>CM032059.1:52526999-52823314 GCA_018831715.1 Matsumurasca onukii | reverse complement strand
GATTGAAAACTAATATTTATAAGACATAACACTGTCACTTTTGAACTACTAAAAAGTCTAATTCAGCTACTTAACCACCCAACGGCGGAAAAATCCTTCTTTGTAAAAAATGTCTCTACCACAAATTTTAAATATTTATGCAAACCCTTAATGTGTTGTTTATCATGTTACCACAGTATCATATCGTTCAATAATGTATCAGCCCATCAAATTTTTTAACCATCAAAAACTAATTTGTTCTAAATCATTCAAAACTAGTTTTTGTTACTGACCCCTTATATAAGTAAAACTGCAGTTGGTGTTTTATTTTCTACAATTATGGAGAAGTTTTTGATTGACAAAATATATGATTTTCTGGCTGAATTGGATATTGTTTGAAAGCTTGTCCTGGTACATGAGTTTGCTTGGTTACAGTTTGGTTGCAATGGTGGGTTTGCTTGGCTTTTGTATTTATTGTATCATAGCTGCTTAGTCAATAGTGGATATATATTTCATAACAACTAGTAATTTCCTTGAGCTATTTTTCATTGTTTTCAAGAAAACTCTGAAGAAAGTCTATAAAGACATAGTTATAGCTGTCAGTTAAGTTTGTTACTAGAGAAGTTTTTTGTTTTTAATTATTACTGATCAATAATAAAATAAAGCATTTTTTATTTGACTCTGCTTCAGCTTAATTAATGATATGATCCGTGATGATAAACGTAATGTTTTTATGAGATCTTACACTTTTTATTTAGATTAAAATAATAAAATTATTTTATTCAGTTTAGTTCATTTATAGTGTTTGTAGTATATCCCTATCCTTATTAATTAAGCTGTTACATTCGGTTTAGATTACTAGTGAATACAATTTAGACACATATTAGGATATCAACTATTATTAACCCATGTTTGTACAGATAGATTTAATCCTGGGTTTGTGAGGGATCATGCAATCTGCTTGAATTAGAATTTGGATATTGCCTTGAGAGTTGAGACAAAAATCAAATGAACATTAGAAGAATATTAGTGTATTGTACTTTACTCTTTGTATGTATATATATAAATGTTTTATCTTTTTTTGTATTTCTTAATTTTTTAGTGTTTTTATAAATGTATATTTTAATATCAAGAGAGTTAATCCAGTAAACACTTACTTTGTACTTCTTTACTGGAACTTTCTTGCAAACCGGTAAATGGAATGTTGTTGAAATTATCACACAGAAAAACAAATAAAAATCTTGTTGTAGTTATAATTTTAGACTTACACTGCCAAGTTTCTGAGACGTTAAGGATTTTATTATCCTTACGGATTATGCAATAGAATACCTAATAAAGAAGAATCAAAAGATAGACAAACTACTGTTAGAGCAAACTGCGCACTCACAGCAATTGCCTTATCCCACTGGTGAGGTTGTTGCTAGTCTAGTCTAGCTCTGTACTCTGTAGTGGTGGCGGGAACTGTCTTGTTGAGCTTCTGTACGCGGTAAGTACTAGTACACTGTACTCCTCACTGGAGAGCTGGTGTAGGATATGGTCAGATTCTAGTCATTTCCGGCCACCCTGTAGAAACAATAAGCACAAGCTTGGAATTTTATTTGTAAAGAAATTTCTGCGGATGTTTCAAAAAGGAAGAACTTTAATCCTTTCGCTTCTTGAAACTTGGATTTGACATTTTCAACACCAGCTCGCTAGTGTAAGAAAGAGATCTTGTCTGTGCAACAAAGGTAAATTATACAGTTTCAAATTGCTTGATTTACTAAATGTGTTTTATTTTTTTAACTAGGTTGGTGTCCTAAGTTATGGTGTAAATTAGCTTTTTAGGACAAATTTTTATCCCTTAACATGCAATTTGTTAATTTAAAAGCTAAAAGCAAACTTTGTTTTTAAAAGCAGTTTGAAAGTGTTTTTGTTTTGCTTTTGTTCTCAGCCTGCTTGCATGCTTGTTTCGGGGCTTCTATGTAAATATATTTCAGAAATCTACTTTATTTCTAAATATGAACATTTTCAGAAGTTGAACTATTATTGCGGACATTTTCCATCGTTAGTGAACAAAAAGGATTGACGTTTCATGAAAATTTAATGTTAAAATAACAAAAATCGCCACACAGAATTTGATGTTTTAGCTGTAGTTTGTGAATTTAACTTTAATGAAGTTTTAATACATTTTAATTATTTCATCATATTTGACAAATACTATTAGAAGTATCAAAAATGTATTATCACTCTGAAAAAAGTGAACATTTACATTTGAACTTGAACTAAAATCAATGAGTTTTTTCTTGACTCTTGAACATTGAAAATGTATCAAACCAGTTAGTTATAAACAGAGTGGAAAGTTAAGCATTCGCTTGGTGAAACATTTTGAAAATCAATATCTTACACAAATCTTGGACCTGACACAAAATAAAAGATTTCAAAAGGCATGTACATGTAAAAAATTCCCTTAATTTTGATAATCAGGTTTTCATCTGATTAAAAATTTGTATTAATAAAATTGTTTACAAAATATTGGTGGATTCAATCTTTCTTTCATCTTTCAAACCAGTTCCATAAGGAGGACAACACATGTCCTAAACTATTGGAAAACAATATGTATTATGTTTGTTGAAATACATTGCAGCCAACCATAATGGTGTATTTTGTCACCTAATTTACCAACAAGGCACAAAACCTCAAACAAATGCAGTTTAACAAAAAGTATTTATCTCTGCTTAAACTATCCACTTTGAACAGTGACTATGTTGTGTAGGTTCTGTATGTTGTGTAGTCGTGTAGTGTGTACCAGTATATTAAGTGGTTACGTAGTTGTTGTGTGAGTGCATGACGGCATGAGTTGATCGTATAGAGTTGCATGCGGAGGTGCCTGCTAGCCCCGGTGCCAGCCCGCCCAACAGCATGCCGCCCCCCGGACCCGCCCACACAAGTAAGTCACCCCCTCCATGTTCTTCTTCTATATTTGTATAGTAGGCTACTCTTGAGTTTGGTGTGTTTCTTGCTTTAGTTTTGTGTTTTCCAGTTGAAACCTAGAATATTTTGCTCTTTGTTTTTATCATTTGAAATTTTGTATATAAATTGATAGAAATGTGTCGTAAATCTAAAGGGTTAGAGGGTTGCCAAGAGGTTGGGTATTTCCTAACAAAAATTAGAATATCAAAAATAAAACAAGATTTTTTGGGCCGGAAGGTAATTTCTGGGATATCTTGGCTTATTATTGTTCATAAACATTTATGGTTCATGATTTGGCATTTGCATAAAATTACTTTTGCTTTTGCAAAATACTAAAAAATTGTCATTTAATTAGTCATATTAAATCAATTGCAAACGTCTATAAAAGTCATGACCACAATTAGTATTTTTAAGCTGAATAGACAATTTGGGAAGGCCAGAAAAATATATTCAATCATTACTGAGTAACTGTTAAACTAAAAATCTTTTGCAGCAAATTATTTTACTTTATCAAATTCAAAATTAGTTTTCACTACAAGTGGTGCTTGTAAGTGAGATTGCCGTTTGACTATCCTCATTGTGACACAACCACAACATCACAAACTGGACAGGAAATGCTCAAATGACCTTCTCCTCTGTATCGATGAATTCTTACGAAACAGCCTTCACTGCCTACTTCTAGATAGTGTCCAACTTGTCATGATGTAAATGTTTACTACTAGCTTCTTCGTGGCCATGCCTTGTTTTTGTTTGCTGACTTTTAACACTGATTTTGCTGTGGAATTTCAAACATGTTATATATAATTATATATTTAAATCACACTATGTAATAACATAATGCTGCACCATTTTTTTTATGGAATATTTGATTTGGCTTGTGAACTTTTAAATTATTAGTTTGTTTTCATCTGGACAAAAACTTATTTCGACATGAAATAGTTACTGTATTTAATCGTTTGTTTATCACACAAATGTAAATTACTATTTTTATTGTTTATTTTTATTTCTACTGAATGTTTCCTGACCATCTATCAATCTCATATTTGTTCTGCTAAAAACTCATTTGTCGTTCCACTGAAGTTGTTCAAAAGTTCTCGTTGACAATGTGTAGTTTTACCCCCCTCCCAGACCCATTTTAAACTAAGGGGCTCTTGAAGATTATTTATCAAACATATTATTTGAAAAGATACAATAGTTTTTGACATTTAGGTAACCCCTCTCTGTTTTGAACTAAAAAGCACTAAATTGAACACATTTTTCTTTCATAGGTAATTGATTTTTCTTTGCTCAAGATTAAAGACAAGAACTGATATTTTTGGAAACATGTATGGAAACGATTTCAGTTCATTGTAATTTGGTGTCCACAGTCCAACAATAAATGTGCAGTCCATTTATTCTGCATTTTTGTACCGAGATAAGGTGGAAACCTGTAATTCTAGACATTGACTTTGTCCTTTGTTGTTGTGATGGTACAATTTCTGAGGTTAAAACATTATTTAACCTTTATTTAACGATGGAAAATATCCGTAGTAATGTTTCAACCTCATAAATTGTACCATAGTCAACAGCAAACTTCAAACAAAGGACAAATTAGATGGACCCAACTGCTTGAGCGAATTGCGTGTTTAGCCGTTGATGGGAGGTGTGCATGAGCATGCGCCAGAGTCGTGTCGTGTGCTTGTAGTTGAGTGTTGTGTGTGTGTCAGTGCCCCGCCAGAGCGCCAAGGACACGGCGGGGGCGTCTCTCGGGCGCAAGAAAGATCGCTCGAGATCTAAGTCCCCGTTCAGGAGTTTCCGCTGGAAGAAGTCTGTGCCGAAGAGTCCCACTCAGACGAGCGCTAGCGACGACGAGCAACCTCGAGAGAGCGGCAGGTAACAATCACCCCGTCGCCCATAGCAAAATATGAAAACCCAATCAAAATTATTTCTGAAAAGTTCTAAACTAAAAATTTCTAAAGCAGTAATTTTTTAGTTTTTGCTTTGACCTAGATTTGAATAAGGTGGTTTTAAGTTCACTGTCTTGTTCATAGACAGAGAACCTTCTGCAATCACTATTATGCAATTCACTCTCTTGTTCTTCAGGGAATGACTGTGTTGGTGCACTAACTTAAAGAACCTGGACGGCATCCGAAATTTTGTTTCAGTTGGTGCATTGATTCAGTCTATCCACAAAGACCAGGAGAGTTAATTTTCTTTTACCTCTAAATACTTCATAGTATGAAAAATAACAAATCAAAAAGATTATTTATTGTTAATCCTTGAAATGTGTCCCCTTTATGAATGGGAAAATTCAATCATATTTAAGTCCCAGGGCACAAACAGAATTTTCCAAACCTTTTCCTCAAAATTGTAACTTTTTAAGTAGTTAAAATAATCCATTATAAACACAAATAAGTTTTAATTTCAAAACTAAGCCCTTTAAAAACACCCTATCAGGAAATGTTGAACGTTTAATGCATTATAAATTACGCCTTGAGTGTGATTATTTTCCTTATGGCAAAATTTACACATTTCTTCATATACACTGCCAGCTAAAGATTAAAATTATCTGCCCCTTGTAAAATAATTTTTTATTTTAAAAAATTTGTGGAATAAAATGTGAGAATGAAAGTAATTCATATGATCCTCATTTTGCTTTCTATATACTGCTTTAGCACACCATTTAACACAAAGGGTGCTTTTAAGAAATTCATTGACTTGAAGGTTTATCATACACAGGCCCTTGCAAAATCATCGCAACGTCACTTCATGGTTTATTAACAATATTCAGTAATCTTGCTAGCAGCAGATAAGTATTTACCAATATTGCATGTTCTGGAATGATCAATACAGTGTCTTTGTCAGTTTAGAAGTAAAGTTGTTTGGTAATTATATTTAGCTTTGAATGTTCTCAATGTATTTTAGAAGTTAAGGAACGCTTCTCTTCATTCATGGTAAGTTGTAAGCTAAGGTTGTAAGTAATTAAATTATGACCTTTCAATTTCATTTTAGTTATTGGCAGTGTGTAGGGTATATTTTACATTCTTTAGCCTGGTTGATGATCTTAAACACTCTTACAATCTAGAAGTGTTTTCTCATTGAATAATATTAATTATTTAATTGGTATACAAACTACTTATATTGTGACATGTTTAAAAATAATTTAGTTTAATATTAATGTTTCTAAAAAAAATCACAGAGGATATAAAGAGAGAATTTTATTTTTTTAAATAGACTTCAGTAGTAAAATACAAAAAAATAAGAAAAATGCCTCAAAAGCTCACAGCTTTATGTGCCATGAAATTAATGTAAATAATGTATTCTGGAACAAAGATTTGTCATTTGTTACAATGAAATTGTCTGCAGTTAAGGTTGTTTTAGTAACTAAACAAAAGTAAAATGTATGCTTTAAATTGGGCATTGTAGTAATTCAGTTTTTTTTTAATATTATAACACAGGATGAATGTTGTCTATTAAATCAGGGAAAAGGCATGCTATTTGCAAATATCAGAAAATGCTCATTAATTTCATTTAGGGACAAAGGAAATCAGGGAGTTTTACTTTTGTGTATTCAATTTATTTGGTTTAAAATAAAGCAATACTTCAAAATATTTTTTTGATTATAGAGAACTGTGTGCTGCTTTAATGTAATATCACTTTGTGTAAAAAACAAACCCCATATAATAAATCATTTCCAAACTGTAAGAAAATACAATCTGGACAGAAACTGTAGTTTGCAATGCTGCTAGTTTCCCTGTCTTGACAGGAAATCTTTAAAGTAAAACTTACTAAAGAGTTTATGAGTATGGCAAATTGTATATTTTAGAAAACCCCTTTTTGGCCAAAAGTCTTTGGCAAAAGAAGGGTTTTCTGAAAGATACCATTTTATTTTGCCTTTTTAATACTCTGTTATAGCCTGAAGGCATTGAAATGAAAAAAGTAAAAAGTCTTTATTGGTGGCAAAGTTAGGACTTCAAAGTCCTCTCGTCTACTTAAACACAGCATTCAAGTTTTATACAAAAACATGTTGAAATATTTCATAAGCAGACTTAAATGACTTAGAGCTGTGCCCACAGCACAGTGTATAGGTGATTGATTGGACGGTTTGTGGCTGGTTCGTTGATTGTGAGTGTTTACTTACCTGCCGTCGCTATCAGCTTGGCAGTCGTTGTTACTCGTTAGCAATGAACCTGACGGTAGCTTAGCACTTAGCAGCTGTTACATGGCTTGCCGTGCGTACTCTTTCCACCGGCTCAGCTTGTTCAGTGAGTAGTCGTCAGCGGATGTTATATTTACCAATTAATAAATAAATATTTAAATTGTTTACAATTTATGAAAACACTTCTTTTAATATGGTTTTAAGAGTTGCTTTGAAAAATGCAATATTTGATTAAGGTGGCGCCGGATAGAACCCGAGGGGCCTCTAACCAGGATCAGGGATTTAACTTGGGAAAATTTCCAAACAATGTTTTAAGTAGATTAGCGAAATGAAGCAATTGTTTCAATAGAAATATAGAGCCATTAATGCCGCAGCATATAAAAGCATAAACGTAAAACTTCCTTGCTAAACAAAACTATGTATTACGATTATTTGAGAAGTTCATATGCGGCAGCTTCAATAAATTTATGCTTTTATTGAAACAGATTTTTATTCAAATATGTTAACCGGTTAAAACATTGTTTGGAATTTTTACTCCATGTTATAAGCGGTATCCAGAGTGCGTCCCTATCTGGGGTCTATCTGGCCGCCTCTTTCTTAATACTACGTACTAATAAATTGGATCTGATAAGTTTGTTTACAAATTGTACTAAATAAATTTCTAGTTTTTAATAGAATCTTTTTTAGCTGACAGTAAATTGTTTTAGGAGACATATTTGTCAGCAATCGCTTTTCACACCTAAAGAAGCTGAGAATCTAATAGTCGGATGATACATTTTGTTTGGTGATAGTTTTATTTATAAAAACTATCAAGGATTACAAAAAAGTTAGTTTATATAATATGTGAGGTACTACTTTGTGAAAACAAATTAGGTTAGCGTAAACAAATTAACACTAAAATACATTAATAGAGTATTAATATTCATCTCCTGAAAATAAAAATCTTTTTTCAAATAAAAGTTTATCTGTGTGGATTAGAATGTTGTTAAAATTATCTCTTCTTAAAAAAATCTTGACGTAATTTTGAAACATATAAAAAGTGTGTATGTAAATTGTTTTAATGTGGTGTTCAAATGGTAACAAAGAAAACATAAATAATTTGAATGTTGCATATAATTTATAATGAGTGTTGCCCAATGTCGTTTATGATCAGGATTCCATCATCCATAAAAATCTAGAAACAACAAAAGAACATAAACTGTTTCATGACTTGGAATAACTCTTATCTCATTGGCTGCATCGTTACACTTGTCACTACTGGTTGTTAAACTCTGTGGTATCAATTATCTCTACACGGCAATCACGCTCTGCATAATTTTTGCAAATTCTGCCAAATCGGCTAGAAAATAAAATTACAAATTAGTTATGAACTATTCAAGCTAAATTCTTTGCTGTTTCAAGCAGTGTACAACTATTCTATCAGTTATACAACATACTTAATTTTTCACCATTAGAAGTAAATGTTACATTTTTTAACCAACCGTCAGGTTTAGGCAGTTACACATAATTGACTGTTGCACCGGGGAAACTTGTCGCAGATATTGCTGAGAATGTGGTTTATTGCTTGCTTTGTGTATTGCACGCAAACAATAAAACCATTAGTGCCTTTACCTAATTCTCACCAAACGACAGTTTGAAATGTTTTGTTTTGTTTAAAGTTAAAGGCACCCAAGTAAACTGCTAGCTGAAATGCAATCAATCTATACAAATTTGAAATTAAAGGTGTATTAATCTTTTGTAAATGTAAAGGTTCGACCGCCATTCAGATTATTGCAAAATATTACCTTATCATTTTTGGAAGGAATGTTAAACATTAAAACTGTTAATAGCATGTTATCGGTCGCAAACTTACCCGTTGCAGACTACATTAGTGTTTTTGTAACTCTATCCACCTACAGAGTTTTATGAAATTCCAAAATAATTACTCCATGAGATAGTTCAGTGGAACCTTTCTTAATTCAAGTGAAGGGAATTTCATTTCAGATAACAAGTTGAGTAATATTTGATATTGACAAAGATCATTTTTGAAAGGGACTACTGAGACTAACATGAGGTACTATGTATCAACCATGCATCAGAAAATTATTGTTCCGAGGATTTCTAAAATTGAACTATCGGTTTTAGGTTACCTTAGCTTATACCTGTACTGTGAAACGCTATTTAAATGTTACCTTGTAACTCTCATGAATAAAGATTTTTTGACTTTGACTTGATGATGATGTACCAAGTGGTCAACAGCTCCAGTAAACTGGTAGCTAAGACATGTTTATTCTCTCATGTACAGTTGTAAAAGTAAAAGGTAAAGTTTGTCTGGTTTAACGAGGCGATGTTAGGATTACAAAATCCTCTCTACTACTCAACCCTGACCTATACCTAGCGTTACCGTAAAATCACTTTACAAATGTAAGTGGTGACGCTGCGTGTGAGTGTGTATGTGAAGCCATGTATGTCCGTGTGTGACACTGACGTGTGAGTGTGTGTGGTTACAGAGAGGCCGAGTCCGGCGGCAGAAGAGAGTCACCTGGAGGGACTGCTGGTCCGCAAACCACGAGTGGGAGAACAAAGAAAGCAACCAACAGGTGATCAACTCAACTCATAAAACAGGACGATAACACTTAAGAGTTAATAGTTACCTCATGCAGGAACTAGGTTCATACTTTTATTTTTTTTATTTCCATTTTTGTTCTATAGTTTAAAAAAATGTCTGATTCAATGACAATTGGTAGAAGCTTCTTTGTTGAGCCAAGATGCACTCAAATAAAAAAACATCCTATTATGACATGGTGACCAGTTAAAGTGTGTTGAAAGTAGCAACATAATTTGTTTTGCGGCGTACAACAGCTCTCACAACAGTAGTAGATACGGAGCCTAGAGAGCATTGCCAGTGAAAAGCAGCAGGGGGAAACCATCGTAAATATATTAACACTGAAGAGTATTGAAGGGCAGTCTAGCTTTTAAAACGTACCTAGATAGTTCAACAGTACTAAGAAATTATTACAGGAGAAAAACAGATCTTAGAACATGCAAAGTTGGGAGTAAAGCGGCACTGGAAATGTATCTTGAGGGTAAATTGTATATTAGGAAGTAACCTCAGTACCTAAAATCTTAATCTAGATATAACGCTAGGGAAAAAACATTTTATCAAAATATTCAAGTAGCCATCTTGTAAACAATTAGACAGTGTTTACTCATGTATTGAATAAATGAAGTTTATTTCTCAAAATATTTACATTTTTATACATACTTGGTAATAAAGAGAAATTGACTGACCACGATTTCTAGTAGTGTGGTCAGTTCAACAAAACAATTCACTTAAAATAACACAACAGTTCAGCAATATTTATATTACCCTTTAAATCGAGCTCTCTGCCAACATATATTGAGTTGGAATACATGTGGGTTTACATCTAGATCGTGGGACAAGCTGTACACGGTAGCGAGGGACGAAGGTGTGTTTCTACAAGGACGGGAAGAGTGCCAAGGCTGCACCCGAGGTGTACGCCAAGGGTGAGACTCCTCTGGATCTGAGAGGAGGCTCCTGCGAGGTTGCCGCTGACTACACCAAAAAGAAACACGTCTTCAGAGTCAAGTAAGTAACTGTAGTGTCTAGGAGGGATAGTTAACTCCATTAAGAATTTCAGAGTAATTAAAACCCTGTTCCAAACGCTTAATGCATTTAAAACCCTTCAAACTATCAAATTTTAACCTGATAACTTCCCAACTCTCAACTTCCCCATGGGAGAGCTCCCTGATTCCTTTACGGATGAGTATCTATTAGATGAAAAAATATTCTTTACCACCTTGATGATCTCTTTAGGCTAAGCATTTAAAAGAACTATAAGATAATGTATCAACTGTATGATCTTTTAAAATCCTAAAACATACAGTATTTCTTTTTTTTAAATGCTTGATAAAACTTATTGAGATTTAAATAATTATTCACTTTTAACAGTTTCATAAAACTTAATAGGCAAAAGGTCTCTTGCTTATCAAATTTTATGAAACTTAAAAATAAATAATTATTTAATTTAGTAATTTCTTTGTGTAGATATTGTGACAAAGTTGTTTATTGTGCAAATGAACTTAATGACAACACAAATATAGAATATATGTATATGTAAATATAGAAGCTGATGCTGAATGTCTGGCTCAATAAAAGTGTAAGTATTGAGTTGCTCTCATGAGGGTATTTTAAGCCAAATATGTGGTGAAGGATGAGTGTGATGAGTAGTAGTAATGAGTTATGAGGTGTTCAAAAGTATTTATACATGTTTTTTTTTTCTTTGTTTAAAGCACAATTATGCAGGCTGAATCTTATGTCTCCTTTTATTCTATCAACAACAACTCCACTAACCTGTTTGTTGTGTTGCAGGGCGTCAACCGGAGCCGAGATCCTACTGCAGGCCAAAGACGATGAAGAGATGAGACAATGGGTGACAGTGTGCAGTCAGTTGAGTGACGCTCAGGGCTCAGGCGGACCCTCACGCTTCACCCTGCCCGCACCAGCCCCCGGCAAGGACGAGCCCAAGAGACGGTCCTTCTTCACCCTCAAGAAGAAGTGAGTCAATGCGTTTGCGGATCCAGGGTTATCTTGGGTGCCCCCGGTACAAGGAACACAAGTTTTCAGGGCTGGACGCTCAGAAAAATGTTAAAATAGGCAATATAAAATAAGCAACTTAAAATATAATCTGTAATTTCTAGTTTATAACTGACTTTGTCTATGGCATTGTTATACAAGCTTAATGGAAATAAAATGTTTGATTTCTGATGGAAAAGGCCAGTGAGAACCACACTCGGTAAAATAAGTTGTTGAAGACAGAGGCCATCCATGGAAGATATCCATCCATTAATAATGATTTAAGTAGATTAATACTGAAATAGGAAAAGTGTTTCAATAGAAGCATAGAGCAATTAATGGCTAGCATATAAAAGCAAAAACGCAAAACTTCCTTGCTAAACAAAATATGTATTACACTTATTCGAGTTCTATGTTCTTATGAGAAAATAAAGTTGTAATACACGTGATTAATAATTAATTTATTGTTTAAGGTAGGTACAAATTTTAGAGTTTATATGCAGCAGCGTTAAGAGCTTCATGCTTCTATTAAAACAGAGTTTTAATTTAAGTACGTTAACCAGTTTAAAACATCGTTTGCAGTTTTTACTCCTTGTAATAAACGGTGGCCAGATTGGCCGCTCTATTCGGCAGCCTTTAAAAAGTCAGGGATTCTCAACTATTTTATAGATTTCTAAGATGATTAACCTCATTCTTGACTCTCCCCTGAAAATGTTAACAAGTTAAAGTCAAGAATTTTCCAATCTGTTGCAATAGAAAAGCAATAAATAAAATTTGACTTTTCTAATATGTAACTATTAGAGCCTTGTGTTTTCATTGAACTAACTCGTCTGTGTGTTGTCTGTTTCAGCTAAGTGTAAATTGTTCAGCCACGACATTCGAGCGTCGATCATCAGCATTCTTCTATTTCTGCAATATTCGACATAGATACTGCCAACTTTATGTTTACACAGTTATAGTCATTCGTCATGTAAGGGCTGTCGCAGGTGTTATGCTATGTCAATCCGCTATGTTCTCTGTACAGTCCCGGGTGTGCTAGAGGTTCCAACACTCATCACTATCTTGTTTGTTGCTTTTGTATTTAATACTTTTAGGTTAACTCCTTTATTTAAGCTATTATATAGTATTTTATTGAGAGAAATTTATATTACAAAAAATATATATAAACGTATGAGAAATCTTGTGTATTTTTTAAAAGAACGTTATATCTGATGTTTAATTTAGACTATTAGTTATAAATAGTAGCTAGTCACCTTACAAGTTGTGCTTTTTTTCAAATTTAAATGTCGAGAATGATAAAATGTATAGCTATAGCTAGATTAAATCATGTGCATTCGCTTGGAATAAGTTAGAGGCAACTTTTTAAAATATCTACTATTGACCATTCGTTTTATTCGTTTGATTTAGTCAATTGGCTTTAAGAATGTTAAACTAATATAGAAATCTTTATCTGTAATTGTCTCTTTTTAATGGAATTGTTATTTATTTTAATTTTTTGACAACTTGGACTTATTTCTTTATGATTAAAGTTCTCCACTTCATCTGATGAGTTTTATTATCTTCCTATGTAAACCCCCATATCTGCAAGTAAAACTTTTGTTCAATAAGTCTACTTTTGATTTTTGCTTCCTCGATAGAATTATTAATTCTTTGTGTGAAGTTTGTTGTTGCCTGGAAGGATTTGTTGTAGATTTCATGAAAGTTGAACTATTATTGCAGACATTTTCCATCGTTAGTGAACAAGATGATCACGACGTTTGGATCTGCCATCTGATCGCGTCTTCAGGTGAATAATATACGGTAACCTAAAACAAACACAGAACATAAGAAAATGAGCTAGCTTAAAGTAATCAGTCTAAAGTATCAGTTTTCAACTGTAATAGAAAATTTTTAAAAATCCCTATTTATGCACAGCAATGGGGGAAGGGGGCGTCTTACATGAGTTAAGTTCTCTGTGGCCTGTTTTTAGTGCAATGAGTTTTGTGTTGTTTCTTGCTGAAATCACTAAATCACTATTTGAGATGCCGACCACTCTCTTGAGGGTAATTTAAGGCAAATATGTGGTAAAGGATGAGTGTGATGAGTGGTAGTAATGAGTTATGAGGTGTAGTCTTGTTACAAACTAAGGCCGACTCTTCCTTAGAATGGGTCATTAATTAATAGCCCAATGATTACTGGAAATATAAGGACCAACAGCTTAACCTGACTAACCACGAGGTGATGGTCTGATATGTCTAAGCGATGGTGGGAGTTGATATGGTATCATCAGATGATCACTAGGACTATCTGAGCCGCTTAGACCTATATCATCCCCAAAACTAAAGTTGTTCCCATTTATAAAAAAGGAAGCAGTTTTGAAATGTCAAATTATCGCCCTATTTCGCTGCTCCCTGTCTTTAGTAAAGTGTTTGAAAGCTTATTTGGCTAGACTTAATTCCTTTATTTCAAACTTTAACATATTATCTAATGACCAATTTGGATTCAGGAAAATAGATTCAATCGAGCGATCAATAAACTGGTAGAAAAAGTATCGGAAGCATTAGAAGAAAAACACTAAACTTTAGGAGTTTTTTAGATTTGTCTAAAGCTTTTGACTGCGTTGTTCATTCTAAACTTATAAATATTTTAATGGTTGCCTCTTTCCTGGCTTGGTTCCTATTTAAATAATAGGTATCAACAGGTACAAATAGACCGTCTCAGGCAGGAGTTAAACTATACAAAAAGTTATTAGTTAGTACTTGCCTGTAGGTGTCAATATAAAATTTTACTAGGCAGGACCGGTTTCGGGTCAATCACAACCCATCTTCTGCTGCTTTTCTTCTTATCTTCTATATAATAATCCATATTGGTTGTCACAATTTTTAATAAATAATTTACTTCCCATCTTCATGTGGTCGTCATGTTTAAATTAAAATAAATAAATAACACAGTCACTACACGAACAGTTACTACACACACAAATTGACAAACTATATACAGATGTGACCGGTCACAACACAAGTTGTAGGCCTACTGGAGTACTGGCTGGATGAATTGTTTCAGCTGATGGATGGTACTTTGGACTCTTCTATCTCTCTCCTTCTCTGTATGTCCCTCTCACTCTAACCTTGTGAACAGCTTGCTTACTTGCCATGGTCCAGTTTATTGTACAATTGATATGTAATTTTGTCTTGAAAGTCATCTTTTCTGTTTAGCATGTAGTTTTTGCCTACTTGTACGGAGTTTATGTAAATAAAATATTCTTCATATACCTTTGCTTTAAACCTGTTACTACATTCTTTTAAAACTTGCATGGAGTCATCAAAATTTATTTTATGTTCTGGGTTGCTTTTAAGATGTTGGGGTACAACTCAAGAAGGAGATTTTTGACCTATTGCTGTGTGTTCCTTAGGCAGCAGAAGATGGCTTGTGATTGACCCGAAACCGGTCATGCCTAACAAAATTTTATATAGGCAGCAGAAGATGGGTTGTGATTGACCCGAAACCGGTCCTGCCTAACAAAATTTTATATGGACACCTACAGGCAAGTACTAAGTACTAACTAATAATTGAAAAACTGGTGTCAAGGCTACTCATTTATTTATTTTATTTATTTATACAATAAGCTTCCAACAGAGCTAAAAAAATATTGAAAGCTTTAGTATTTTTAAGACTAAATTAAAAAGTTATTTACTCTTTAATTTATTCTATAGCTTAGAAGAATTTATTGGACCTTAAATTAATTAATAGTTATTGTCACTACTCGTGGCACTTAGAAAATAAATTTAAGTAAATTATTTTATAAACTTTTATATACTAGTAGTCTTTGCAATGGGTAGGCTTTTTATATTGTAAATTAAATTATGTATTTATATCATAAATTATTTTTGTATTGCAAAACAATGTTTTTGTAAGGCTTAATAAAACCATAATAAAACAACAATAAACCTGACCTCCATGAAGCTGGATTACAGGACCACTTTCACTAGTCCCAGTCTAAAAGCATACCAGACACCCAGCTATTCACAAAATTCTACAAGGTTTCCTACAGTTCATGCTATCTACCAGCTAAATACAAATGTACATTAAATCCTATCTAAAAATGTTACTTTTTTAAGTGACAACAAAATACTAAACATAAATACAATTACTTATTCTACACTTGTTTAGGGATTTATTTATTAGAATTGAATTCTCTTCTGTGATTCTCAGTGGATCACTGCAGCCCCTGCTCTCAGACTTGCTGTACCTCCAATCAGACTTGCATTGCACTGTACTAGACCACGGCCTAGGCAGGAATCAAACCCACAACTGTGGAAGGACCTGGAAACTCTGACCAGTAACCAACCACTAATCCATCCAAGCTGGAAGATACTGACAGATATAACAGCAATGGTCGCCATCAAGCCTCTAGTCACTTAGTACCTGTTACTCACTTATTTCACACTAGCTCGCACTCACTAGTTTCTTCTCCTGTTATGTACTTCTTAGTTTCAAGTCAATTTCTTGTATTGTAAACATCAATCTTTCTGTAAAAGAAAGGTGTAAACCGTTGGGATTCATTAAATAAATAAATAACGGCTTGTAAGCTAGCAGTTACAATCTCTACTGCCAGCAGTGCAAGAAGCGACGAGTCATCGACTATAGTTGCTGCAATTTAATAGTTCTCAGAAGTTGAACTGTTACTGCGGACATTTTCCATTGTTAGTAAGCAAAAATACCTTAAAAATAAAATTAAACGTAGTGGCAACCATAATTATCAAGTTAGCTTTCCTAAGTGTGTGAAGGCGTTTCCACACTTTTCTGTAATAAAAGTCTGTGTATCTTAAAATGGACGCCATTTCTTTCTGAGTTAAGATAGAGACGTCTAGTTTTCCGCATTCATCATCATTTTCCAGGACCTTCAAAATGAGGTGTCACTCGATGGGGCTTCCCTATGAAAGTTATGGGGCTACCCCCCAATCACCCATTTTGAAACTGGCACTGGGGCCAAGTGCCAGTATGCACTAAAAGGTACTTTGGTTTCCTCTAATAAAGTGTACCGAGTTCGGTTGCGCTGAAAACACTGGTTAAAAAGTTATAAAGGCGTTTCCACACTTTTGCCTAACCCTGTATACATTCAGGTGATAGTGTACTAGTTTGCTCGATGAAGAAGTCCCGAACGCGGTAGCAGGCAAGATCGACTAAGATGCATTTCAGTTCTTTTCGAAATGTACAGAGGTCTGATTCCAACCTGAGATGAAGTGGAAGTTTGTTGAAAAGGTTTATACTTCATTCCGTTATAAACCGTGTGATTTTTGAAAAAAAATGTAGTGTTTAGGAATTGATAACTTGTTTGAATGGCGCAAAGAATAAGGTGTTTTTGTTGAAAAAATTAAACTCGAAAAGTTTTTCCTTACAAATGTTAAGGTTTTAAGGACGTAGATCGATAGAAGCGTCAAAATGCGCGCCCATCGAAACACCTCCTTACACGATTGGCGCTGAAGCCAGAGAAAAAAACTGTTCTCACAGCCCTTTTTTGTAATTGGAAAAAAAAGACAGTTTTTTTGCTTTCGTGGCCCCAAATAGGTACCGCATAAGCCAAGTGGTGGTATATAAGCCCATAATAAACTGATAACAGAACCTTACCACTTGCCTAGGTCTTAAGGTTGTCCAGTACAAAGATTCCAGAGCTGAGCTTTCTAGAAATTTGCTCAATGTGACTGTGAAAACTAAGTCTTTCATCCATTACCAACCCAAGAAACCTAACACTCTCAGAGGGCAAACCATGGACTCATCAAAAAGAAGGGTGAAACCACATCTCCGCCTCCCCGAAAAACAAAAATTTATTAGCTGAGTTTTACCGGAGTTGACACTAAGCAGGTTAGACAACCCACTTAGAAAACCATAGCCTCCTCACAAATAAGCAACATGGCTTTCTGGAAGGAAGGACTACAACCACAGTCATAATCCAACTAACAGAACATATAATAGACCAGCTAGAGGATGTATTGCTAACAGTATATTTTTAGACTGTAGCAAGGCATTGGACTGTTTAAATCACGAACATCTGCTACAAAAGCTTGGACACCTTAGCATAAAGGATCAAGAAGGAAAGTGGCTTCGGAGCTACCTAAAAGGAAGTGTACAGCTGGTGGAAATAAACCACAAAAAAAGCAGCTTTAAACAAAAAGTCTGTGTAAAAAGAGGAGTGCCACAAGGGTCTGCGAGAGGACCAGTGCTTTTCGTCCTCCCACAAACGATCTGCCAAACTAGATGCAAGATACATGTCACACAGTGATGTATGCGGATGACACAGTTATTACCCTATCAGACAAAAACATAGCGACACACTAGAAATAAACACAACATCACATCTTAACAGAACCAAGTAGTACTGCTTTCAAAATGACCTTGTCCTAGCACACCAACTACCAGGCTTAGAAGCAAACACCACAACAAAATACCTCGGCATCACAATAGATTCAAAACTGTTCTGGAACCCACATATAAAACAACTATGCAAAAAACTCTCCTCAAGCATCCATGTCATCCGGAGAATCCACCAAATAAGTGGTTTGGACACAGCCAAAGTTGCCTACTTTTCGCTCTTTGAGTCCCACCTCAAATATGGCATAGCCACTTTGGGAGGAGCAGCGGAAACCAGGCAACCTGGGAAGAGTCCTTATTCAACAGAAGAGAGCAATTCTATGCTTAGCAAGCATACCACAGCTAGACAGCTGCCAAGAAAATTTCAAAGACTTGAAAATTTTGACAGTGGTTTCATTGTACATCCATGAAACTATCATTTATGCAGTCAGCACCCAGCAACCAAGACACCACAATTTACACAGCACAGCACTAGGCACGCTACAGACTTCTCCCTGCCACCTCACCATCTAAGCATCTTCAAAATGAAACCATCCTACAAAGGAGCTCTTTTCTTCAACCACCTTCCTGAACATCTGAAAGCCCAAGACCCCCAACACCTCAAGAGAAAACTGACCTTGTGGCTTCAAGAGAGACCCTTCTACTCCGAGAAAGAATTCCTGACCAACAAAACTACACAGTGCATTAGTGCAACCTGAACAGCAATCCAAATGATGAATACATGTTGCATTGTAGAACTTCCTTGTTCTTAAACAAGTTTTGCCGCATGTTCTGTTCTCCATGAATATGTATAAAGAATATTTAATATGGCTCATCAGCTCTGATGAGGTGGAGTGATTGAAGCACTTTTGATTAAGCTATCGTAGCCTATAGGATATAAATCACTCCTATAATGTAAGAAATTAAATTTATTTTGTTAAAAGGTAAATATCTGATTAATGAAATATTTATGTAATTTTGACACTATTCACATGTTACTATGTAACTTCTATGAATAAAGAATATTTTACTTTGACTTTATCAATAAAAACGGACTTCTTTTGTACAAATCTATTCTTCGGCCACTTCTACGGGGTCATCCAGAAAGTAAAGAACTTTTTGGCATGGTCAAATAAAAAATAAAGATATCAACACAAAACTTTATTTACAAATGCATAGAACCTCCCTCTACTTTTCTACGCAGTCGCCATGTCTTTCAAGACACTGGTTTTAACATGGGACCAGTCTTTCCATACCCATGTTTTACTCATTTGCCGCCAAAAAAATGAGTAAGGATTTCTTAGCTTCTTTGAGTTCTTTATCGTTAGCAAACTGTTTTTACCCAAAAAATCCTTAAGCTTCGGAAATAATCACTCGCACCAAGTCAGGGCTGTAGTCGCTTTTCTTGGCATAAATTGACATGGATTAAACCCTTTCGATCCCAAAACAGTTGCCATGACTTTTCGAGTGTTTTAATTTCACACTTTACATTTAGCGGGGTTTTCAATTGTCGATGCCATTATTAATCACTGTGGACACGAGACGCGTAATCGCATAGCAACAAACCTACACTCAATCTGAAGAGAAAGAATGTAGCTAACAGCTGCATGCACGCCGTAGTGTGGAGGTGTGTATGCCGCGTGATGCTAATCGTTCTTTACTTTATGGATAACCCTCGTACCTTTATGGCTCCCAAATATGGGGAACAGCTTTAACATCAGTTTTACTTTAGCATCTACATGATTCCAAACATTATAAATTATGAATTTATGTTATATCATTTATACAACAACAACTAAATTTTGAACAGTACTCTTTGTTATAGCAAATTGTATTGACAATAAAATAAAATTTTTGTATTAAATTGTCTTTATATATTATTCATTTTTGTTATTACTTTGTTCCAGAGTTATGTTATGTGTTACTTTTTTAATTATGATTTATGTTATGAGTTTTATTTTATTTCCAGAGGGGCTCAAAGCTGTCCTCACACTGACTGTATACCGGGTGGCCACGAAAAAGTGTCCTAAACGGATTAAAGGAGTACTATTAGAGCTAGAAAGATGAAACATACTTTTCTCTCTGGAAATCGTACACGGAGATTTCAGGAAAAATATTTTTGAGATTCTCAGTATACAGGGTGTGTCAATACTCACGGAGCCAAAACTCAAGATTTTTAAATATTAAGATGGGTCATATTGTACATAATTTTAAATAGAAGACAATTTCGACATATTGACGAACCAATTTCTTTGATATGTTGCCCGTTACAAAACTAGAGCTATAAACATAAATTGGTTACGTTTATGGGACGCTTAGTCAAATAATCAATTGATTAGAAATATGTATGCTACGTATTGTTTCTCAGATTTTGACGAGCTTTTAACGGTATGTCGTAAAACCATGTTTTGGAAACCTTTTTACCTCAAAGTCGATGTAAACATTGAATTTGTTTGATAATGAATAGGTTAAAAACATAAAATAGTAAGGTATATCATGTTGCATATTATTTTAAAGATAATTTTAATATTAACATTTTTGTATTAAACATTATATTGTATCTTTATTTGTTTAAGAGCTATAACAAAAAAACAATTTTTACCTAGATTTTGCTTGTATTTTAGTAATTTATACAATCGTTTGACCTGCTTGGTATCTACATTAAGAGCAAAATTCTTATAAAATTGTTTTCCTTAATAAAAAGCTAAAAACACAAACAGAAATAAGAATATAACATTATTTTGTTAGTAGCTTTTACAAAAAGGCACGGGCAAGAAAAACCAGTTGTCATGGTTATGCTGTTGTGCACTTTATCTGCTGTGTTGTATCAGCTGATTAATTTCTCCAGCTGTTGTATTGTTGTAATTCAAATGTGTTTACATTGTTACGTGACAACTGCAATAAATACTCATGGTTCGATTGATTAATATTAATTGTTTTTACATCGCTAAAACCAAGAGTATTAACTGCAATTGTCACGTCACAATGTAAACAAATTTGAATTACAACAATACAACAGCTGGAGAAATTAATCAGCTGATATATCACAGCAGATAAAGTGCACAATAACATAACCATGACAGCTGGGTTTTCTTTCCCGTGTCTTTTTGTAAAAGCTATTAACAATCGTTATATTCTTATTTCGGTTTGTTTTTTTGTCATTTTTTGACCTTTTCATTAAGGAAAACAACTTAGAATTTCGCTCTTAATTTAGATACCAAGCAGGTCAAACGACCGCATAAACTACTTAAGTACAGGCAAAATCTAGGTTAAAATTGGTTTTTTTTGTTATAACGTACCCTCAAACAAATAAAGATACAAAATAATGTTTAATACAAAAAATGTTAATATTAAAATTATCTTTATAATGATATGCAACATGATATACCTTTCTGTTTGATGTTTTAACCTATTCATTATTAAATAAATTCAATGTTTACATCGACTTTGAGGTTAAAAGGTTTCCAAAACATTGTTTTACTTCCATACCAAGAAAAGTCGCAAAATTTGAGAAACAATACGTGAACGCTTTATTTCTAATCAAATTTATAATTTGACTACAGGTTCAGGTTTTTATAGGTGTTTATAGCTCTAGTTTTAACGGGCAACATATCAAAGAAATTGTTTCGTCATATGTCGAATCGCTTCTATTTAAAATGATGTACAATATGACCCACCTTAGCATTTAAAATCTCGAAGTTTTGCCCCGAAGTTTCAGTATTAACACACCCTGTATACTGAGAATCTTAAAAATATTTTCCTTAAATCTCCGTAATGATTTCCAGAGAAAAAGTTTGTTTCATCTTTCTAGCTCTAATAGTACTCCTTAATTTGTTTAGGACACTTTATCGTGGCCACCCGTATATTGTTAATAGGTATGTTAAATTATAAGTAGCCTGCATAGCAGTTGTAATTTTGCTGAACGGTTAAAATAAATGTGTAAAAAACTTTTTGGTTTTGTTAATGTCCTCGATATTGAAAGGCCTCGTCCTAAAAGAAATTAAATATTGGTTCCTGAATGTCCAAATCAATTAATTTCTTTACAAACTCCAATATTATGCTCTATTCTACTATTTGTCATAGTAAATAATCAAGGGCTGAATAATGAAAAAAGGAAATTTAGGACAGTAAAAAAAGAGAGATTTTGTTATTAGAATATTACAAGACATATTTGCTCCTCTCATGGTAAGACCATTTTGCAAGTATATACATGTTTGTAGAAAAATGTCATCTGGGATATTTCTATTAAGACAAATGAAAGATTTATGTTACATAGATGCACTTAAAGTAGTCTACTATGGAGTGATACAATCCCATTTGTCTTACGGAATTATATTTTGGGGTAGCTGTGTTGAAACAAAACTGTTAAGAGCATTTATCCTCCAAAATCTGCAGTTCGAGTTATTTGTAATCTATCGTCAAGAACATCATGTAGAGATTATTTTAAGAACCTAAAAATTACATTGGCGTCATTGTATATCTTTGAAACTGTACTGTACTGTGTTTCAAAATGTGATTTAGTGCAGGGCCAAGATATTCATTCAGTATGCCACTCGCTCAAATTCTACATTTCACAAGATAGCCATAGGTTACAAATTCATGGAAGATTACCAATGCAGGCTGGTGTGAAATTTCTAAACAAGCTCCCCAACGAGATTAAATGTTTATTACCAGAATTGGGTTTGTTCAAAAGAAATTCAAGAGTATTTGCTGATTAAGGCTCCTTACTCTGTAGCAGAGTTTATTGCAGAACCAGCTAGCTTACCTTAATCTAAAAAATGTAACAAAGTAAAAATGAGTACAGTAATTGCAAAATAAATTTAGCTATTTAGAATTATATCACTTAGAAAGATAAGATTATTTTAGGAAATATCTAGACAATATTCTTTAGTCCTCTGAATAGTCTTTACCAGTGGCTTAAGTCCATTATACATTCTTACATTGTAATTCACCTTCCATTTCACCAATTCTGTATCATATCTATTTTCATAAAAGTCAACACAAAACATTATTGTTCAGCCTCACTGACTGAATAAATTGTTATTGTTATACATTTATTTTTAATTGGTTTTTGACTGTGCATATATTTGTCAATACAATCATGTTTGTCGCGTGCAACTGGTAAAAGTTACAGGGGGAGGGGCAGCTTGTGTATTGCATACAGTACAAATAATAAGTAACTTTTTCATCCAAAATATTCTTTTCTTAATATGAAAAACTTTTCCAGAGATTAAATTCAATGATAACATATGTTTATTTACTAAAGTAATAAACAACAATGGCAAAACAATAGGATTTTTATTTTGTTGTGATACTGCAATTAAATTCCCCAAAATTCAGACGTTTGTAGCGATTAGTGTATAATCAAGTGTTGAATAAGTCAATATGCTAATATCATAGTATTAAATCAATCCTGGAATGGCCTCACTTTGAATTTCAGGGGTTGAAATGGGTTCATTGATTACCTAGAAGATGGCAACCAGAGTCACAAACAAAGGTAGCTCTTAGCAACTGAATCAATATTACCTAAGGTTGCATGCTCTAGCCCATGACTAGCCTTGGGTCGTGTAAGTGTGGCAAACACGCAATATTTTAGTGATTTCTTCAGTTTCAAGGGACAGTTGAGAAGTGTATGTAACCTATGAGTTAGTATAGTAGAAGACCAATGTTTTGCTGTAAGAGAGGAATATTCAATGAAACTTCTAGAGTTGTAAGTGTTAAGCTGTTGGCTCCTTAAAACCAATTATGTTTTGCGTTTGTCTTAAAATTATAGCATAGTGTATGAATTTAATTTTGTTGTTACAAAAATGCTAAATTGGTTGATTATAAATAACTATTTAGGCTTATACATTACTTAAAAAAGGATTTAAGGAGAGGAAAGGAAAGGGGGAGGTACAGTAAAACTTATTAGTAATGAGAAAGAAAAGAGGAGTAAACTTATTAACAAAACAAAAATTTTTGTTTTGTTAATAAGTTTACTTCCTCTTTTCTTCTCTTGACAAAGTTTGTGTTCAAACGAAATATAGAGTAATTAATAAGTTAGTTACTGTTATTGATATTGAAAAGTGTCACAGTTGCAATTTACTTAACCATGTTTTACAACATTGGATTTTGTAACTGGTGTCTAAATGAAAGTTATTGTTAGTTAAGTAATTAATCACTGAGATAGTAACTGCTGATTATACCGGTCAATAACATCTTTCATCTGTCTAAACTAATTTTATTCATGTTTTGTTGCTAAACAAAACAAGTACGGTGCAATATTGTATGGTTACAAAGCGAGTTACAAAGACTTTTTAAAATAATTACCTTACAGTATTAAATCTTCCCTATTAGATAGCTTTCAATGAATTTAATTGCTATATTGAATGTTGCAGGTTTAATTTTTACTAGGTTGAAATGCAAATTTTAAAAGTACACTCCAGAAAATTAACAAATATTTTGTTCAATACAACAACAAAACAAGTTTCACAGTCTGTAACAAAAATAATTTTCTAGTTTAAAAATGACATATTAAGACCCAGACATGAAACACTTTAGAACAGCACCTAATTAATAAGTACCTCTGATCCAACAGTCAACATGATGGACTCGAGAAGCCGATACAGTCCGTTCTACACTCCTCCATCCTGCATCATCAAGACCAGTGCTGAGATCATCAGTGAGGCACGAGCCGCAATGGAGCACAAGACAGTGCGTGCTGTGCACACCAAGCGACCTTTCACGCCGCGCGACTCTCACCGTATACTCTTTGGCAGACAGACCTCCGGGCGACCTCCCAGTGCCATCAGGTACTTGACTGTGCGCAGTAGCGTAGCCAGGAGACCATTTTACAGCGAACTGCCAAAAATGTGCTCAATTTGGATGCAAAATGGCAATTTTTGAAGCTTTTTAGGGAAATTCTTGTAATCTTAATAATAAAGGTTTGATTAATAATTAATTAACAACAATTATTGTTGATGTCATTTATATATACTTTCAAAATTTGTCATTATGTTAAATAACTGTCAAGTTTAGATTACCCAGGCCAACTGGCAGCTAAGCGTTTAGGCTAGTTGCCGCTGACAAGAGTGAAGCCAATTTCCTTTGCAACTTGTTACTCTAATTTGCTATACTCACAGCCTCAGTTCTGCCTCCTATTTACATGGTCTTTCAACATATCATGAAGAGAGAGTGCGTTTTAAAATTTCATCAAAATCACACCACTTCTTCCATTGTTATAGCAAAAAATAATTGTTCTGGCAGCCTTTCAAGTGACAAATGGACTTTTATAGTTTTTGGTAGATTGATGAACAACATAAAAAAATATTTATTTCAAATTCCATCAAAATCGAATAAAATTGATTTTTTTTAGATTATTAAAACCGCTCTTTTGTATGAAAACTCCCTTACAAGGGGACTTCCAATACTACTAAAGGTGTAGTCATTACTAAAGGTGTAGTTTTTGAGTATTTCTTGATAAAGTTATATTGAGAAAAGTGTTTGTCTTTCATTACCAAGAACACATGTAATAGATGTAAATATTACATTAACTCTGTATGATAGCTTCAATTCCACTGTCTTTGTATGTAATCTATTTATCTATAGTTTATTCAGAATTATTTCAATTTTCTTACCTAATTAAGATATTTTTTAAACATACACTAAGCAAGACTTTGAAATTTTACTTTTGTAAGTAGCTCACAAAATAACCCTTGAATGTTATGATTATCTGTTTTTTATGGTATTGCAGTTTGGGTCAGGTCAAGTTCCATGACTTTGAGAGCTCTCTGCCCAAGTTGCAGCCGAACAGTGTGTCCGGCTTGTTCACTGGAGAGAGAAGTCACAGACCCTTGCAGAGAACTCGGTTGCCGGCACTACCTGACGTCAGGCGCAGAAAGCACTTCAAGAGCGCCGCTTCGCTCGATAACTGTACGTATAGTAATGTATTTCCTAATTGGTGGACTAGGCGCATGCCTGGGGCTGCGAGGTTTTGGGGATAAATAGTCTATTTTTGGTTTAGTACTCACAAGTTTTGGTCATACAAAATTAAAAGTTTTACAAATAATGTTGAGTTATTAATAGGGCTAATTGAAATATTTTGATGAACAATAAATATTGGAATTTTGAAACTTATGTATAAATAAACTTTAGTTTATTTAGAACGTCTGTCCAGTGGATTTGAGTGAAAGTGAATAAAAAAAGCACTAGTTTTATGCCAACATAAAGAGTTCCGGAATGTTTTTTGGATGCATTTTTCAAGCAAAAAATGTGATTCTGACTTTTGATTAGTGATTAGATACAACTGAACAACTTTTCATTCTATAAATCCATTGGAAGACAGAATCGAAGTTTCACGCGGAAAATGACACAACAAAACGTCCGTAGGGTCCAAACAGTTATTGGATTTGCTGATACAGCAGGCATTTGGAGATAACTTTTCTCAACTGACAGGCCTTGCATTGGCGTGATTTGAGTGACATCGGGGAGGGCGCTGACAAAGAGGGGGAGGGAGCAAACTTGCAAACTGCCTACGGGCGGCAGATACTTGAATACATCCCTGTGTATGTATGATTGCTGAAGAGCATGTACCGTATGACCGTATGTTACAATGCTAAACGCAAGTTCATGGACAACTTGAAATTATTGTATTGGTTGCCTATCATTTCATTAAAAAGACAATTTTAAATTAAAACAATATATGTAATTCAAAGTTGTATACAGATTATAATTATCTAATTTGTCTTCATTTGTAAAACACCTTTAACCATCACACTTGCACTTAGCCTTAATCTTATGTTTGTTCTGAAAAATTTCAAGTTAGAAAGTTTCTCATACCTAAATAAAACATTAGTCTTTTTAAAATTATGATTGGTCAGTTTGCGTTAAATTTGTACTTGCTTTGAATTGTTTAAACACTTTTGCAAATGATAAATGACTATGGAAGTCTTAAAACTGCAAAATTAAGGAGAAAATAAACTTCATGTTTGTCACCAAAAGTTCTCAAATAAATAGTTTGGAACAGTAATATCAAATAAACCTTTTAATAGTTACAGATTTTTACAAATTAGTTAATACTGCAATTTTTTTAGTGCCTGAGGAAGTAGATGCAGAGGTTTTGCTAGAGGACGCTTCTGTCACTTCAGTTCGTCAAACTCACAGCAGTCCAAAGGAAAGGACATGTTCAGACGTAGCAACTCCCGCCTCCAGCCTCCTCACTGCTCCGCTTGGCATCAAGGTGTCAGTCTCCGCCAAGACCCACCCTCAGCTCACGAACTGCCCCCGCCATCCACGAGGAGAGTGGGGAGGGAGGAAGCAAAACCGTTGTCAAGGTAAACAGAAGATAAAGTTCACCAGTTCACACCACGTCAAAACTTCGTAAATTTCATATGGTGTGAAGCGGAAGAACTAGATTATAGTTGTGACACCGGCCCCGAAAGCCTAAGAGTTAAGTAAACAGAAGTTATAGTTACTGTCAGAGTAAAAGGTAAAAGTTCCAGTCCTCCTCTCAAATATGAAATATCTAGTACACTATTTAACATCTGAACAGCTTAAAAACAGTAAGTAAATTAACAAGTCCTTTATGTTTAAGAAATTGTCTGTAACAATATTATTTAATTTTTTACAGGACAAAATTAACCCAAAAGAAAAGTTGCCCTTGCTTGTCGATGTTAAAAAGAAATCAGACAAAAGTGCAAGAGACTTCAAGAAGCTGGCGTTCTCGGAGCCGCGAGGGTCTCCTCAAGGTGTCCTGGGCATGGACAAGCTGATGGAAACCGCAGACAACCGAATAAATGAAGCCCGAGCCTCTGCCGGTAGACCTGCCCTGCCTCCTCCCAGCACAGGGGATGTGCAGCCAGCCACAAACCTGACCTTGGTCACCTTGGACGATGTGTTTGAGGTTCTTCACAAACTGCGCAAAGATGGTACATATCTAATGTACAACTTAAAAATTTACACATTTAGTTTTTACTATCATTTTTTTTGATAACGCATGATAGTAAGTATATTTTTTACACAATTAAAGAAAAAGTCAATTGATTATTAATTAGCACAGTTTTTTTCTCTTATTATTCTTTTATGTTACCTCTCCAAAGATTTTCGCTAAACACATACTAAAATTGTGTTGAGTGTCCCTGAACTATCAACTAATGTGGAATACAGTTGAATACAAATAAATACTCCTGTACTAAGTTCAATACAAACTAATGTGTTTCCAGAAGGTGAAGAAGCAGAGGTGATTATAGTTTTCGAGAGACTGTACAAGTTATTGGAAGCGGAAAACATACCCGGCTCAAGGAATAACAAGCTGAAATCTCAAATATTGAAGAACATTTACAAGTTTGTGGAATCTGCTGGCGAAACCTTGCTTCTTCATATTTCCCGAATCGCACTCATGGTAATGTTTATAGCTTAAAAATAAATACCATACTAAGTTTATTGGTTAGTAGTAAAGAGTAAATTGGGGCAATTAGTAAACAATCTTGTAGTGACTTGACCAAACTAGTCAATTGATGACAAAATTCATAAATGTTTAAAACCTGAGCCACATTGATTTAAAAGTAAGCCCAGTATAGTAATCTAGAGTGTTCCTCATCAGGTAGCAGCAAGAGGAATTATGATCAAGGAAATGTAATAATTGACTCTCAAGATATGCAATGTGATAAAATATATTTTCTGAAAAGCAACCAGAATAATAATGCTGATTATTGAAAGGTGGAGGTTAATCTGTGCTCTATAAAAATAAAATCTAAATTTGAACTAATTTAGATGTTTTTTGTACACAAAATTAAAACAACTATTTACCTGCATTATATAAACATTTATGTCTAAACTTTTGTATGTTAAGTAACATATCTCTTTTCCTATTAAGCATGTTTCAGGAAACTACCAGACCCAAACCTACAAAGTCAGTAGCAGGAGATAGATGAACTTAAGGAAGAGTGTAAACTTTACTATGATTTTTACTTGAGTACTGGCTTGAATGATATTAAAAATATTTATAGAAACTGTAAGAAAAACTTTTGACATTAGTTAGGAGACCAGAATTAAAAATAATGATAGTATTATTGATAGCTCCAAAAAATAAATCAAAAGCAATGTGGAGTATTGTTAAAAGAGAAACTGCTGTACAGTCCTTGAAAAGTAACGGTAGACACAAAGATTGGTGCAGCTGATTTTAACTTTTTTTCATTGATAAGGTGGAAGAAATTTTGAAAAGTTTCTAGAATACCGCTTATAAATGACTCTAGGTTTTTTTGAACAAGCCACATAAACCTGATATAGCTTTTAATTTTCGCCTTGTACAGGTGGCAGGTAGAAGAAGTAATATCTAGGATGAGTGGTAGTAGGTGTGGGGACATTTATAACTTAAATTCTTGGTATTGAAGTGTGGTTTAGACTTCTTTGAAGGAAGCACTAACTCATCTTATCAATTGTGTATTGTTGATTGTATATTTCCTACAGATTTTAAATATGTTAAAAGTAATACCAGTGTTTAAAAAAGGTTGTAAATCCACTCTTGACAACTATAGACCAATATCTATAATTCCTGTAGTTTCTAAAGTGTTTGAAACTATATTAAATAAGCAAATTGTAAATTATTTTGAGATGAACAACCTTTTTCCAGTTCTCAATATGGTTATAGGTCTGGGCAGGTACTGTTAGGGCAGCAATTTCTTTTGTTAAAGAGTGTATAGCTAGGTTAGATGGCAAGGAAAGTGTTAATGTTAAACTATAATGACATGTCAAAAGTTTTGACACGGTGTGTACCATCCACATCTTTAGATAAATTAAGATTTTATGGGTTTGAGAAAGATGCTGTTGGTCTTATTGAATCATACTTAACAGGAAGGTTTCAGAAAGTGGTTTTTGATGGTGATGAGTCTAGTTTCTATAGCTGTGAATCATGGAGTGCCTCAAGGATCCATTTTAAACCAATTCTTTTCATTATTTATAATAAATGATTTGCCTATTAATATTTCCTCCCTACTGTACATAGTTATTTATTCGATGATCTTAGTGTATGTTTTAATTCAACCTCTAAAAAATGTGTAGGACTTAACAGTTCAGTCCACATCAGCTATTATAAAAGATTGGTGTTCAGCTAACCTCCTGCATTAATAATGACAAGTTCAACAGATAGAATTTTCACAATCAAAATAAGGATAAGGTGAATAAACTGCTAAATTTTTTGGGATTCTTATTGATGAAAATTTTAAGTGGGAGGAGCATATTAGAGTGTTGAATCTTAAAGTATGGAAAGGTGTTTATTTATTATGAGACTAAGGCTCTGTGTTAGCGTAAGAATTCTTAAAAGTTGTTTATTTTGCTCAAATTCATTCTCATTTAAGCTATGGTACACCTTTGGGGCCATCAGTCTCTAGTAACAGGCTATTGTTACAAAAAGATATGTAATTGGTTGATGTGTGGTCTTTCTTATAAAGCTCACCAAATCAAGTTTTATCCAATTGGGTATTATGACAGTCCCTGCTATGTTTATTTATCAGGCTCTTCTTACATGAAAGAAAACAGCTATTTATATGATATTTTAGGCTGCACGCATAAACTATGCTACTTGGGAATAGAATATTTAGGATATTTTAAGTGTAATTTCTACCAAAACTCAAAAGTCGCTTATTATATGTCTGAACTTTTTAATGTTCTACCATTGTATGTTACAGTTGTTCACATCTAGATTTAAAAATGTATAAGTAAATATTAACTGTCAACTGCTTGTATAACACTAATGAATATTAGGACATTGACTTTTAAACTGTATTTAATATGTATCTGTGATATTATCTTTTCTTTGTGACTTTAAGACCTTGTGACGATTGTAATTCAATTGATGTCCTATTTGTTTCTGCAAATAAAATCTTATTTATTTATTTTATTTATATAAACAAGGGTTATACAATACATCTTTTCTAGCTAGAGTGAGTGGGCACATCCATCGGCAGTTTGCAAGCTGATCTTCAAAATATCAAGAACCGATAAAACGACAAGCTATTTCAAGACACAAATGTTTTAGGTAATTGTATTTTCTTAAAAGCACTTCAGTTCTTAACATTTTCCCTGCATCAGGCTTCCAGAGCATTTTGCATTTACATGGAAACAACAAAATAAATTATAAAGGTAAAAAGGTCAAGTTTGTCTTGTTTTAACGAGGTGAAGTTAGGACTACAAAGTCCTCTCTAACACTTAACCTTGACCTTTACCTAGTGTTACCTTATAGCCACATTACTAATGTAAGTGGTGACTGCGGGGACCGAACAATTATTTTAGTCATATAGAGAATCTAAAGAGCACACTGAACTACTCTGTGAAAATTTGATCTTTTTAACTGTGAACCACAAATGTTAAAACAAATTAGGTGTGTCAATAAACTGAAGCTTGCCTAACGGTTGACAGAACTTTTCATGGAAGCTGGGCATGGGCGAAGTCCCCTGGAAGATGCAGAAGCGTGTATCTACGGCTACGGCGCCCTCAAGTTCCTCACCATGAACAATCAACTGCTTCACACGTCCCTGCACTATGGTGCCCTGGACCTCATGGTTCTTCATATCAAGATTGTCAACAGCGCTGTAAGTTTAGTTTCAACATTTTAGAACTGAAAAAGAAACTTGATGAAACTTGTAGGGGAACAAAATTGAAAATGTGGAGTATTTTGGTTAACACAGTTTTTTAGGTAATTAAAAGCAGAGGAGTAGCCTCAACCGGTGAATGAAAAAGATTTCATTCCAAAAAGATGAAGAAAGTCCGGGTACAAGGAAAAGCCAACTTTTCAAGAGTGTATTAACGTATTTTGAAAGTCTGACTCGGAGTATACCTGAACAATAATTAAACAGTATTCTAAATTCAGTTTACAAACCTAACCCTTTGTTCTTGTATAGAGGCTAGACTTGATGTCGATCCCGGAGCAGACGAGTCAATTAATGTTTCAACTGGACGGGGCCACGCTAAACATCGCCAGTGAGGAGTTGACGTTCCCGCAGCTTGTGGAGACGGGAGCCATCAATGAACTGTGCCGTGCCATGGAGCTATTCTCGCCGACCTGGATCTTATATGCAACATCGCGACGACTCTCAGGTGCTCAAGTTTGAACAATTCTATTAAAAGATTATGGTAGGTAGATAGCGAATATATGCCAAATGGCAGGTAAATCAACATATGAAATGAAATGAAAATAATCTTTGTTCACATATTGTACAAAATACAATGAATGGCGTCAAACAATTCTTAATTACTAGCATAAATATAAGGAGAGAGACATAGAAAGATAGGCACAGTTTAACAGAAAAACTCACTGATTGAATATAAAGGTCTAGTCAAAAGTATTTTGAGATTGTTTTTAAATTGTATTAAATTTGAAGTGTTTTTTAACTTCCCAAAATTGCAAGGTCTTCAAAATTCTGAATTTTTAAGACGGAACTTAGAAATTATCTTGTCACCAACGAGTTTTATAGTTTACAGAATTTATGGACCACTCACTTACCGCTTAGAAGTCTGGTGTTCCATAATACATTTTACTAGTTTTAAATTCAAATTGTACAATAATTGGCATAATATTTACTGTAGTGGCTTGTAATTTTTGTTCATAAGTTGTAATTGTTTTTTTTGTTATTACCAACACAAAGTTTTTTGTATATTGGGAAATAAAAATGTTAAATGTTAATAATTTCGGTAAAGCATCAAAACATTTGATTCCTACATATGTTGTCTTTTTTTCAAAAAATCTTAATCTATGTGATGGTATTGAAAAATTATTTCTAGTAAAACTGTTTCTAGTAAAATATTGATGAAAATCACCAATCAGTGAGATAGAGTCTTTGGTTTGGACGGTGTATAAAATACATTGATAGATATAATGGCTGTAAACAGTCAAAATATTTATTTCAGGAAATTTTTCTTTTACATAGTTCTTTGAATCTTCAGTTGGTTGGCAATGTCTTCCACTAAACCATTAAATCAATAGTTTAATTTGATATATATTTAATATATTTGATATATATTTAATTTTCATAGTTGTGGCAACCCAAGCACAGATTGAGCTGCCATCTCTTGTTGTCTTTCTTCACCCTGGGCTCAACATGCTCGAGTTTGTCTGATGTCATCATTTAAATATAACCAAATCATGCAATTTTCAAGAACGAACAAACTTGCACCTGTGTCAGTGGCTCTACTTCAGACTCTTAAAAGAATTTTATCTTTGCTTGGGTTGCCAAACTATGTTGATTTTCCTGCTTCAGCAATGTGGCATCTATGATCAATCTACCTACCATAACATAATCTTTGGGTCAACTGATAGAGAGTCCTTAAAGATGTTAAAATTTAGAACGTCAGGGATTGGTTTTCCAAACTGATTGGCATATTGCATACTAGCTGTGTACCCGCGCTTCGATATGGATAAAATATTATAGTATCATGACTTTAAAGTCTTTTTGTACAAAGGCAGGCTGTTGCTCAAGTACTGGCATCAAACATATAGAAAACAGTTTGTAGAGATGTCATATATTAATAATTTTAATAATTAAGTAAAGTACAATCCAAAATGAGATTGTCGCTCTATGGATTTCTATGGAGAGAACAGTAAACTAATTCTCTTTGCTGATGATTCAAACTTAGTCGTAATTGGAAAAGCTAATATTGAAATGTTAGTTAATCAAGAGTTATCAACAATTAAACACTTTTTTGACAGTAGAAATTTATTGAATTCGGATAAGACTTATTTTATTTCATTTCATACAAGGCAAAACCAAAATAAGCAAACCTAAACAGTTCACGTTGACACCAATGTAATTACTCAAGTTCACAGTACTAATTTTTGGGGTTAGTGGTAGATGAGACATTGACTTGGAATAGCCATGTAGAGAGCCTAATTAATAAAATTTCTTCGGGGCTATTCGTCTTACGAAATTTTGCTAAACTGAATTCAATTGATTTACTAAAAATGGTGTACTATGCTCATATACACTCTCACTTATACTACGGTATAGTGTTGTACAGGGCAACTAGTAATTATAACTTAAACAAGTTACTAATTTTACAGAAAAAAGCTATAAAGATAATGTTAAAATTAAGGTTCGATGATTCTGTTAAGGAACTTTTTGGTGAATTAGGAATATTAACTGTCTATGGACTTTATATTTTAGAAACAGTAATGGCTATCAGAGCGGATGAACTTAAATTGCCCGAATTGGGCTCTATAATCATGAATATTTAACTAGGAATAGAACTAAACTGGCTATTGTATAACTAGCTAAAAAACAGTCACTCTCTTAAATTTTTCTGGAAATCCCCTAAAACTGCAAGGTTAAAATTCTATAACAAAATTCTTTAAAATATTAAAAAAATCAAAAATCTACCTTTGTTCCGAGAAAAATTTAAAAATACTTAACTTTGAGAGCCCTGTATTCATTGGAAGAACTATAATTCATTATTAACGATAAATAACTAAATCTTTGTATGTTAACTAATGTTTATTTAGAGTAATTGTTTGGTGACAAGTGTTGAATTTTGTATTTGTATTGCTATGAATTACGTAATAACGCCATTCAGGAATTAATTCTATATAGAAATGTCCTCTATATAGTGGAGCACTTCAAGTTTTTGGGTATTTATCTTGATAGCAAATTTATGTGGGATTTTCTTATTGAGCATGTATGTAGTAAAGTGTCGTCTGGAGTATTTTTACTCAGACAGCTGTCGAAGTATTGCTCCAAAGACATTTTAAAAATAGCTTATCATCTATCCTCACTTGAAGTATGGCATTTGTTTGTGGGGGAATTGTGCCCATACTAAAGTTAAAAGGATATTTATTTAACAAAAATTTGTCATTAGAATCTTGTGCAATTTAAAGCCCAGAGACTTATGTCGTGATGCTTTCAAACAATTAGACATTTTAACCTTTCCATCCCTTTATGTTTATGATTCTATTCTTTTCTGCCTTAATAAATGCAGTTTAACACAAGGCATTGAAATTCATAGTCATGGTACTCAATCGGTAACTATTTATAGAATTGACTATCATCGACTTGAATTATTCAAAAAACTGCCATCTCAGGCAGGAGTCATATTGTTTCAAAATCTTCCAAACAAAATTCAAAATCTCCAAAACACAAAATTTTTTCCAAAAGAGCTTAGAACTTATCTGGTCACCAGTGGGTTTTACAGTGTTCAGGAATTTATGGACCACTCACTTGCCATTAAGAAGTCTGTTGATTAAATGTTATTATACAAATTAAATTTTGAATTTTGTTTAATTATTGTATTTGCTGTAGTGGCTTGTAGTTTTATTTAATTATTTATTGTATTGTTTAAAAAAACCAACACAAACAAATTTTGTATATTGGTGATTAAATGATTTGATTTTTGTGTTTAATTTGTTGGATAAAGATGTTTTAATTTGAATATTTAACCGACTTTGTGCAGCATTGTGTCGACTAACGAGGGCTGCGCTTGCATCATGAATTACGAGCAGCCTGCATGAAAGACCACCTGAGCAAGTTCCCGGGCCGGCAAGACATCGTCGTCCGTCTCGGCTACGCACTCGGCAACATCATGGCCAAGTGTCATGACGCAAGGCTTCAGGTCAGTTTGTCTGCCGTAGATTCTTTTGAAGACATATTATAGTGCTTTTAATAATCCAGTACTTTGGACATAAATAAGATCATCAAAACAAGAAACAACATTGTATACACACTGTCGAGAGCAAATTACTAGCCACTATTTTTTTATCTTCAAAGTAATGTTTGCCCCGTCAATAATTTCACTAATTAGACCTGCCAATTCTCCCTTATTGTGAGAGTGTATTCTGCTCACTCAACTAACTAGCAAGTAGTAATGTGTTCTCAGAAACAAATTCAGATAATCTTGATAAAATAGGATTAATTAGCTAATGTAAGGATACTAAAATTACCCTGGAGAAGGGACCTCTGGAGATAATTGAAAAATATTCTTAAGACAATACGTCACCCAGAACAACAAATTATTTTCATAAGTAGGTTTTCAAAGTTGTTTGACTGAAAGTGTTTGTTTTGATTCAGTTTTATGAGGAGCCTGGAGCATTGAACACAGTACTCAAGGTGCTGGAGAGTTACCTTGAGAAGGACCTGGAGATGATGAGTTCAGGAACTGACGACAGCGGACTCACTCCCTCACCCGACCTGGGCTCTGACAGTTCTGTCGAGGATGTCATCATCAAGGTGACTAAGCTGTGGTTGAAAACTTAAACCTTAATGTGCCCGCACACTTATTAGTAGCAGTGGCGGCTCGTGAGCCTAGAGGAAGGTGAAGAGCAAATCAGCTGTACTCCACTATTTAACAGGGAAAATACGTTTAAATATTGATTTTTAACACTTGGAAAGAAAATTCAAGATACATTGTTTATCGATAATATGAGAATTTCTCTAAAAAACTACATAAATAATTGAAAACGTAGTTATTACAGCTTGCAAGTTCTAGCAGGGAATTAAAAGTTAATGTTTGTAATGTTGCAAAAAATAATATGTTGAATTGAAAGGCCCCCACTATTACCCTACTAAGTGGAACAATGGCAACGTATAGAAATCGTTGCATAAAATTGTTTTGTAGTATTGGATCAGTAAAAAAATAATATACAACTATTTAAATAGTTGTTAACTCTTTAAAATGTACATAATCAGGTCTTGTGATTGCAAAAGTAGGCCTAAAATAGAGTAGTTGCGCTGCGCGGGTCACTATATTACTATTTTGAGATGCCGACCAATAGTAGCTGAACAATTGGTCTGCTGTCTGGCGAACTACGCAAGTGACGGGCTTTGAATATACACTTCTAGCATCACTCGTTGCTATAGCAACGCAGCCCCTTTCTTCGCCCCTCAGCGTCTATCCCTACCACGTAGATCAGCGTCAAGTGAAGGCCCGAAGAAAGCTCTTCACTAGCTAACAAAGCCAGTGGCAACCTTAGAGGCGTACTAACTTTCTTTGGCGACTATCGAGGCAACCATCGGTTATTGCTGTCGAGCTTGTATCGCACTCATTGTTGTTGTTGATATGTGACCCCACAGACTTTGGAAACGGATTAATTAAATGTTAAAGCTTAATTTTCCCCTCCAAAACATAGGTGAAATGACCCTTCACTCCCTTCACCTGACGAGCCGCCACTGATTACTTTTGGATCTGCAATTAGCGCTAGAGGCGTAACTAAACTATAACTCGCTTAACTGACTACTGGGCAAATGACAGGGAACAAACACCAAAACGCTCTTGCACTCAAACTAAGTATAATTATCATCTACAAATTCTCTTGCAATCCTCTAAAGAGTATTAATCTACTATTATATTTTCTATTGTCTTAGGTGGTATAACTATAATTACACAAGCCCTAGCCTATGCTGGACATCCAGTGATATTTCTTAATAAAAAATTCCCGAGCTTAGCTGACTCCTGAAGGGAGACAAACTGTACTGAAATGAACGATAGAAAAATGTCAAATCTCTAGCAATATTATTTTAAAGGTTGACAAGTATGCTTGGAATGAATCACAATCCACTAAAGGTTTAAACAATACACAGTCAACAGTTAGTCTCTTGGCAGTTCCTGCCGGAGACAATATTGGTGTTAGTGCCCACTTTGGTGCAAAGTGCTAAAGTGTTCAGAAGACAATTTCTGCCATGTCTTTTCTCCTGAACATGATTGAAATGTTGGCGCTCACGTTTTTAACTCTCCTTTATATTTTGAGTTCAAATAAGTTTCAACTTTAAACCCTTTGTTTGTACATCTACAAAATGACAAATAAAAGTGAGCATTAAAAAAGTGTCACCCTAATTGGTACTTGTAAGTAACTCAAGTTTGACTCGCTAAAAGTTAGTAAAATACTTAACTCTTAGGCTTTTGTGGCAGGTGTCAAAACTGTAATCTAGTTCTTTTGGTTTACACCACATAAAAATAGCTTGAGATATTTCGGTCTTGCTGTAGAGTACCCGAGCACACCAAGTTTATTGCAATCTAAGCCAAACAGTGACTGAAGAAAAGTTAAGTGATTGTTTCAGTCCCATTCCTGTGTTACGTTTCAAATATCCTTTATTTATACATGTACATAGTATACACAAAATAGCGTCAACAAAAATATTATATTAAATATTATAATAAGATTTTATGTACTAGACAAAATTATAACATTAAATGTTGGCTTCTCAGATGTAAGAATAAATGAAAAATAATAGAAAATATTTAGATTATTGATAATTAATAATAATAATTTAATAATTATTAAAGATGTTTCTAACAACATAAAAATATAACTTAAGAAACATTTTATATGATTGTACTTTAATACATAATTTTAAAGTGAAATCTATCACTTGCCACATTAAAACAAAATACAAAATAATGATTTTATTTTTTACAAACTACTCAACTAAGGACAAAATAATAAAAAAATGAACTTAAAAATACATTATTATAAAGTAAAAGCTATATATCATTAAAACAAAAAATATTAATTTAATTTGTGCAAACCTACAATTAGAATACATTGAGTTTTATACACTGTTCTTGCATTAATTAGTATATTCAAGAATTTAAACCAATAAAAAAATACCATAGGTACATATACCGTAATTATAATATATATATACAAAATAACTATCATGTGTACAAAATACCTCATCTTTTAAAATAAATACAGTATATACAAACAACATCAATACTATTCAGCTAAGACAGAAATTATCAATTAAATATATATATTACCCTACAATGAATCATGATGCCGACCAAAATCCTCTTTACCTAATTACTGTAAACAGTTTCCCAAAAATTGTCCATAGAAAAAGGAGCTAACTTCACCAAAAGCACTTTTAATTCTCTTTTAAATTTAATTAAATTATCCTCTAACAAGAACTTTCTTGGGAGATGATATAGCCGTTATTTTCCTATAAATGGTGTATTTTTTGTGTATACAATTCTAGATAGTGTGGTTCTACTTGCCTATTTGCACGAATATTATAGTTGTGTTATTAACGTCGTGTTTGCAGATGATTCGGATTGTAGCGAACATGTGCCTCCACCCTGATGTGGGAGTGCAGCTCACTTGCTCTCCCAACATGGACGATGACTACGACGTCTGCATGTACAACTTTGACAACCATTCGCTCAAGGTAAGATACTAAGTAGTTTTACACTATAGAAGTCTTTTATCCGAAATAGCTTTAAATTTCTTGGCCTAAAGTTGCATGGGTTTGAATATTATTGGTTTTAACTTAAATCTTAAAACACATTTTTGTTAATTTAAAATATTGCTGAATTATTCTTATTGAAGATTGAACAGCCTATTTTGTGGTAGTTTGCTGAGTAAAAATGTAATTATTCTTCAAAAACAAGCAGTGTGAACAATCGTAAAACTGCAATGGAGAGAGTCCTGCAGACAAGCGTTCAAAATATTAAAACTGTTGACTTTCCCTTGCTCTACATTTTAGAAACATGTCTTTTTTTCAAATGTAAATGTGACCTTGTAAGAGATATAGATGTACACTCTACTTAAACCAGAGACAGGAGAACTATCAAACTGGGAGATACAGAACAATGGTTCATGAACGTTTCCTCTTAGGCAGGAGTTCACATTGTCAACATACTTCCAATTCAACCAAGAGTGCTCCAAAGTCGCAAGGCTTTCAGAGCTGCTAGAATCAGTTTTGGTCGCAGAAGCATTTCACAGTTCAAACAAGTTTTTTGCCACATAATTGGGAGAAAGGGCATGAGGCTGACAGGGTAGACTGGGAAAATTCAATGAATGGGAATCCACGAATGTAAGTGATGTATGTTTGAAAGGGATCTAGATGTGGATGAATGCAACATTTTAGATAAAATAATGTACCATTGAGATGCATGCTTATAAACATGTCAATTCAATCAAATATTTATTTGTTCAAATAAAAAGTGTTACTCTAAATGAAGAGTGATGAACCACACTGATTGGATGGTGTGAATGTGAACAGGAAGCAGGTCGGTTTGCAGACATCCTGCTGACAGTACTGAGGCGGAAGTCAGTTGCTGAGAATGAAGAACTCGTTCTGTCAACGCTGAGTACGCTGAACAACCTGTCATTCTACGCAGACCCAGACAGCCCCTTCGGCCACCGCCAACTGGACATCGCTCAAGGTGAGGGGACACCAGGGGCAAGGGGGGGTTTTCCAGTTCATGACTGCCCCCTCCTCCACATGACTGACATGAGCCTTGATAAATATGGAATATAAATAATGTTGTATATGGTAGAATTTACTTTGTAAAGGTTTTATTTAACTGTACGGCAAATAATACAATGCCCAAATTACAAAACTATACTATCAACTTTACAACCTATTTCAGTACAAGTATTGTCACTACCAAAGAATATAATCCAAATGTTATGTACTGTGTAAGTTTTGTAGACAGCTTATAAAACGCTAGAATGTTGTTACAAAATCAGTAATATATCTTTTGATATTAGGATGAATATGAACCCCAAAGCTCACCATTTTGCATCAAAATTTAGAAAATTTTCTGGGAGAGGGCCTCCAGACCCCCCTTTATGTTGAGGAAACCGCCTCCCCATTCCAAAATCCTGGGTACGCTACTGGGAGACGCAATATGTGTGCAAAATGTGTCGGATAGCCTAACTCATGTAGAATATGACAGTATGTTGGAAATATTATTGAGCCTTTTTCTGGACTCTAACAAAGTGACAATTCAAGTCAAGTCCCTATGGCAATATGCACTTAATATTATTAATGACACATGTATAGCCACAGTATAACACAGTAAAGACTTTTCCTTGTCTTCCTGCTTAGTCTAAAACTTTGAACTACCTACCTACCTAATTAATGTCAATGCAATTTTTCATCTAGTTGTCTGTTTCACATTTCAGCTCTGAGTGCACTTTTGTTGACTGGAAACGAAGACTGCCTTGTAGAAGTGACAAGGGTACTTGGCAACCTCACTCGCAGCAAAGATGTCCGAGACTACATTTTGGAAACCGGAGGTAAACCCATCGCATAATATAATTTTATTTCCGGGAAAATTTAATCTTTCCAGTGTTGAAAAAGAATGAGCATAAAAGCAGTTATTAACTTATTTATGTCATAAATTGTTCCATATACAGCAAATTAATGAACTTGCGTTTTTTCAGTGTCAAGATAAATGTCTGGCCACTACATGCTGTTGCTCAGCACACCTATGGTGGTTGATCCTAAAAGACATACTTTGTTTTAAGTAACATAATAAGTTAAACATGTTTATTTGAATAAAATTCAAAAACACTTTGTTTTGAAGAAGTGAGAATTAAACAAACTTGTTTACTAATTAAGCTCATTGTTATGTGGAACATAAATAAAATAGCTTAAAAATGTAATTTGAGAGACTATATTTTCAAATCTCTTTGTGAAAAACCCTTATTCCAATAAATTTTAACCAGTCACCACGTAAGGGCTGCATTTGCTTTCCTTTATATTTTTGAAACAAAACCAATGTATGCGGAAGTCAAGATGTCAATCTGCTGCAGGAGGAGTTGAAGAAGACCAACCCCTAAGACACTGAAAGAAAAGCTCAACGAGCGGCTGCCACAGAGACCTTTTTACAGTATTGAATTTAAAGACTGAGTAAAAAGCAAGAAAATCATAATACAGTAAATTCTGTTGTATTATGAAAAGATATTTTCTCTCTCTCTAAAGACTCATTGTATTCAGGGATCTACCAGTTGGTGCGGTGTTTGACTCATGACAACAGAGAACTGCTGTGCACTGTGACGGGGGTGTTGGTCAACCTGATGGCAGACTGGGACAAACGACTGGCCTTCAAAGAGGACAACGGCATCACAAGGTATTCACACTCTTGTTGTTATAATAGATAGGTAATTTTGAACTTATATTAAAAAATTAGCCAGTCTCCACCTACATTGGCATATTGACTAGTGTCCAAAAAGTCCGACCCCCCTTATCCTTTGCATGAATTAAAATTTTAAACATGCTGAATAGTTAATACCTCTTTAGTTGTAATAATAGTCAATACTTTAGACATAGTTTGGGGGTTTTCCCACAGTTCTAAAATAGAAGTAGGAGGGGGTGACCCTTAGAAATATTTATTTTACCTCATCATGTGACTCCTTGTTGAAAAGGGTATAAAACCAAAAACCATTCAATTGATACCATTAAAAGAATTGTACGATGCCCCTGTTCAAAATAATAGGACCATTAACAAGTTTCATTGTTAAAGCAGATAACAGAATTGGTTGCAGAGAGCAGAAAATTGGTTACTTTTGAATAAAGGAGCAATTTAATCCTCCAGTGCCTGTATCTATTTTGCTTGGGGACAGGTTGATAGAGCTCCTAGAGAAGCACGGAGAGAGTGACTGGCAGTTAGCTAGTCTTGTGTGTCAAGCTCTGTGGAACTTCTGTATCGACTCTACTCACTTGTACGCTGCTCTGGGCATCCAACCCACCAACCGTCTGCTGGCCAGACTCATCGACCTGTTAGGTGAGTCAAGGCTACATGACTCGAACAGTGGAAGGCGGACAATTCATAACAACTGCTCGATCTGGTATACAGACAACTCCCTCATAGAAGGGAAAGCTGGATACGGTGCACACAGAATCGCACCCAGGAAAAACCTCTCGGGGGGCTTGGGACGGTTCTGTACAGTTTTTCAAGCCGAAGTTTACGCAATCCTAGCATGTGTGCAGTCAGAGCTCTCAAAAGGAGCCAGGAACAAGCATATAATAATATTTCCTGACAGCCAAGCGCTTGACTGTGTAACCACCACCTCCAGACTTGTCTGGCAGTGCATATAGGCACTGCAGATTCTCCAGCTGGAGTGGATTTCAGGTCATCGGGGTTTTATTGGAAACGAGAAAGCTGACCTGCTTGCAAGGAAGGGAGCACTGTCCCTATTTGTAGGTCCAGAACCAGTTGTCGGGGACAGCCAATGCTACAAAACAATGTTATGCAACGATTTCTATATGTTGTTAGTGCTCCACTTAGGACGGTTGTAGTTCAATGTTTCAATTCAATATATTATTTTTTGCAATACTACAAACATTAACTTTTAATTCCCTGTTAGAACTTGCAAGCTGTAATGACTACGTTTTCAATTACTTAAGTAGTTTCCTAGAGAAATACTCATATTATTGATAAACAATGTATCTTGAATTTTCTTTACACGTTTTAAGAAAAAATATTTAAACATATTTTTCTTGTTAAATAGTGGAGTACAGCTGATTTGCCCTTCACCTTCCTCTAGACTAGGCTCACGAGCCGCCTAGTCATAAAACAGATTGTAAGAGGTGACTGCAGGGACCAAACCGCGACAGAAGAGTAGCGTGCGATACCAATCCATCAAGAGTCCGCTGGAAGGGAAGATACTTGTGTGGTATTGCTGAACTGGTATTGTTGTGACAGATGAGGAGAGGCTGTTTGGTGTGTTGGAGGGGGAGGTGGACGAGGTGGTAGCGTGTGGCGTTGATTACCAGCAGTGGGAGCAGTTCGCAGGCGTCGCCACTAACCTGCTGGAGAAGATAGAGCAGTACCTCGACTCTCTGCAAGCATTTCAACCCCAACACTAACCTCAGAGCTCAGCAGCAGCAGTTGTGACTGACTTAGGCAATGTGTAGGAAATCTCCAGTCAATTCACCTTGCTTCTGGCAGGGTGGCACGGTCAGTTTTTAATGTGAAACTTGTTTACAGGGTTGGGCAAGTCTGGAATATATTCTATATCTCCATAAGTATTGAGAGTGTTATAATGAAATTTGGCTATTACATATATGACTAAAAGTTACTAACTTCAGTATTTGGACACATATTTTCTTTTTTTTTAACAAATCTAGGGTACAACCGCTGAAAGAAGTCATAACTTTTCATATAAGCCTAAATTGAGTGATTTTATTTTAAAATTCTTCATTAGTAAAATATAACATTTTTTTAAATGTTACTTTGTTTGACAAATGTCAGTATGAGTAGTTGATATTTGTCTTAATTAAGAAGGCTGTTATGAAAAGACAACAGTGTTTTTGAAAAGAATACTTGAGCGCTCTTAGGTCAGGTTGCATATTACATTAAAGAGCATAGTTAGTAGAACAAAATTCTACAAAAATCTAGACTTCAAGAGGCTCACTAACTGAAAAACAGGCTAGACACATTGATAAGAAGGAGAAATATGCTTAAATATGTACAAAACTGTTAAATTTCATTATAATTTGCTCAACATTCTTTAGATGTTAAATTTATTCCAAACTTTGCCCAGCTGAATGAGATTTTGATAAAAGACATGTTTTTACTTGCTGACAGCTTGTTCTATTACATGGTGTGTCACTGGTTGCTAAAGAAATATCTCTTAAACACAACAAAACCGGTTTTGATGTTGTTTCCTCTAACACAACCAAATCACTAACAAATAAGCACTTTTTTGGCTCTTGGAATTTAAAGATCAATTACAAGCCAATCAATAAACGATGTTTTTCAATGATTTAATTTACTTCAAATTTGTAAAATAACTTAGAGCCAGTGAAAATGTTGCCATAGCAGAATTTGAATGAACGGTTGATGTAAATTCTGTCGGTGTAATATACTCGTACATATCCTAAGTCTGTCACCAGCTCTACGGCCAAGACGGTCCATTACGTCAATCAAACATGTGAATTTGATCTCCTTTATTCGTGCATTTCATTGTTAATTTAGTCAATTTACTCTTCAATTATCTACATTAGTATACACTAGGACACTTTTACACACATTTTGGTTCAAATATTTACAATGCTAATGAGACTGTCATAAAAACCGTTTTTTAACTATTTCAGTAATTAAATCAAGAGAAAATAGCAAAACTTTACTCATAAATTTTGAAAATCAAACTTGAGAGCAAAGGTAAAAAACAGACATTTAATAAAACAATTTAAAACTAAAACTTCAAATTAGTTACTTAAGGTATTGTTGTTATACAAGATTGATTGTTATTGTGAAATTAATAACATTATTATTACAAAATTTACTGAAAATTATTTACCTTCTTTGAGGACAAATATTCAGCTTTTTGAATTTAAAAATTATAAAGGACATTCCTAGAAAGTGTTTACCACTCAAAAAATTCACCAGCAGACCCTCTAATCAGGAACTTTTGTAATATTTTAAACTCAAAAATACTCCCATTAAGTCGTTGTTGGGATAAAACTAATTATTATAGGTAGTATTCTTTACTACTTTCTTTTCCTAATACGTCCACTCATATAATTGTAGAATTAAAATTTCCTGAGTCTCATAAATCCAGAAAAGAATTCCATTATATTAAATATAGGGATTTTCAGAAAACAATATGAGGGTATTCAACTATATGTAGCCCATTCACTATTGGCAGCGTTCATATCCACAGAGTGCCGCCATATATTTGTGGCGTTTGGATTTGTTAAAAAACCAGCGGAGCACATGTAATAATAAACTGTGATTTTATCTTTACTAGTCTATTTTAAAATCATTTTCATTCTTTCTCCGTGGGCTACGGGGAAGCCTGCCTCATTACTGAGTCGCTTGGTTTGTGAGTGTGTTGACTTGTGACGTCAACAAAGAGTTGGCAGCCCTGACAAACTTTTATTTGTGGGCTGAAGTGATCTCCACACTTGTCATGCTCGGTACTGAGGTTAGGTTAGGTTGTAAGGAGAGTGGGCTATGGTAATACCCAGGCAGCTGTACATATGCGCGCTGGGCCGTAGCTAACGTGTTAATGTATTTAATAATATATTTGTGTATAATTTTGATTTATTCTTTCTAGAAAAGTTTGTTAAAATACATAATAGAGAAACAGGCAATAGTTCCAAATCAATTGGGAGATCTGTTCACACTTTAAATATTAATGACAATGCCAGTTCAAATCCGCAGTGTATCTCAAATAAATTCAATGATTATTTTGTTGATTGTAAATTTAATAGAAGAGATTGTTCAATTTGCACCATGTAATAAATAATAGTAATACAGTTTCAATATCAAATTCTTTTAGATGGGAGTCAGTAACAGAAAAAGAAATTGAAAATATTATTTTGTCACTAAAAAATAAATCATCAAGTGGGCATGATGAGGTTCCTCTGAAACTAATGAAATATGTAGGGAAACCATTGATAAACATTTTAACTCATTTAATAAACAGTTTTCTTATATCTGGTATATTTCCTGACAGTTTAAACGTTTCTAAGGTTTTCTTATGTTTAAAAAAGGAGAGAGAAAAGAGATTAATCATTACCATCCTTATCAAAGATTTACAAACGAGTAAAGTACAAGCTCATTGATCATTCAGTTGATCATTTACTGAATAATTATTTCTTCGATGACCAGCAACATAGCTTTCAAAAAGGAAATTCTATAACTACAGCTTTGTTGGATTTTTTACAATCTATAATAAATTCTATCGATATGGGAGAAAGGTTGTTAGAATATTTATGGATATGTATAAAGCATTTGACAGTATTTCCCACAAAATTCTTTTGGATACACTTAAGCTTTTGGGTGTATCTAACATCTCATTGAACTGGTTTAAGTCCTATTTGTCAAATAGAACTCAATATGTTGAGATTACTTCTACAATAAATAAAACTGTAATTAAACATACATCAGATATTTCTACGGTTAGATATAGTAGTTTGTAGACATTTTTTAGGCTACGTCTGTTAGTAATAAACATTTATAAATTTAAACAGACCAACAGACATAGCCTAAAAATGTCTACAAGTTAACATCATCCGTCTGTACAAACCTTTCAATTTCAACTTAGATATAATGTTCCAAAGGGTTAAATTCTTGGGCCAATGTTATTTCTCTGCTATATCCAGAGGATGCCTTCAATTTTAGTAAACATTTATGGCTCTAAAAGTCAATTGGTTTTATATGCAGATGATTCAAATCTGGTTATGTCGGCTGCTAGCTACCCCATCGTTGAAATTGCGAGTAATGAGCAATTAACAAAAATTATTTCCTCCACAATAGCCAATTCTTGAATACCAGCAAAACAAATTACATAGTTTTTTCGATAGCACAAAATAAAAATGTTCCCCAATTTGACATCAAAATAGATCAAAACTGTATTGATGAAATTTAGGGCTAGAAATAGATGTAATTTAAGTTGGAATCTTCACATGGAAAAGATAATAAGTAAAATGTTTTCTGGACTATACGTTCTAAGAAGAATGAATTTTTTATGTAGTTTTAAAACTTTAAGATCAATTTATTTTGCTCATGTGCACTCACATTTTGCCTGTGACTGAGGTGGTTGCACTTTAAAAAGAAATCTTGATAAAATCCTGGAAATACAAAAGAAAGTGTTGAGAATTTTGTTTAAATTTAGGTGGGATAGTCAGTTATGAGAAACTTCACTGAATTGAAAGTTCTTACAGTATATGATCAATATAGATCTGAGCGTATTATTTGTATATCAGATCAGTTACACAAATTTAATCTTATAGGCGACTGTCACTTTTATAATACAAGAAATAGAAATCTAACAGGCATTTCTCAACACCATTTAACTTTTTACACTAAAAAAGCGTTTCATATGGGATCAAAGTTCTTAGAAATGTTTTTAAGAAATATCTTTTACAAAAATGTCATTACTCTCTACAGTGAAGTTGTTTCAAGTTAAATTAAAAAGCCTACCCTTAGTTTAAATTTTAAAATCTAGGATATATTCTTCTATTGTTATGTTTTGTTGTTCCCAATAGCATTTGACTTGACCCTATTTTTGTATGTATTGTACAATATGAAATAAAGGTGTTTTATTCTTGTTCTCTCCCTACAGGAACGCTATTTCATCTTCAGTTAAACCTATACTGAGGATAACCCAAGGTCAGAAACTGGTCAACTAGTTTCAAAACCGTTAGACAACATTTGAATTATGAATTGATTATTTCCATAAAGAATTAAAGATCCTTTATTTTACCTGAACTTAAAAGGGTTTTATAAATCACAACAATTTCAAAATTACATTTTGTATTTACCAAAAATAACATTTAACACAACAGACTAGTTAACATACTATACACATTATTATACAATCATTAATAATATTCACAGATAGGTGTTAGTGTAACCCTGTACAAAAATATAAACTTATTTCAACTGCTAAGTTAACTAGAACTCTACAAACTAAACTATTTTGTCTTTTTAGAGTGCTCTAGTTATGACCAATACTGTAGCGGTAACTAAACCTTATGTAAATATCATCTACATATTCTGTCATCCACCATTGTAATGATAACGGTTAAACAGTAATAAATATGTACACAATTTTGATTTGAAAATCACTGAAAACATTAAAAATAGGGAACTGTTAACAGGTTGTTTCCTAACGGTAAAGTTAATTTTTTCTGATTTTAGAAGGTCAAGTAAGTCAGGTGTTTATTTTGTTGAGTTCAATTTTTGACTAATATTTGCCTATAACTACAAAATTTATCTGTCTACAGTTGCCTTTAGAGACCAATTAAAGAATTTGTTAAATGCTTTGTGTATATGGATCAACATTAAAGTTAATCAGTGGATGTATTGCTTGTTGTAACAATACAAATGTTGTGTAACTTCATATAAGTGGAAACGGGTTGGTGTGACAAGTAAATACGGTAAGTGTTTGTTGCTTTAGGTTACGGTCAGTAAACGAAGTAAACTGTTTACGCGATTTATTGATTTACAGAAGTAGTCGACTGAGTCATAAAAGAAGTAGCTGTAGTTTCTATTCTGATCTTAACGTAAACTTTTTAAAATAAAAAATTGTTTGTTCTATAATTAAGCTGTTGGAAATGTACTACCCTAAGGATTTCAACCATGTTAAACCTCGAGGAAAAGTTAAATTGGATAAAAGTGGACAAGAAAACGATACATTAACAAAACCGCTGTCAAACATGCTTGAGGAATTCTGTATAGAAAGTTCCTTCCATGGATTGAAGTATGTTCAGGACCTAACTCTTCCACGCATGCATAGGATGTTTTGGTTTGTCATATTCATGACCAGTTTCATCACAGGTATCATCATAGTTGTTAATACTTATCAAAACATCTACAAGGATACGGTTGAAATGTCGTTGAAAGCTACATCATCTTGGATCAAAGACATTCCTTTTCCTGCGATTATGATCTGCTCGTCTTTTCCTGTACGGAAATCATACTTTGATTTAGATTTGCCTGACAGTAACAAAACATTACGACACTACAGTAAAGTAGTTTGTGCTGACGACGAAGATCTTGATGATGAACATTATAATCTCACCTTGACGAATGAATTCTTTGACTTCCTACATGAAGCTAGTATACCCTGTCACCAGTTCTTATTGAACTGTAGATGGAACAATATTGAAGAAGACTGTTGCGAGTTGTTCAAACCGTTCATTTCCAGCCTCGGGAAGTGTTACGTGTTCAACAATTATCCAGAGGAGGAGGTGTACAGAAGTTACACGATCCCGTGGGGCACAAAGCGTCCTGGGACGAGCGAACACTGTTGTGGCACTTGGAGACGGGATACCCGGACAGAAAGAGGGGAAGGGTCTATCCTCGGTGGTCCGAAGTGTCCGGAGCCATCACAGGACTCACAGTGACACTGGTGGAAAACCGCTCAGAGTGGCAGCAAGCTTGCAACGGTGGAACCTCAGGCAGTAATTTGGTACTGTTCACACCTCTAGAAAACCCAGACGCCTCATATCGAATCAAGATACCGATGAATCTCCACACCCACATTCGCGTCGACCCGACCCTCGTCCACTCAAGTCCTGACATGAAAAACGTTTCCATTGAAGAAAGAATATGTTTGTTTCAGGGAGAAGTTTTGTTGAAGTACTTCAACATTTACAACCAGGTCAACTGTTTTCACGAGTGTTTTATTAACAAAACCTTGGAGAAATGCGGTATGCGTTCATTTTGAATATCAAGGGGCGATAGGTGAGTGGAATAAACCTTATTGTGGTGATGGACAATTAGAATGTGTTGACAAAGTTAAATTTAAAATCTCTTATATTCCAGACGGACCTAACGACACAACCAAGTGTAAGTGCATGCCTCTTTGTACCTCGGTGAATTATAATATCGAAAGTAGTTTTGAACAAATAGAGTATTCGAAACACCAAAAGTATATAAGAGAATCATTTAATTATTCTCATGGGACAATTGTCTCGCAGGTGTCAGTGTACTTCTCGAAAAGTGTGTTTGTGCCCTTGGTGCGTAAGAGCGTTGATACTTTCGGAGACTCTCTGTCCAACTGTGGAGGACTCTTGGGCCTCTTGCTCGGGTTTAGCTTTATGAGTGGATTTGAAGTGTTTTATTTTGTACTGTTACGACCTTTAGTGAAGCTATTTAAAAATTTATGTATCATAGTCGAAACTAGGTCATAAAAGGTAAACTAACTGTTTTGGTGTAATGCAAATAAAACCCCTTTTCTGGTACTCTAACATAATTAAATTGTAATTTTTATAGCCCCGAGCCTTAAATACAGCTAGCCATTAAAAACTGTGGTTTTAAAAGGCTTCAATAACCATCCACTGGACTTTCTTTTAACATTAGTGAAGAGATATTACTTTCACTATACACTAGAGACCGCTAATACGAACTGATTGGGCCGGACCCTGTTCGGATCAGCAAAAATTTGGATCAAGCGATTTTGGCATATATTGATGCATTCATTACATATTGACCCTGTAAGATCATATTTGACTTTGAGCAACTAATATTTTATATTTAAATTTAAGAAATTACGTATTCTAATACCGTATTACACTGCAATAATAAACAGCAGGGAATTAACGTACGCAGATATGACGGGCAGTACACAGATGGCTGTGGTAGAGTTTGCTTAACAGCAGGACACTGGCCTTTCCTCCCTCAACCACTTCACCCAGGCCTACACAGTACAGTCATCTGTTCTTAACAAACGATGACTCACCGTGTCATACTGTCAGTATGTCGCTTGCTACCCCACCGAGTGGATGTTTTGTTCAGACCGATGGTTTGTGCTTGTTTTGTGTCATTGTGAGTGCTGGTTTGTTATTAACCTTCCAGAGGTATCATCACGGAGATTTCCACCAGGTGTATATGTTTTGTTTATAAAGACATGTTCATATATGTCGGCAGTGCCGAGGGCTGGGGTACCTTACAGACCTCTTTCTAGGAGCTGCCTCACCAACTTTTACCCTCATCCCTCAACCATACCCCAAGTCTGCCGCGGCACGGAAATTTCCACCACGTCTCACCACTCATGCAACAATAATCCCAAAGTTTAATTCCATGTATTATCTCTAATGATTTGGTTTCTTTACTTTTACAGTAATTAGCTTGATTGTTAAGTTGTTGTTTTTACAAGATTATAAGTATATAAGTTTTAAAAATTAAAAATAATTTCAATGTAATTAGTACGAGTTTGGTTATATCATAACTTTTGTGAGGTTTTCTTCTTGATACCTTTGAATATGACTTTAACTATTATTTTATTTTCACTAATGATCTTTTTAAAATTTGTAGTTTATAAACAATATACACAATGCTTTGATTTCATAACCTGGAGGAAACCTCCAAGTAAAACTTTCATGTTTTGAAGTCCATGACACCTCTGGAAGGTTTAAGATGTACAGTATGTGACATAACTTGGAAAACTTGTTTTATTTATTTTCCCAAATCAAAGCTTGTATACACTTTTTCCCCTTAACAGTGTTGTTTGGATTAGGCAGATTTTCGTAACTTTAGTGTAGTCATATATTTTATGCCTGTTGCTTTTCAAAATACCGCTGATGAAGTTAGGTCAATTAATGCTTCTTGTGCTATCTATTCGCCTGCTGTCGCAATGTTGAATCCTACGATGACTTCCAAACACGCTACAATCCCTTAAATCTCCCAATAAGTTTCAAGGGCTGTTTACTACTCCTGCAGAACCACTTTAACCCAGCGATGATTTCCAAGTATCCTTTTTACTCCTGTGAGTAAGTCTACCACTTTCCTCAGCCAACGAAAATTTATGAATACTGTTTTAACCCCGTCGTGCTTCAAGGTCATTTTACTGCCACAGTATACCTTGAGAACCATTCTGATTCAGCAACTGCGATGGTTGCCTAATCCTCCTTCACGCACTAAACACCACTTTTAACTCTTTTGTATGATTGAACATAAAAAACCCATCAGGATGCGGAATACCAAATACCCCACTTTCAAATTTTGATCTTTTCAATTTAACAACATTGCAATTTTTTTCAATAATCCGCCACTCACCATGGGACTATGCAGCTTGTGCAGTGACATTAGCAACGAATTAACTACCATCGCTATTGAGGCGGGCTCGAACCCTTAACTGGACCCAGTCTCAGGAAGCTACCGACTCAACCACAACATTGGAAATAGAGGTTCAATTTTCAGGTTAATTGTTGAACATCTTTTCTTCTCTGCAAAAGTACCTTATTAAATAATTCTGGGTGATGACTTTCAAAACGTAGAAGATTCTAGTTATGTGTTTCATTGGTTTCCATCGCCAAACAGCTGATCAATAGGACTGAGCTGCCGGCACCGCCGAAACCGCTGTTAGACGAAAGCACTTTTAGACCAGGTACATCAAAACCCAATGTAGTTTGCTACACAATTTTGAATTTTGTTTGTAAATCATACAGAACCGATAAAACTAAAAATATTTTTAGTAAATAACCCAACGAAGAATCAATGTTACACCATATATATATCAATAAAATAGGGGAAACCTTCACTGAGAATACAAAAGAAAGATCTGAAACAGACAAGAAAATTAGTTTCACTGTCACAGCAAACCCTTTATAATAAAAACCAAGGGTACACTCTGCTAAAGTCACAAGTGAGCTAAAGCGAATAATTAATCTTGATACAATCAGTGTTGCAGTCAAAACTTATTCGGGAGTAATAAATAAAATAGACAGTGTTCGTTGACTTAGTGTGCAAGTTATCTTGCCAAAGGATTGTCAGTGAAGAGTTTACACAGCAACAAAAATATTCTATCCTGTGCAGGAATCCAACTTGAAAACTCAAACGGATTGTGCAGACTGCTCATACAGACTGCGCACTTGGCAGTTTACTATTATAGCTCGAGGTCATGCACTGCCCCATCTTAATCAAGGGAGAAAGGGACCGGATATAACAGCAAATTACCAAAATCAGCGTCTTAAATCAAGTTATTAAAATGTCTTCTATTTTGTGATCTGACAAACCGCTTATCTACTAAAACTTAAATGGCAAAAATATATTCTCTTCTGGGCTTTTGTGCAACATGTTTTAAGTGGCTTTAATTGAAACAACTGAACCGAAGCTTTGAATAGCAGCCGTCGGAAGGCACTAACAAAAAATTATGTATTCAACAGTTTTATTAATTTTGTTAAGTTTGGCTCTAGTTATCGCAAAGACACACAAACAACTTTTTGACCCAAAGTATAAGGATTCTCTCATTACATTCACTCATACAATAAAATTGTTCAATGCCGTGATAAAGGGCTATAATAAAGTATGTACATTTTTCTGAGCTTTTTACTAACCAAATGAACGAATGGAAATTGAAATTAACATAATAAAAATAGTATGAATATTTTATTTGCAAGTACTATAAATACACAAAGTTGCTAAGGACATAAATGGGGCGCCCCCTCATAGTTACAAGAATTTATTTTAAAAAATTTGCAAATACATTTGAATTAATTCGGTAAACATTCATTACAAGCTACTTTAGAGAGTAATTAAATTCGGTAGGTAATTACAACACTGTTTTTAACAAAAACCAAAAATGTTCTTAACAGCATCAAAATAAATTTGTAACTATGATAAAGTGCGCTTTGTTGCAAAGACTGTGCTTTGTCACTCTGTTGTAACACATTTACTAATTGCATAACATTAGAGCACTCTAAAAGACTTACAAACAAGTAGAATAACATAATAATTCCTTACCTTAATCAAAAATCCAGCCTGGACGAGCTCAGCTGTTGTCAGTCTGGCCATCACTGGATCATGAAAATCAACAAACCACAGTGATAAACACTTTACAGACAAACTCTGGGTTGGGTCAATAACTGAGCGTTCATTATCGTATCGATCTAACATAAAGGAGTCTGTTTGCATTGCTGAGTAAAAATGTCCTTGTAAGCCATGGACCGATAGATTTGCACAAAATAGTTTAAAAATATCAAATACATGAAAATAGAGTTTAAAATAATTGTATTTAAATTTTGCGGCTAAAGAGCAAAATGTGGTGTAGTGAATGTTCATTTAACAGAGACGCTTAGAGTGGCCTGATCAGGTACACTCACTTTGAGAAAATGATTCCCAGTTGAAACACTGTTCAACAACTAAAATAACTAATGAAGCCAATTCTTAACAAGTTAAATTTTGTACTACCTACAATACAGTTATTGACCCAAATAGTGAAACAACATCTTTAAAATGCAAATTGTGTGGTCTACATTGAAAAATACAACAAAAATAAACTTAAGCACACAGTAAGTGGATATGGGTAACAAAATTAAATCTTAATTAGTCAAGCAACTATAAATTTGGCCATTGGGTATTCAATTATTTAAAAATGAACTATTTAAACTTGTCCAACTTAAAAGTTTGATAACATATTTTTTAAATCAACCAAGCTGTAAAAATTTAAAAGTCATGCAAAAACCACAGCAGAACCTCAACATCATGACAGCCATTATTCCCTGCGTGTAACTTAGTTGAGGAACTGAACATTGCCTCGATGAGTTCGTTCTGGTGTCAAATAACTGGTATAAAATTTAATTGTAACTTCACAGAATCAGACAGACTTAAAGTTCATGATCTAGGCTTAAATTGAGCTATTATTAAAATCAACACTCTGAAATAATTTATAAGACTTTTAATAAGTTGAAATAATGTAAAAAGAATTGACGATAGTCAGACTGGAACTGTTGAGGTTCTTCTGTTGCTAATCTGCCTTAAAATTATGAAGAACAGTATCATAACAAAAAATACACACCAGATATATTGAGGTTGAAGAAGTTTACAGTCGATCTTTGCTGTAAAAATCAACACATTTGTTCAGTAACAAAGTTAAGAAATACATTTCATAATTCAGCTTAAAACCATAAGCATATTTTTAGAAAACTTGCGTATTAGAACTGAAGAAGAAATACTTCAGTTAGACTCAAAAAAATGCACGGACAAATTACTTAGGCTGTTCAGTTCGAAAACTACAAAAAATATTTATAGCACTGAACACATCGAAAACAATTTTAAAAAGATAACGTTTGTTAGATTTCTATCCAGTCAACAAAAAAAAATACAATTCTAGAGATATCAAATGATTTGATACAAGACTGTAAAAAAAATAGCTTTTTAATTCTTTCTAAATGTTTAACTTAATTAGGCTTTCTAGGCATTATCTGTGATAGGCCGTATTATACTTAGTCAATGAAAAAGAACCACACCTTGTAGGGCGCCATTCAAGAAACATTGTGAGCCCATCGCTTTGAGAATTGTTTCTGGAACTAAAGCTGAAAAATATATACATTAAAAGCAGACGAATACATAATTCAAATAGAATAATCGGAGTTTAACAATCACACTACATTTAATTAACCACATCGTCTAATTAAAGCTAGACTTATAGCTTAGTTGTTTGCAAGTGAAGCCTTGAAGTTGCAGGATTCGCAAAACTCCAGGCTCACTTTGTTATTGGCAACGTGAAAACAGACACCGAGTTCTTCAAACAAAGAATCCATGGTATCATTGGAGGTGATGCCATTGGAAGGAGTCTCACATCTCATCACCAAACTTGATTCAACTCAGGGTAGTTCAAGTCAAGAGAAGGTGACAAACACGGTTCAACAAACTGATCACACGGAATTTCTGAGTCTGAAAGGAATGAACTTAGACCTACATTTAAGTTTACAAGAGGGTTATCATCAAGGATTTCCTGTGGAAGATTACCTTCTTCGGCTTCAGCTCCAACACTGTCCGACGAAGATTTGCTTGCTTTTCTTGCTTGTCCTAATGTTTCAGTTGAGTCTGGTTCAGCCTCGAAGGAGTGGAGGAGCGATGATGATATTTGCAAATTTGTATTTGTATGAATGCAACGTAACAGTTTTCCTATATCTGTACTGTTTTTAATGACACTGCGTAAATTTGACGTTTCTCTCTTCAACTTTTCAACTGTTTCAAGACTAGAGCTTAGCCTTTCCTTGAGAATTTTACTTTCTTCTTCTAGCTTTTTGTTTCTAGCTTCAAGATCTTCAATAAACAGCTTTTTCTTTAGCCTGTTCATTCTGGCTAAGACCGCATTTCTAGAGTTGCATCTTGATTTTCTTTTACTTGAAAAAGCAACATTATGTTCAAGATCTATTAAATTTGAGCTAGGCCTATAACTGGTGAGCCTCGAAGTTACAGATGTAGATTTAGTTGATGGATAATACAAGTCAGAATCAGAAAGTTTGATTTTCTTTGTTACAGAATATGGATGCTCTTCATAATCTGAATCGCTAGAAAACCCTAACTCTTCATCAGATCCCACATCAATATTTGAATTAGAGAATGAAACAACAGATTCAGCACTTGACATTGACCCACAGCTCACTTTAGAAGAATATTCTTTTTTCACTACTGTACAGCCACCACTAGTAGGCCTGGGCTTTGGTGGAACCAATTTGGGATTCATATTACCACAACTAATTTCACAAACTCTTGAAAGTGTCTAGTTTCAGGAAGTAGGGATAATGTAAGCTCTAACTAAGCTAGTAAACAGATTACAGAGCTTAAGCCGCTTTTTAATATGGCTACTTAGGCCTAGACCTAATACTATTCAAGGCTTTGTCTAGGCTAGGTTGCCTGAAAGTTTTCTTGAAGATTGATTGCAATGGTTCAATCTTTCAACGTTCCACTAGACATCATAGCTTTAGGCCTACTTAAGAAAATGAATGAAAGCCTTATTTCACCACTACAGCCCTGTCATGGAGGACTTTATAATCCACAATACTCACTGGTGCAAATAAACTTGATTTCTTGAATGATACGTAACTTAATGCACTATTGCAATTTAATGAAATCTGATGAACAACTATAATACAATGTACTCCACTATTGAGTCCACTACGTCACAATATTGGGAACAGAAACAGCAGTGCCCGAAAATAATTACTGTATTGTGAAAGATGCACTCACCATCTAAATACAAATTCAAGTTGTCAGTTTCAACAAGCGGGGAGTTGTCAAATAGAATAGAAAAAACAAAAACTAATATACTTTGGCTAGTTGTCTAATGCAAGCAGCGCTCCTATGATCAAAACAAACAACACTCTGCAAAATGTGATGTTAATCTATGAATTACCATCAAAGGTTCCAAGAAAAAAGGTAAACTCAAAATAAAAATGATAAAGATTTATTTATAAATAACAAGATGAAGAAGCATTATTACTGGAATTAAACGTGTACATGTACAGTACTTTACAGCTTTACCATATGAAAGGAGAGAGCGCTAGTGTATGTAACAAAGCAACTGTAGAAAGTGTTTCTAGTGAGGATTACTAATCCCAAGAAGATTCTACTCTGTGTTTTATAAAACGTTCGTGCTACGTTTTGTTTTTTTCCACAACGTTTGGGATACGTTTAGGTTAATTTCTTTCTCTATGCATGAGACACGATCTACATTATGTACTATAAGAACACTTAAATTTTCGATTCTATTATTACTGTTGTACCATTGACTCGTTACCCGATTATGGATTAACACACAGTATTATTTATTTATGTATTATTATTAACTTCATAGTCAAGAACAGGATCAATATCCCACTTGATTATTTATAAATAACAAAATGAAGAAGCATTATTACGGGAATTAAACGTGTACATGTACTTTACAGCTTGTATAGGTACTCAAAATAAAAATGATAAAGATTTATTTATAAATAAGAAGATGAAGAAGCATTATTACTGGAATTAAACGTGTACATGTACTAGAAATACAGTATGTAAATGTATACAATTTGGAATTTTTTCGTAACATACTATTAAAGGGCAAGTTTTAAGTGTTTAACTCATACTTTAGGTGAAGTTTAAAGTGTCTAACCCCTATTAATAATACATTAGAAAAAATAAAACTTTTTTACACCTTTATTAACCGTTCAGCAAATTACAACTGCTATGCAGGCTACTTGTAACCATTGATTTTAAATGTATATTTAAAGTCAATGTTGTAACTTAACATAATAACAAAATATTCAGCCAGTGTGAGGACAGCTTTGAGCCCCTCTGGAAATAAATAAACTCATAACATAATTTAGGAATAACTTTAGGAAGCTGTTGAAGTTGATGCTGTTGCTGAAGAAGGAGACGCGTCAATCAGGGCCTTCATGATCGAAGGATGTTGCACTAAGCGGTGCAGTGGTAATTTCACCTTGGATGAAATTCTTCAGGTACATTTTGACAGCCGAAATTTAGACTATTACAACGATGGTACAAACATATTGGATTTGGTTTTGATAGGGGAGATACGAGCAATGGCTAGATCCTGCGATTCTGTAAAAAGGTAATTCTGTGACTGAAAGCGGAAAGAATAGAATAATGTACACCGAATGGAAGGCCTGTTTGTGAAAAACTATTTTGTTGGCCCATGCTATAAAAATAAAACGGTTTAAAAGGCTCATGAAACATTACAAGAACTATGGTATGGCTCCGCCAATGCACGGGAATATATAAAAAGAACGCCCAAAAATGTTGTAAAAAGAGAACAAGTTGAAAACATAGTTTCCTTTATTATATTTTATGCAGAGGAAGCAGCTCTATTCATGCCAGGACGACTAGCAACACAATATAACATTGTAAAATTGCTTCCATCATCAGACTCCAAAATAGCTCTGTACAGAAAATGTAAGGAGATATGCGTTGACAACTATGTCTCGAGAAGTAAATTTTTACAAACTTGAAAACCTTCTGTTCAGACATAGTAATAATTATGAAACCCAAAAGATCTATGCGAACTCTGTCAGAAAAACTATACCTCACATGCACAGTTGTGAGGGGCAACCGACGAAGAAAAAGCTGCCTTTTTTGAGAAATGTCAAGAACACCTATTATGTTTCTTAAATGTAAACAAAGGGGTGCGCTCAGAAATACTTATATTTCTCCGTTATTATTTATCACAGAACAACAAACTTGGTCTTAAAATGTTTGTAAATTTATGTACCACGTATTATTATTATTTCGTATTTACCATAAAGACAAGAAGGTTTTGAGTTATTAAGCTTAAAAAGTTTAATATGGCCACCATTTTTAACCGGAAGTAAAAATTAGTCGTTTTTTTAAATATTGGTTTTAACGATACTAACAAGTGTGCAGGGATTTTAGTTTATAACTTAATTGACCTCGGAGATAAAAATATTTAGTGAAAAACACAGATAGACAGACAGACGGAAAACTAGGCGAGATAGGACTATGTGTTATTGGGCATGTTTTGTTTATTTTGACTTGATAAATCACCTGGTGAAGTTTGATCCTGTAATTATTGAACACCCTGTATATTTCCAATTATAATCCTTCTTATCAGTTAACCTCAGAGGTCCACAATTATCTGTCAATAACCATTTCTTTGATCAATTCAATAGAATGAAGTGTCTTGGTATATATTTGGACAAACATCTGGTTTGGAATGAACATATAGAATTTTTATGCAAAAAAGTGTCTTCAGAAATATTTGTATTAAGAAATCTCTCTAGCCACTGTAAACAGAATGTGTAAGAATGAATAAGTACGCCTCATGGCGTATTATGAAATAACTTTCCACTATTTATATTATGGGATAAGTGTATGTGGATTTTGTCCGGAGTTTTCGTGATTGTTCATTTCATAAAAGACTACATTAGGAATTCTATCTAAAAGCAAGGGTGCTTAATTCTTGCCGTGAAATATTTCAGGGTCTAGAGATTCTACCCCTGGTGAGTCTATATCTATGAAATGATTGTGTTTAGCCTAACTAAAAATGAACTAATTAGAGGAGACGATATGCATGGCTATGTATACATTTTATATTTACGGTATAATATACATTTATTTCGGCAAGCTAGTTATAGCAGGTGCTAGACTTTTCAATGAACTACCTGAAGACTTAAATCCATTACATTCATTACGCCGTTTAAGTCACGCCTTAAATGACACTTGACGCAGCGTGCTTATTACACGATGGTAAGTTTATGGATCTATAACCGTAAGTTGAAGACAGACTTTGACTATAAGTATGTATGGGTTGATAGGGCTGGGCGGGTGAAAGTAAAAAAATCAGATGACAAGCAGAGTGTTGGTTCGGAGGAGTTGGCTGGTTTGGTGGACAGGGAAGCTAGAATACAGGGTATTGGGGCTCAGGAACTTAAGCTATTCACTAATTGTAAGTCCCAAAACCATGGAATTAGATCTATTTTGGTTGCAAGTAGCCCAGTTTTGTTCTATCTGATCTGCAAAGTAAATAAAAATTTCAAGTGAGACAGTGTAATCTATTTACTATCAAAATGTACGTGGCTTGAGAACTAAAACATTAGAACTTCATGAATCAATATTAGCTGAGGATTATGATTTAATTGCATTGACCGAAACCTGCCTCGAACCAGGTATTGTATAGTTAACAACGAACTATTTTGATTCAAGATATGAAATATTCCGTAAAGATAGAGATAAGACATAAAGGGGCAGGGAGGGGGGTGTATTGCTGGCTATACACAAGCGAGTGCCTGCTGAGCAGTTGGCCGCTGTCAGCTGATAGCAGACGACATTGACTCACTCTGGGTACAGCTGGTACTACCGCACAGTTCTGTCTTTATCAATGTATTGTATATTCTCCCTGGCCATAATTGTCAACTTTATAACTATTGCAACTCATTAGAACTTTTAAATATTTATTCTAAAAACATAATTATTCTGGGTAACTTTAATATTCCTAAAATAAATGGAACACAGTTTGACTTTTCTGTTGCTGGATCAACAGCCGGAATTATTAACGAATTAATGTGTGAATATAACCTGTCCTCTTTCAGTAATATACAAAATTGTAATCATTTTACTTTAGATTTAGTTTTAAGTAATATAAAAAATGTCAAGGTTGAAGAAAATGCATCTCCTTTACTAGCAACAGATAACTATCATCCTCCGTTAACAATATCATTTACAAGTTCATCATGTCTATCTGAATCTAACAGTTTGTCCATTAATAAAAAGTATTACGCTTTTAAAGACGCAGACTTTTTAAATTTGTATCGTAGTTGAAGGGACATTAATTGGGAATACATATACATTGTCTTGTGTAAATGAGGGTTTGGAGTATTTTTATAACAAATTCTTTTCTTGTCTCGATAATTGTGTACCTCAAAAGAGCTATATATTTAAAAGTAAATACCCAATTTGGTTTGGTTCTCAAATTATAAAAGATTTAAAACTGAAAAAAGGTATGCCAAAAAAAAGAAAATACTCTAATCACCATAATGAACTGTTTAAGCAACTAAGAAAGAGAATAAAAGAAAATATTAAAATGCACATAAAACTACATAACTTACATAGAAAATAATATTAAATCGCACTTCATAGCTTTATTTATAATTTGTCTACACAGCTTAACAATTGTACGTTAACGAAATAAATAATTATTATTATAAGTATTATAGATTGTAATAACTGTTAAAATTAAAAGTTGGTGTAAAAATAAGGTGTGACTAGATTGTTTAAACTCACACCCTGCCTTGAGAGTTGAGCGTTGATGGGGAAGGAAGGTAAGGTGGTAAATCATAGATTCGGCGCCAGAGGAGACGTAGGTCTGCTTTGCGGGTTTCCCCAGCTTGCTGCAAGGGTAGGAGACACCCTGCACACATGCGCACTGTGGCGCCACAAACCAGCCTCAGCCAGCATCTGCATACATACACGTACACATTACACAAGTCTCTTTCCTTGTTGTGGGTGGTCTTGCACTGTTTTCAAATACAGTGTCGGCGGCCTGGTGTTGTTTTTACACAATTTACTTCAATACCATTTTTTCTTTTTTGGTGCAACCCAAAAATATTTTGAGAATGTATCTATAACAACTAAAATATATTTTTTGTCATTCTGCTCTGAAAACAGCTGCTCAGTACACATGTACTGACAGTGCTAAAGTGTCACTGATAAAATCATCATCGTCAGTGATAAAATATACTATTATTTAAATTTCTTTATATAATATTAAAACATTTATTGACATTTATTTCACCTTATTATTTGCATCATGACAAAAAGTATCGTTCATCACTCGAGCTGATAGTGTATTTTTGACCCGCGGTCATTTAACGTCCCGGACGTTAACTTGACCTCGTGTCAAAAAGTGTCACTTTAGGACCTAAATATACTATATAACTAAGTTTACTACATACTAAATATGTAGTAAATACTAAGTACTAAGTATATACTAAATATACTATATGGTTATTATTTCCATTAGAATAATTAGACATGATTACATAAATCATCTTTTTTACCAAGAGTAATAATTTTTCTTTTTTCAACTTTTCTTATAGGTTTATGTATTTTATTGGCTTCTATTATTTGACCTTTTAACGTCTTAATAATAATACAATAGCTATTGATGGAGTCAAAAGAAATGATTTTACACTGCTATTAAAGCAGAATTGTACTTTTTTTTTATAACTGTTAATATTATGTATAACTGTTAATAAAGGCTCTTAAAAGGAAATGCCAATAGCTTATACATTACTTAAAAAAGGATTTCAGGAGGAAAAAGGGGGAGGTACAGAAAAACTCTATATTTCGTTTGAAAAAAACAAACTTTTTCAAGAGAGAAAAGGAAGTTAACTTATATACAAAACAAAACAACTAATGTATAAATTACAAAAACATGTGTCCATCTTAAAATTAAATAATTTTGTAACAAGTTAAAACATAACAAAGAAATAAAACAAACTATAGATACATATGATAATTTGGAAAAGAAATCTAATTTGGAAAAGAAATTTAGAAGAACATTAATATTTGAAAGGTAAGCTAGCCAAATCTTAGGTTAATGCCATCAGGCAATTTAGTCCTTAAAACTTTTGATGGGCAACTTCCATGTGGGTCAATGAAACGCGATTTGAATTTTGAAATTGTGTACACTTTTAAAGAAAAACACTCATTAAAACTTTGGTTATGATCCATTGCATGGGCCGAGATTGGATTGGTAGAAATTTTCAGATTAGTGTCACTTGATTCTTATTCATACGAATATGCAATGGAGTGGTGGTTTGCCAATGTAGTCTTTAGGGCAAGTCTTACACGAAAGTTGGTAAACTACATTACTAGAGTGACAATCCATTTTACCAACTATCGGGTAAGACCTGTTTGTAGACTGGCTGGTAAAGTCATTACTTGGGGTCATAATTTGGCAGGTTTTGCAGCGAGCTTTTGAACAAGGTTGGGAGCCGAATTTTTTGTTGTTATTAGTCGTTGGAAGTTGCTCATTAACATCAGGTAGTTTAGGTTTAACAAAAATATTTTTGAGGTTAGGTGGTCTTTTGAATACAATTCTAGGGGGTGTTTCGAAAAGGTTCCTAGTTACAGGAGAAGATTGTAAAATGTTATGAGACGTTTTAATGATATTATTAATTTTATGAAGGCCGGGGTGATAAGTAGTTATAAATTTTGCTTCATTATACCGATTAAAATTAGGTTTAGTATTTTTTCGTTTATTAATTTGCCTATTGACCACCTTTTCTGGATAACCTCGATTGATGAAGGCATTTTTAAGCTTACCAATATACTGATTGTAATCAGCAACGTCTGAACATAAACTTTGAGCTCTAATCCCGAGACTTTGGGAATAGACTTTTGATGTAACCTGGATGGCAACTGGTATAATGTAAATAGTTCATAGGGTTAGTGTTTTACATGAATTTTGGTTTTGATATTTCCATTTTCTATGAAAACATCGACATCTAAAAAAGTAACTAATTTATCAGAAATCATCCACGTGAAGTTTAAAGTCGAGAACAAATTTAGTTGGTTTAGAAATAGTTGGAGGCTATCGAATCCATGCTGCCAAATAATAAAAATATCATCAATGAAGAGAAACCACCTCAAAGGTTTCAAATTTTGAGAGTTCAAGAAATTTTCTTCGATCAAGCCTACAAATAAATTAGCGTAAGATGGTGCCATCCGGGTACCCATAGCTGTACCTTTCAGTTGTAAGTAATTTTTGTCCAAAAACTTAAAATTGTTCATGGTTAGTACCATGGTGACTAGAGTCGATAAGAAAGAAGTAGAGGGTTTTACATTGGCCGGTCTTAAATTTAAAAAGTGTTCAACTGTTTTTACCCCGTCTGCATGTGGAATGTTAGTGAAAGTGATTCGTCCACTGAAGCAAGAAGGACGTTGTCGAGGATTGTTGATTTCAGCTAACCGTTCAAGGAAGTGCTTGGTGTCCTTGATGTGCGACTTGAGGATTTGGCGATTGGTTGAAGATGTGAATCAATGTAACTGGAAATCGGCGATCCGTAGCTGGAAACTATTGGTCTTCCGGTGGAGGTCTGGAGGCTGCGTTTTGGTAACAAATAGAAAACAGGGTTCGACATGATACAACTTCGGGAGTTAACAAAGCGATATCTTTTCAGATAAATTTTGAAGGTCCTTTAACAGCCTGTTTAGGCTGTTATATTGCTCCTAGATATAAAACACTTTCAATGATTTCAACGCTTATTATTGTCACATTGGGAACTGCTAAGTACCTAAGGCAACATTATTTTATACATTTTATATCCTCCTATCCTTACTGTTATTTAAAAATAAATAAATAGATCATAAGTCAGTTGACCGACATGCATTCAATGAAATGCGTGCCTGTCAACTGACTTATGGGCCACTCTGTATATTGCTGTAGACAATAAAATTGTATAAGCAATTAGAATTGAATTTAAAAACTAAAAACATACGTAGTCTTCACCATCCTCCAAATAATAAATGATTTAAACTTTGAAATAACTATACACAATGATACTTTGGCTACAGTTTAACAAAACGAGGCCGACTTGCAGCTAAGCGCTAAAGCGCCGCTTGCATGAGTAAATCAAATTTCCTTTGCTATTTGTTCGCTGCGTTCAAAGCCTCGCTTTGGTATTCGGCCGTTCTATTGCCTCGGGCGTTATATGAGGCTGTTTGCAGCAGCCTCGCTTCGGCCTTCGCCCTCGGACTTGGTGGTCTATTATTACGGGCGCCACGAAGCTGTTCGCTACGCTCATAACCTGGCTTCGGCCTTCGGTCTCAGGCTTGCAGTAAAAGAGCACGTAAGTCTCACACACAACTTTCATTTTCTGAGTCCCAATCACATTACATTTTATTTCGTTTAATTATACGTGCAAGGACATACAAGTCAATTATTTTTAAATCAAAATATTTCAGGTAAGAAGAGTTAAAAACACGTTTTTTCACCGTATTCGGACCAAGACTCAACTTTGAACATTTCTACAGCCTCTAATATTCATTCCAGCGCAATGAAACTTTACACAAGGTAGAATACAATCATCTAACAAATTACTAAGTTTTGCAGTGTGCCTTTTTTTTTTAAAAAAGTTGTATATTTTATGAGCCTGTGCAATCTGAGAAACCCGGGTGGTCGTAGAATCCCGCGCTGTGGCTTAAACGAACCACTGAAAGTTTAGTTTGAATAGATAACCTGAATTCAAGTAGTATTATTATTATTTGATTTCATAATGAAATAAATAAATGGACATCCAAGCGTGGCGGAGCGTGAACCATGGAGGCGAATAGACAGACCTACACGGAACTGTGGTCTGAGCCAACGGCCCCCCCTTGCATTTGCGGTTACATTCCAGTGTTGGTATTCGCACCCTTATACTCTAAAAGCAGAGGACAATTCAGTTTGCCTGCCTACCCGTCACTTCGCTGTAAAAATAGGGGCGGGCGGCTATAGTCGGCTAGCGGTCATTTGCTTTTTACTAACTTGTACTTACCTGACCAAGTAAATACTTTGTACCCTAGAGGTCTACCGGCTCCTACCCCCGTCTGTCTGTCCGCTGCGTTAATTCCGCTTGGATGTCCTTTTATTTATTTCACATTATTAAATCACATACTAATATTACTTGAATTCAGGTTATCTATTCAAACTAAACTTTTAGTTGTGGTTCGTTTAAGCCACAGCGCATGATTCTACGACCACCATTTTCCAAGATTGCACAGACTAATAAAGTGTACAACATTAAAAAAGGGTAAATCTGCAAAACGTAAGTAAATGGTTAGAAAAATGTATATCTTACCTTGTGTAAAAGTTTCATTACGCTGCGACGAATATTTAAGGCTGTAGAAATTTTCAAAGTTGAGTCTTGGTCCGAAATTGATGAAAAATCGTGTTTTTCAGACTCTTTGTACCTGAAAACATTTTATTAAGGTGCCCGAAGGGTGTGTATTTAAAAGGTTAGGTGGGTGGGGGTGACGCAAAGTACGTCAAAACTTACTTCAGGATGTCATAAAAAAAATCCATAAAGGGGGTTTAAAAATATTTCCTTTTAAAAAAGTTAGGTGGGGGACATTTAAACTAATTTGTATATGCATGTACTGTATGAATACATGTAAATATGTGTGTACAATCTACAATTCGCATTTTCTGTCCGATTTTCTTGAAGTTTGGTACAAATGTTTCGTTTGTAAATATCTTGGTCAAGTTCGTTAACTAGGAAAGCAAAGTCGTGCCATCTGAAGCTCCCTTTGATTAATTATCTAAAACTGTAAATTTCATCCAATTATAATGACATTTTAAATAAATAGGAATGTATTTTAAGGATTAAAAATTGTACAACCAATGTACTAGCTTATGAAAACTCACTGAGCCGTTTCAAAATGGCGGACAAAAAAGTGATTTTCACTATAATAGCGTTAATAGTAGTCAGATTTCAATAAGATTTAAAATACGTTTTACCTTCACGATATGTAATGAAACTTGCAGTAAAAGAACACGCAGGTCTAAAGGCGCTACGCTCATGCCTGTTGCAATTGAATAGCCGAACGCCAAAACGAGGCTGTGAACGGAGATTCAGAGTCACAAATTGCAAAGGAAATTCGGTTCACTCATGCAAGCGGCGCTTAGCACTTAGCTGCGTGTCGGCCTGGTTAATAAATGTAATGAATCTTGTTCGAAATCTCTATTAATCGAGAAAATTTTGGAAGTAAAATTATGACACTAATCTAACATTTCTGTTTAGACACTAATATTGAAACGGCTTTCAGTGAACTAAAATAGTTTTAGTCTTGAATTTCTTTAAAACTTTCTAAGGATAATCAATCCAATTCACCTGTCTTTGTTGGATTTCCCAAACCCTCTTTTTAAACTACTTGTAAGGTTAAATTTCCTCCTCAAAAAATAAACATCAGGTCTAGTCACGACCGATAAAGAAATGTTCCAGATCACTTACGAGAGGGATTACGCCGATGATGATGATGATGAGTGAACAGAACCTTATCGAATGCGCTGCGAGCGGAGGATGCAGCGGCGGCCATACACAAGCCGCCTTCTGATACGTCATCAAGAACAAGGGTATCGACACTGAGGCTACTCACACTGACAAGGTGAGTCTAAATAAATACATAAGTATTTTATTACATGAAATTTTTGGCAATTGTCATTATTTATTTACATTTTCCTTTCATATCACGATCCTTTCGGGGTGGTCATAGTCCAGTGGTACAGTGCGTGCTTTGCACCAAAACAGCCCGTTCGATTCCCGGGCGCAGTGATAACTTTTCACGATGGCCACTCCCCTTGGTTCGGAAGTCACAATAAGCCGTTGGTCCATTCCATTGGTCGTTGGGCTATTAATGACCAAATCTGGGTAACAGTCGGCCCTAGTTTGTTACAAGACTACACCTCATCATCCATCAAAAACACTCAACACACTCACTCTTCATCCCATATTCACCTTGAAATACCCTCTAGGAGTGGTCGGTGTTTCAAACCAAAGTATCAAAGTCGCATTCACATTCAGACAGATAAATTCACTCTCTTCATTCATTTGAATAGAACCACTCTAGTCCCCTAGCCTGTCAGCAATTTATAAAGTCTACCAATTTAATATCATGAATTCTCGTCCGTGTCATAGAACTTTTGAGATACTAGTGTTGTTTTCAGTTTTGAATGCCTGGAATTAAAAAGGGTGTTTTAATCAAATATAGCAATTTGTTTGAGAAAATAAACCCCTGCCTGAGAAGAAAATCGATAATGAACAACCACTCTGTGCGAATCAGTCCGGTAGTTATCCCTGCTTTCAGTTTAATACAAGTGTAAGACACTACTTCTTAAGATGTTATATATGCCTCCAACATGTACAGGCAGCCGTGCCAACAGTTTCAGGTCTGTTAATGCTTGCCTACAGAAAAATATATAATTTTACCTAACTATGTGATGGTTCCCACTGCTAGTTTTTTAATAATGAAAGTTGTTTAAAGTTAATTGGGGAGAACATACATCTATTGCATAGTCATCCTGGTAATTTTATTTGAGTGTGAAATCGAATGTTTGACTTTAAAGTTAAAGTAAATGATACGTCACACAGCTCAAATTCCTCTTTAAACGTGGTAAGGATAACGGGGGAAGTGTTTTAGAATACACAGATTTACCGAGTGGGCTTTGTGCCCGACTTAGAGATGTGGGGGCCCTGCCTAATTAGCAGTGCAACATTATATGGCGGACGTCGAAGACCTCGTCAAGCGACTGGAAATGCAGTTCAGACATCACCACAGTCTTGGAATAGGTGTATCGCTCCCAGTTGAGGGGCCGCTATCAGAAGCCGAACGAAACGCTGCTAGAGTTCGAGGCTGATATTGCTCGGCTAGTGAGGAACACCAACCCCTGTTTTATAAACATTTTTAAAGTTATGAAAATTAATTGAGTCGTTTCAAAATGGCAGTGATTTTTGACCGACTTCATTGAAACGAGGAGGTTATACAAGTTGACTTTGGGCGATTTTTTTTTAATGTCTGTTCACGAATTACTTTTGAACGCGGGCACCATTTTACACCCAGTTTGCTTTGATTGGTACATCTTAACTCCAATGTTATTGTGACTTTTTGTTAAAATGGTTCAGTATACGATTTAGAATATTTTCCTCCATATCGATTGTTCTCATGTATTGTGGTCTTCCTCGGTTTTCTGCATTAACTTGCAGATTTCCAGTCTCACCAAGCTTTCGACAAAGGGAAGCAAAAGTATGATGGGTTTTGTCTGTTAGGAAAAGTAGGCAAGTACAATCGCGCTGCCTCTTGGCCAACTTCATTGGCGCGCCCATACATAAATATCATACCCGCTTGTTCTTGATACGTATACTGAACCATTTTAACAAAAAGTCACAATAACGTAAAATCAATAGAGAAAGCGTAAAACAATTTATCGGTTAATAAATATTAACTTTGCAAATACTTTTAGCTATCAGCTGGTAAACAATTAAAATTGAAAACAGCTGTTTTTAAACCTAATGCAGTAATAGTTCTCACTTTTGATCAGCTGAAATATTATTCACCTGTTTGACAGGTGTAACTTGTACACCTAAAACGTGAATATCAAAGATCAACTGGTAATGTAACAGTTGTAAAGGACGAAAGTGAAAATATTAATGTAAAATTCGGAAAGATGAGTTTGTATCTGAATGGTAAATAAACAACCAACTTTTTTTTATTCTTATAAATTTGCATTATGCACCATTTTCATGGTATTTCAATTTGAAAATTTTAAACAGCTGCCATAATTTTTTCTGCAAGTTTTATGAATGATTTTTTTAATGACACATAAACACCATACCAAGCTTGAATGCAATCGGTCATACCGTTCTAAAGATATACATTTTTAAGTAAAAATACAAAAAAAGCGGCTACCGAGGTAACGAAGAATTTTAGGACCCATGTTTATAGGAACTTTTTTCATGGTTTTTGCATAAGGAACCCACTCCTGAAATTTGGCGCCCTATTTTTGAATCACCCTGTATAGCCGAGATTCAAAATTCATTTGTTTTCATCCGTTAAAACATGTATTGACTTCATCTAAAGCGGTTGCAACACGGAGGTTTTCAATTCAATCCTTTGTTGAGAATTAAAGTACTTAATACTAGAGCTAATCTTAAATTAAGTTCCGTTCAAAAATAGTAAAATGCAAATCTATTCTAGGAACTTTTCATTATATTTAAGGTAAAAATCAATCTTTCAACTTTACTTTGGCATATTTACTATAAAATTCAGAGCACTTATTATACCACGGCACAAGGTTTTCAAAGTTTCTGAATTACATTCCACCGTCAGTGTCCATAATGAAAAACGGACGTAATGCACTTTAACCTGCTTTCGTTCACAAATCACAGGATTACGTTCAACCCTTTAAATATAAAGGCAACATTTCAACAAACTGTATTCAGGTATCCAAGAGTTTTAGAAACCCTTCTATAAAAATTGTATACCAAAAACTATTTTTAAAAGTTAATATGCCTGTTACTTGGCTGGCGGAATATTACATGTAGAGATAATATAAATGACAAAACAAAAGTCAAGCCTACTATTCAATTCAAAATAGAGGCTTTCTAATCACATATAATTTACACACATTGATTCGTTTGTTTACTTGTGTAGAGATTCCAATAAATTTTATTAGCAAAAACTCTTAGTGGAGTGTGGAGATGGACAGTTCAATGATCTCGGTTCATGGTCGCACTTGTCGCGTTTGTTTAAATACTCGCGGGCTCGTGACCGCGGGGTCAGTCGTCGGTGTGACTGTAGCCGGAGGCGCTGGGGTCACGAGCATCTGTGGAAGGGTAAGTGTCGTCTTCCCTTTTTTCCTTGTTGTCGGACGTTTTGTTTGAGGCTAGGAGCCCCAACCTTTCTTTTGATTCACGCGGACGTTAACCTTTCTCTTTTCCGTTAAATCTTGAGTTAGTTTGAGTAAATTTATCTTTTCTATTTTTGGACTAAATTGACTTACTTGCGAGTCCCAACGTTAAATACGAGTTTTGCTTTAATTGGTCACGTCAGTTTTCTATCTTTCAATTCGGTATAGTAGCCCTTCCAACCCTCTACGTCAACCACTGGCCCAGCTTGAAAGCGACCCTTGCACTGACCACTGGTCCAGTTAGCCGTTTTAATTAGGGTATTTTCTGACCGCTGGCCCAGTTCGACAACCCCCTTGAGAACGACAGGCGATGTGTCACAGAGAGCTTAGTGAATTTCCCAGAAACTGTAGACTGAAGTACGAGTTTGAATGCCAAGCCCTCACCCAGCATTTCACATACGCGTATTCACTCAGGCCTCAGTCGACACAGAAATTGCGAAGCGGTAATAACTTGTATTAGGATATTCAAATACAAAGAAAAACGTTCACGTTAAATGACTATCACCGTTCCAAAATAACGGGGATATGTAGGCAAACGCGGTGCAAACCTTCGCTAATATGAACTTTTGACTACGGTTCATAATACGCAAGTGCGTGGTGTTTGTCGCCTCATTTTCACTCAAACCTCCATTTCTTCAAACAAAACATATGCTTAACGCTTATGTTATGCTTAACGCTTTTTATTAAATAAAAAGTTATTTGATAAAAATGTAAGTTTTGTAAATATAAATAATTGATAATCCAATATATTGTATTATCTTGTGCGCCAGAACAACAAAAGAAACTAGTAAGATCGGTTCTCATCAAAACGTGAGGGAAGTATAAAACTCGCAGTTTTACAAAGTATAAAAGTAGCCGACATTTCACACCTACGTCTGTCACGATTTCTAATATTTAGCATAATATTAAACAATGCCTAGCCTTTACGACATCCCAGCCCTCAGCAGGCATAAACTTTCACTAATTTACACTAATTCATAAACTTCACTAATTTATAGTCAAGCTGCCCGAGCCACTTCCGAGTATTGCAAAATAGACGTGAAAAGGCTCGCCGCCCATCCCATAAGTGCCCAAAACATATGGGAATAATTTTATGAGTTTAAAACTCAGGACTAGGACAGTGATTATGTTGATGGTCTAGTGGCCATCAACATAGTATTGGTAGGTGCGTCGCGTTTTCTGGGATAAAATCATTTTATGACGCAGTAGTGCGATTTTCTGCTGAAGTATACTTCAAAGTAGCTAAAGTAAAATGAAGTAACCAAAGTAGGCTTAAGTAGCTGAATTACACGAGTAGTACTTAAAAGTAGCTACAGTAGATTGAAGTAGCCAAAGTAGAATTGAAGTAGTTGAAGTAGATTGAAGTAGCCGAAGTAGAAATAAAGTAGCCAAAGTAGATGTAAAGTAGCTGAAGTAGAAGTAAAGTAGCCGAAGTAATAGTAAAGTAGCTGAAGTAGAATTGAAGTAGCTGAAGTAAGTCAAAGTAGCCGAAGTAGAAGTATAGTAGCCAAAGTAGAGGTGTACACAAAATTGTTTAGTGGTGAACCCCTCAATTATGCGCTATTTTCATGGTATTTTAATTTGAAAAATTTAAACAGCCGCCATTTTGTTTCTGTAAGGTTTTATGAAATAATTTTTTTCTTAAACTGACCTTGTGACACATAAACACTATACCAAGTTTGAATGCAATCGGTCAAACCGTTCTGGAGATATAAATTTTAAAGTAAAAAATACAAAATGGCGGCTACCGGGGTAACGAAGAATTTTAGGACCCATGTTTATAGGAACTTTTTTCATTGTTTTTGCATAAGGAACCCACTCCTGAAATTTGGCGCCCTAATTTAGAATCACCCTGTATAAACTATCTAGGCCTAATTGTATAAAACGAATGTCGGGCAAGATAATTTATGAGTTTGGATTTGAATTGGTTTGAAAAATAACTTTTAATGTTGTCAGGAAGATTATTGTATAGAATTCTACCAGCTTCAATAGGAAGTTCATCGCATAACTGAAGTCTATGGTAGTTCGGTGGAATATAATTTTTATTTCGTGTGTTGTACCGATTATTTTGATAATTATTGTTCACATCAATAGCACACTTAGCTCTTAAGAACAACAAGGTTTCTAAAATGTACTGAGAGCATAAAGGCAGTATGGATAAGGATTTAAAATGTTCCCTGCAGGACTCTCTAAAGTTTAGCCTACCAATTATTCTAATTGCTCTTTTTTGTAGAACAAAAATCCTGCGAATTTTTGTTTTAGGGCAATTACTCCATAGGCATAATCCGTAAGATAAATGGGGATGAACTAATCCATAATATGCCAATTTTAAAACGTCTTGGCTGCAATGAAATGACAGTTTTCTTAATCAAAATAACCCTTTGGATACTTTGCTACAGACAAAGTCAATATGGTGATCCCAAGACAGTTTTATCTAAGAAAATTCCTTAAAACTTTACGTGGTCAGTCTCTTGAAGAGAAGTGCCATTAATTGTTATATTATGAATACTATTGTCTTGCACATGACTGCCAGTACTAAAACCGAAGTTAATATAACATGTTTTGGACAAATTTGTATTCAAATCAAGCTGCCTAAAATATTCTACACAACTGTTGGTTTTTTCAATAGCAAGCTCTCTAAGCTTAGTTTAGCTATTGCCATTAAAACTCAGAGTTGTGTCATCAGCGTATTGTAAAATATTGCAATCGTTCATATTATTATCAAAGTTAATTTCAGAGCATTTATTAACATACAAAATGAATAATGCAAATCAGGTCATCTTTTTATATCAATGATGCAATTACGGCCAGGCTCTACCTGCGCCATCTTTGATTTACACTCCTTCAGTTCAATGCAAACTAATAATACCACTTTATTAGAGAATTGTCTTTGAACATAGAGTTACGAGTATTCATTACTCTTGCCAAATAGAACGAAACGTAGAAAGGTGCGGTTTGCAGTTCTTTGCTTCCCAATACCTCCTGAGTAAAATAGCAAAACGTCACATCAATATATATTTTTAAATTTATACTGTATAAATAAATTTTGCCACAGATATATATTATATACAGGGTGTCTCAGACCACCCGTATCATATGAATATCTCGAGAACGGATTGGCCGACTTGAGTGAAACGAAATATTTCAAGTTTAAACCGGTTTAAAGAATTCAGGAAAATTATTTTCTACCTTCTAGTGTACAGGGCCGTATTAGAAACCGAGGGTTCAAATCTCGAAATTTTCGAATATAAAGGGAGGGTCATGTTATACATAATTTTAAAGCTCTCTTTAAATGAAAAACAATGGTGAAGAAAAAACTGTTTTTTGTTGAGCCGTTACAAAATGGCGGCTGAAAGTCTAAAAATAAAACAGAATTACGAAAGAGCCCTGTATGTCCATTAATATTTTTCAAAACGAAAATCTAATTATTGATTTTACTTTTCATGACGTAAGCTTTCCAACGATATACGACAACATGCTATTTCAAACCCCTTAGTACCCACAAAAAACCTAATTTTGAAAATGGTCTACTATGATTATCTAATTTAAAAAATTCTAAACCCTATCGTGTTGTATACCGTTTTAAAATTATGTACGCAGACAAAATTAGTGAAAGTTTAGTTGAAAAATATTAACGCGATTCAAAATGGCGGTCCAAAACGTAGTTCGTAGGGTATAATTGACAAAACGTTTAAAAATTTATGTAATTTACACACAAAAACTCAAAAGTAATGAATTACGTTCTTTTGGTATGCACATTTTCATCATATGCAGCGGTCCCGCGTAGCAAACCCGTGGCGGGTTGGAATCGTGCCGCTCCGGAGCTCATCGCTCCGCTGGCGCGAGTTCGAGTCCCCGTTATCACATAATTTTTATTTTGTTAAAGACATGTTAAAAATGTGGTAAAAAGTACAAGATGCTTTCATTGTATAGTTTGGATTACCACAAAGTAAATGGAGAGAACATTAGTTTTTAAATGAACTCGTGCTGATCTAAAGTTCTGATACCCTAACTTTTCGGTATTGCCTGTTAATATGTTTTAAAATAAACAAGGCTATAACAAAACACTACTAATAGAATAGACACTTTCTTATTAAAAAATACAAGCAGTAAACATGGATCGCAAATAATGAAACTAATGTTGGAAAACTATTTGTGACTTTTGTTGCTTGTTTTGTACTTCACTATTGTAGTTAAAATTTGAAGAAAGACAATGAATTGAAGAAAGACATATAATTATAATCTAGCTCTTCCGGTTTACACTGCTTCAAAACATCATAATAATTCCTGTCTCGCTGAGTTACCGTCTCAAACAAGAAGTTGATCTTTCAGCCAACCAGTGACTGAAGATAGTACTCCACAACGAGACCGAAATATATCAACGTCAAAACATCATAATAATTCCTGTCTCGCTGAGGAGTACCGTCTCAAACAAAGTTGATCTTTCAGCCAACCAGTGACTGAAGATAGTACTCCACAACGAGACCGAAATATATCAAGCGTCAAAACATCATAATAATTCCTGTCTCGCTGAGGATTACCGTCTCAATCAAGAAGTTGATCTTTCAACCAACCAGTGACTGAAGATAGTAGTAGCCTACTCACAACGAGACCGAAATATATCAAGCGTCAAAACATCATAATAATTCCTGTCTCGCTGAGGAGTACCGTCTCAATCAAGAAGTTGATCTTTCAACCAACCAGTGACTGAAGATAGTAGCCTACTCACAACGAGACCGAAATATATCAAGCGTCAAAACATCATAATAATTCCTGTCTCGCTGAGGAGTACCGTCTCAAACAGAAGTTGATCTTTCAGCCAACCAGTGACTGAAGATACAACGATACCGAAATATATCAAGCTAATTATTATGATGTTTCGACGCGGTATGAACCGGAAGAACTAGATTATAGTTGTGACATCGGCCGCGAAAGCCTAAGAGTTAAAAAGACACAATATATTATTCAATATTTTTAATTAGGTCATCTACAACTGCTTCAAAGTTGGCAAAACAGACAATTTACTCTTTAGTCGTTGGTAACATATTTAACAGTCGTCAAAACTTCCGGCTTCGGAGTTTTAACAGGAACAAATCGTTCTTTGTGTCTTGGACATCCTCAGTAAAAATTAAATAAATAAACCCGTTATTTAACGTATAGGAACTAATATGCAAACAACAAAAAGAATTAATGATGAGTCGAATCTAAAAAATTATCGAATCGAATTCGAATTGAATTTAACTTCTTCGAATCTCGAATCCCGAATTCGAAGCCGAATTTAAATTTACACTACTGTGTACACTGTTAAATATAAATGCAAGGAGTTTTCTGTCTGAAAATCAATTATTTCAAGGCCACAACTTCTATTGTGAACAATATAATAAGTATTATTTTAAAAATAAAAACATAATTCAGTTATCTAATATTAAATTTAAAAAATGATTGGCCTTAGATACAAAGCAATACTATATTGTATTGTTTTGAAAGGTACTGTACAGCGTCAAGGTGGAAAAGAGACTAGTTTGTATATATAAAATATATTTGATAAAAAAAAAAAATAATATAAATAAATAAAATAAAAACGTAATTATGTCGAACCACACTCGTCGTAAGCACAAACTAACGCACATAACATACTGACAACCGAGTCGAAAGTTACTGATTGAAGTAGTTTTAGTAAGTTAGTTAGTGACTATTCACGAAATATTTACACATTTATACTCTACGACTTATTCACAGGAGCACATTAGCACGAACGGACCGAGTTCAAGCCCTGTCGGGCAGATCGTTCCTGTACGGCTGGAACAGCTTCTTGGGCTCCTGGAGGGGTTTGGTGACGAGCAGCGGCGTGAGCCCCGGTGTGTGTCGGCGGCACGAGCGACACTGGGGGACCGTACTGTCCAACGGCTTCGGCCACACAGTTGACGATCCCGCAGCGACAACTCGCCGAGCCGTCACAGTTGTACGGTCCAGGCTCGCGTCTCTCCGGGCTGAGAGTGGCGCCACTGGTGTCCGAGTGTCTCGGGCTGAGGGGGTGGCAGAACTGTGGAGGTGGCAGCAAGGGTGCCTCCATGTCCGGGAGTGGGAAGGCTTTTCTGGGCAGAGGGTAGACGATCCTGCAGCGACAACTCGCCGAGCCGTCACAGTTGTCCGGTCCAGGCTCGCGTCTCTCCGGGCTGAGAGTGGCGCCACTGGTGTCCAAGAGTGTCTCGGGCTGAGGGGGTGGCAGAACTGTGGAGGTGGCAGCAAGGGTGCCTCCATGTCCGGGAGTGGGAAGGCTGCTCTGGGCAGAGGGTAGGGTGAATATCTCGGCGGGTAGTAGCCGGGCGGGTAGGCGGCGTAGTTGGCTGCCGCGACCGTAGCTAGACCGCCGGCACTGGCCGCTGCCGCCTGGAGGATGCTTGCGGCGAATGCAGGGTCCGTGTAAACTGCGTACGGCCAATCCATCGCCATCCGCTGCGTCTTGTCTCTCATCCGCCTGTTCTGGAACCACACCTGAAAAGAGACAAAGTAAAATTAGATTCAACTATGAGCCTCAACAATCTATAAATCTTAACGCTGTCTGCTATCCTATTGGTCACAGGGTTGCCAACCGCCCAACTCGATGTTCTAATTGGTTGTGACACTATCGAAAGGACTGGTTGCCAGCTTCTTGAAAGTTTAATGCTGTCTTCTTTGTTGACGTTATTATCATTTGTAATTATTTCAATGGTCAACTCCGGAGGTTGGCAGCCCTGTACCACAGCGAGACTGAAATATTTCAAGCAAACTATAACTACGTTTTTACGCGGTGTTAAGCAGAACTAGATTATATTCGATTTAATTTGGAAATATCATTTTTAAATGTATATAGATTTTCGCTGTAAAGTTTTTGTAAGATTCAAATGAAATCAACTAACAATTATTATCGGAGCGATTGTCACACCACTTTTAGCGTTAATCTCAAGCAATAAAATTTTACATTATCTTCAATAATGTTATGGTTCTTAAAGCAATTAAAACATTTTAACCACATAGTGACAAAAACACAAAAATGTCCCTAATAAATTTCTTTAAGCCTTGATGCCGTAGACGAAGGCAAGGGTGCGTATATAGAGGCGTGCATGCCTACTAGAGTAGAGTAGAGGGCAGAGGCAGTACCACGTGCTTGAGGTTTACAGCTCAATCAGGTTTTACAACAGGTGGCGAAGGAATCACAGAGATGGTGTTATCACCGGTGTTGTAGGAGGCCGCTACCGCTCTGCGCTCTGCCAGCACTGCCACTGATAATGTGCGTCTATTTAGCACCTACTTCTGTGTAGTATGACGTCATCACAAATACTAACTCGTCAAAATTATCTGGACAATCACTATCAGCTTTCCTAGCTGCACATACACGACACGTCAGGGTCCGTCTCAGCTGCGTGGCGACGCTTGAACGCAAGGGTTTGCGGCGGCCCGTTTTTCACCTTTCAAAATATTTTTTGTTAATAAACATGATACAAGCCTATTTGGAAATTAAAGGAGTTTTCCGAAGTTATGCGTTTAAGTATACAAAATGGAGTTGAAAAGCACTCAAACTTGGACAAGTTTATTTGTGAAACTTTTCACCGGCGACAACCGCTGCCGGTGAGACGAAGAGTCTGCGACGTCATCTTCCTACAAAAACTCATAAATGGGATCATACTCAGATCTTGAACCATACCCAGGGGCACCAGATCCAGAACAATTCTCGCAAGGAGGTACCAGCCGACCAACTACACTCGTAACCACGGAATCTCCAGGCTTCTGAGAACCAGCTAAGACATCTACTCTCAGCTGGACTTCTTCGGACCATCGCCAGCATCCTTCAAGCGAGACGTCCAGAGACTACTCTTCTGAAGCTCCTTACCCTAAGTGTTTTGTTGGTGGTGCCTTTAAAGGGTCACACCCTCTTGTGTGGAGGGAGAAGTATTTCAACCAGGTGACTCGTCCTTAGATCTCATCAGTTCAATGTCATTGTATATATTATATTGTCATATTTTTTGTAGTCATTATTGTCACTCATATATTATCTCATTGTTACCTTTATCTTAGTTTATCTTCGTTAACCTTTCAAATTCATTATTACAAATCATTACTGTTATCTAGTTCTATTTATTATTATAGTATAACGTATTTCATGTCATTACTTCAATTGACATTGTATATAATCATCTCATCAGCATGCTATTTAATTATTGTAAACCTTCTAAATATTGTAACTTGTTGCACGGATCTATGTGATTATGAATGTAAAATGGTGTTCACCGTTGGAAATAAATAAAAAAACAAATATTGAACAATTTATAAGAAATCAGGCTCTATACACGTGTCGAAAAACTCCTCTAGTTTAAAAATGTATCATGTTTATTAAAATTATCTTTAAAGGTAAAACGGACTGCCGTAAGCCCTTGCATGCGGTTGGTTTGACAGTTAGGACGTATTAGTTGAAAGAGGGCCCGTTGTTTAGCCAGCTGTTAGTTCACGCTGTCTGAGGTGACCACTGAGCGGACCATCAACTCCCCAACAATCAATTCAGCGAAGGCAGTAGACCACGTCGGTAATCTTTTACTATATAACTTTTGTTATTGCAATGTATTTGTTAACAACAATAAACAGTTTTGACTTTGAACTGCCTCAACTCCAAACTCTAGTGTTGGTTTATGTAATTATTATGTAGTATTATATTATGTAATTATTATATTATGTAATTATTATTAATTACTTATGCAATTTCATAATCCTTTCATGGGAAAATTTTCGAAAGTAAATATTTGTAGGCAACCAAAAAAATAATTTGTTATTGGAAAATAAAAAAATGTATTTTCTTAGTTTTGTGTACGAATTTGGACGGGCCAGCGACGATTTACAGCCCCGATGAGGGGTGACAATGATGCCTAATGTTTTCTAAGGAATCCGGTTTCCGCACAGTTTCTACCTACGCTACTTGCCAGGGATTAACTAAAGCCATTCAATGTTTGGCCCGGACATTTCCACACTTTCTTTACGATAAAGTATTATAGTAATAATAAATAATAATAATATAATATGTTATAGCATATCATTGTGCAGCTTCCCGAAATGTAAAATGCTGCTGTCTGCTACAATGTTCTCGGGAAGAAAGCTAAGAAGAACTGTCTAGATGACAATTGAATTTTAGTTGGTTTATGTACTCTTGTGAAAGAGTATTGAGCAGTTGTCAACAATAGCTCAGGCCGCTGGGGTCGGCATAACAAAACAAACTATGCGACTATGATTTACTATGATGCGTTACAATTTTGCTGATAAACATTTACAGTATTCAGTTTATTTGTTTGATGAAAATTGTCAATTATTTAAAATACTTATTTAGAATACTTATTTACTTATATACTTATTTACTTATTTAGAATTCATTTTATGCCTGTACAGACATATATAATTTTTAAACGTCTTATTTTTTTAAATCTACAACCAGAGCATAAATTTGTAATTAACAGTACAAGTTCAAGTTTACGATGCATGATATTTTATTTGTATAGTGTTCTATTTTTGTAATGGTGTTGTTTTTATTAAATTTAGTTCGACAATAAAACATTATTTGTTATTTTTTAAATATTAAACACATATAACATATAATACAAAATACTTTGCATTCAAGGTTAGGACTTCGCAAACGCTAATTCAAAAATAATGGGTAATAACATGTTTTTATCAAATTGAAACAAAATTTATTGCAATAGCACAAATAAATTCTAATAATTAATAACTAAGCAATTAATAATTTCAGTTTCTTTAATCACTGCTCACTGCACAGTCTGCACTGACAGTGAACATGGGTCTGCTCTCTGCACATCTCTGCAACCTCTCAACGAATAAACTTTCGTCGCTATCTGCTTTAAGTACAGTCAATATCAATCACGTTTCGAATAAGTGTGACTTCTTTATCTTTATGAACATATAGTTTTATACATCTTACATATCCTAGCGCTGCGTGTGGGCCATTTCTGGGATGTAAAATGCTGCTGTCTGCTACAATGTTCTCGGGAAGAAAGCTAAGAAGAACTGTCTAGATGACAATTGAATTTTAGTTGGTTTATGTACTCTTGTGAAAGAGTATTGAGCAGTTTGTCAACAATAGCTCAGGCCGCTGGGGTCGGCATAACAAAACAAACTATGCGACTATGATTTACTATGATGCGTTACAATTTTGCTGATAAACATTTACAGTATTCAGTTTATTTGTTTGATGAAAATTGTCAATTATTTAGTACTACTTATACTTATTTTTCATTTTATGCCTGTACAAGACATATATAATTTTTAAACGTCTTATTTTTTTTTAAATCTACAACCAGAGCATAAATTTGTAATTAACAGTACAAGTTCAAGTTTACGATGCATGATATTTTATTTGTATAGTGTTCTATTTTTTGTAATGGTGTTGTTTTTATTAAATTTAGTTCGACAATAAAACATTATTTGTTATTTTTTAAATATTAAACACATATAACATATAATACAAAATACTTTGCATTCCAAGGTTAGGACTTCGCAAACGCTAATTCAAAAATAATGGGTAATAACATGTTTTTATCAAATTGAAACAAAATTTATTGCAATAGCACAAATAAATTCTAATAATTAATAACTAAGCAATTAATAATTTCAGTTTCTTTAATCACTGCTCACTGCACACTGACGAGTGAACATGGGTCTGCTCTCTGCACATCTCTGCAACCTCTCAACGAATAAACTTTCGTCGCTATCTGCTTTAAGTACAGTCAATATCAATCACGTTTCGAATAAGTGTGACTTCTTTATCTTTATGAACATATAGTTTTATACATCTTACATATCCTAGCGCTGCGTGTGGGCCATTTCTGGGGATGCATGCAGCCTGTCAGTGATGATCCTCAAGTTCCCGTCGACTCTCTCTGATGGGAGAGGATGTAGGGTAAACGCTAGGGTTGTTGGCACTCCTTTATTCTGGAATGTGTACAACTAGCTTTCTAGCTTTGTGATGATTAAGGAGGGTGAGGGGTAGTTCTTGTCTACTTGAGTTCTCCACCTGATTGCGTTATGCAACTCCGGCCAGAGCGTAAGAAAATCTTAAATTATTTAGACATTTTCCTTAGCAATTTGACAAGGAGACTGAGTACCTTACGCGTGTTCACTGCTTGATCGATAAATATATCTAGATTCAGTTTTTAGCTTAGCGTTGAGAAATGTATCTCAGTGTATTTTTACTATCTAGTGCAAACAAAACCTCAATTTAAGTGATATTTTAGGGATGCCATTAGCCTGTATCTTATACTAGCATCATAAATCCAAACCTTTTTTTCAAAAGTGGTCTAAACTTTTTTGTTAGTACCATACGTCATTTTTCTTTTCCTTCGGAGGAAGTAATACTATTAGGTGATTCCCTGTTTTGTCCATTAATGAAAAGGGCCCTGGAAAGAGGTGTGGCTTTTAGTGGTCGGGCCACAGGGGCATAACCACATCCTCTGTAGTGCGGACAGTTGAACGGGAAGAGCGCGTTTTCCACATCCCACGTAAACAATAAAAATACTCCACAGAAGGAATCCGGATCCCCAGTTTTAGAGGGTTACTCCGCACGGCTACCTAGCGTAATTTAACCCCAGATTCCTTCCAAAGATAATGTTTACCTACGCCGCTGCTTTGTTTACTCCCGTGATGTTACAAAGCCTACTTATCCAAATATTGCCCAGCTCAAGTACTGATGACGGCTTATTACGGAGTAATCTACCCACACCTTTCCTACAGATTTGCGTTGTTATTATTAATGTAGGTTGCGTAAACACAAACTTCTCAAGAATGTTTATTCTCCAAAAGCGTACAATTCGAATAATTGCAAAACTTCATTGGAGAGAGTCGTGCAAGCCAGCATTCAAAAATCTAAAATTGTTGACACTTCCCTGCCTGTACATCTTAGAATCGTCTCTCTTTTCAAATCTAAATGCGACAGCATAATAGGTAGCGATATACGCTCTTATGTCACTTGAGGCAGGGATGAATATCGGACTGGGAGACACAGAACGGTAGTCCACGAACGTTTGCCCTCCCAGCAGGAGTTCATTTCGTCAACATTCCTAATCCAATAAAAGTGCTCATTTGCCTAAGGCATTTAAAACTCGCTTGAAAAACGTTTTGGTCGCAGAAGCGTTTTACAGCGTTGATGAGTTTTTGGCACACAATTGGGAAATCTGATCAAAGAGCTAGGGAGGAACGATTCGTATGAAGAAAGATGAATGAGTGCACACAATGTATGTTTGAAAGAGTTCTCGATGTTTGATTAAATGGAAATTTTTAGTTACACATCTCAACTGACGATTGCCATGCATTGTGAAATGTTAAGCAATCAAATCAAACTTTGTTCACCATTAGTCATGATAGATGAAATAGGTTTCGTCAAGTACAAAATTGAAAATATAAATATAACTGAGACTAAAACTATGTACCTTTACTAAAAATACTACAATCTAACATTTTAACTGTACAATTTGAAAACAGGTAAGGTGAATTAACTTAAATGTTAAATACTATTATAAGCAAAGCGTATTACTTAAAAATGAAATAAACTCTTTGATGGAATAAAAACAATGTTTGACACATAAATCTTTTACAGCCTTATCAAATGCCTTATGTTAAGTTCCTCCCTCAGGTCAGCGCTTAAACAATTAAAAGTGAAATTCCTGTATAAAAGGGACCATTTTCATAGAAAGTTGTTTTATGTATTGGAAACTTTAGGATATTGTGCCTGGTGTGATATAAATTATGAGCATTGTTTTGTTAAAATAAATGTAAGTTCCTCTTGACAAAACGCAGTGTTTCATAAACATATAGTGAAGGTAAGCAGAGAATTTTGTATTTTTGTTTAAATTGGACGAAATTAGTCTAGAAGTTTTGCTCTGTCAATTATTTTCATTGCATATTGTTGCATTATGAAAACCGATCAATCAATAATCCATTGATTGGTTCATGTCTTGAAGAGGCATAAGTGTGCGTGTGCATGTGTTTTCACGTGGGACTAAGATAAAGCTCTCCGCACTCTCAACACCTCTCTCCCTCCACCCACCCCATCACAAATTCGTCCTACACTCATCACTCATCGTTTTGATGATGCCACTTAGAACCTCTTAAGCATACGGCCTTCTAAACTACTGATGCTGCTGTCTCAAGGATATATTTCAATTCTGCCAAGAACCTTTAGTTTTGTAGTCCGGTTTAAATATGGCATGCAGTGTTTCCAGTTGATGAGTTGATGTTCAACTTTTGCTAGTTATCAGTTGGTATTATAATATTCATTACGAGTTTTGCGCCCTGGTTAAAAACTAAATACCTTTACTATGGTTTATGTAAAGTCGAAGTTTGATGATAAGCTTATTGTCATTATTGAAGGATCATAGTTCTCCTTGGTGAACTCCACCTCCAGCCTGGCCAGCTGCTCGCGCGTGAACGCTGTCTGGTACCTCCTGATGTTCTGCTCGTTGCTCAACATGCTACTGTCCTCTACACACTACAAACGCTCACCTTGATGGTGGACTGGGTAGGCTGAGTTGATGCCAGCTCGCAGCGCCTCGGCCTGGACAAATAGTTCTCCTGGTGACTCCACCTCCAGCCTGGCCAGCTGCTGCGCGTGAACGCTGTCTGGTACCTCCTGATGTTCTGCTCGTTGCTCAACATGCTACTGTCCCCACACTACAAACGCTCACCTTGATGGTGACTGGGTGGCTGGAGTTGGACGGCCAGCTCGCAGCGCCTCGGCCTCACAATAGTTCTCCTTGGTGATCTCCACTCCAGCCTGGCTGGCTGCTCGAGCGTGAACGCTGTCTGGTACCTCCTGATGTTCTGCTCGTTGCTCAACATGCTACTGTCCTCTACACACAACAAACGCTCACCTTGATGGTGGACTGGGTAGGCTGAGTTGACGGCCAGCTCGCAGCGCCTCGGCCTGGACAAATAGTTCTCCTTGGTGAACTCCACCCAGCCTGGCCAGCTGCTCGCGCGAACGCTGTACTCCATGTTCTGCTGTTGCTCAACATGCTACTGTCCTCTACAACAAACGCTACCTTGATGGTGGACTCTGGCTGAGTTGACGGCCAGCTGCAGCGCCTCGGCCTGGACAAATAGTTCTCCTGGTGCTCCACCTCAGCCTGGCTAGCTGCTCGCGTGAACGCTGTCTGGTCACCTCCACATGCTCAACATGCTCCTGTCCCTCACACAACAAACGCTCACCTTGATGGTGGACTCGGGTAGGCTGAGTTGGACAGCCTGCAGCGCCTCGGCCTGGACAAATAGTTCTCCTGGTGAACTCCACCTCCAGCCTGGCCAGCTGCTCGCGCGTGATTTATTTCATTCTGAGGTGTTGGGAAACTGAACCTGTATTTGTTCTATGACGGTTCGTTCTGTTTGGTGAGAAAAATAAATATGACTTTCCTAAAAAATTGTTAAATAGGGTTTACTGTCATCTTGATTTAATCTCTCCACTATACTGAAAGACTTAGAATTTACATTTTAGTAATTTAAAATATTTACTCTGCTTCCCATAGTAATTTATAATACAACATGAAGAACAAAACGTCAGCTATACAAACTTTGGATAAAATAGTCTTAAATACGATTTTCTGGCTTATTTTAATAAACACAAAACCGTAAAATACTCAATGGTACAAACCTCTAAATTCGTACCATAAGGTTCTACAGATTGTAACGCATTTGAGTGTCTTTAGGAATTGAATGGAATATTTCTATTTAATATATGGGCTTGTATGCATACTGTAGACAATAATGATGTCTTAGAGTGGGGAGCCGCAATGAAACGTTTATGACCGGCAATAAACCTCAATAATTAGGGTCTAATCTCGACCAGTTGCTAAAGGTGCGAGGAACAGTGAGGATGGGGTGTAAGGAAGGGACTGTCACTCATATTAGCTCACTCATGGGGATGAACAATAGCCGACCCATCTTGCACTCTGATGACTCATCTGTTTGGAGAAAACAGAACTAACTTCCCTCTAGCTAACTATATGGCACCTTTAAGCTGCTTTGAGAGATACCCTTGTCCCCTTGATTCGATTGCATTGGTAATCATTGCTGGATCTCAGGTTTTGCTAATGGTAATATTGGTGTGTACATCTTATTTTGATGTATCCCCACAAGAAATAAAGGAGAGTGTTATCCGAAGATAGTGGTGGCCAGTTCAAGGTAAATCATCATTCGAACCTCTGCACCCGATTCGTACTGAAAACACAAATGATGAGCTTTAGTAACATTTTTTACAAAATGCGGCCATTAATTTTAAAATAACTTAATTACTGCGATTAGATTGGTTAGGAGGATCTTCATTAAACCTGGTTCCTAAGAAAATTGGTTGCACACTAATAAAAATACTTTATGTGATAATTAATCCATCACACAACAAGCATTACTGTCTTCAAATTCAACCATTACACAACATGTACAACAATTGACTTAGAAACATCAGACACGCACCCAAATCATTAAAAATAAACTTTGATAGTTTTCTTTCCAATGGTACTAATTAAAATGGTCTAAACAAATTGTGTAATATTTATGTCCAAAATCAGGAACATAATTTGTAATAATAACCCTGTATATACGTAAAACCATGAAAATGGTTCCAAACGTGTTCTTGAGTCAGGATTGGCGCTCATTTTATAGACCCGGGTCTCGATGTACCATTCTGATGGTGATAGTTCATTTACTGACAATTGCTGATAATGCCAAGTTTTATATGTTGTGGTATACGATTTAATTATTGAATATTGTTTTACTAGATACTCCATACACTCTGGAACATCAATATTGTCTACAGTATGCACAAACCCATATATTATATGTAAAAGCCTAAAGACACCAAATGCGTTACATGGAACCTTATGGTACGAATTTGAGGTTGTACCTCATTGAGTATTTTAAGTTTTGTTTGATACTAAATGAAACCAGAAAATAATATTTATGACTATTTTATCTGTAACAGGCTTTATTTTGTAATTAGATACATTCGATTAAGGTGTGTATACATTTTTTGAGACATTCTGTATTTAATTTTAAATTCAAACATCAAATATATTTGGTTATTATAAAATTACATTTTGCTAAGGTACATTTTAAAATAATTACCCCAAATAATTTTGAAGTTGGTTTTATATTTAAGTTTTAAACTAACTTTAATTATAAATATATTTACTTTCTTCAAATTTATAATTAATGTTGTTGTAAGTGTTCAACGGTTGATGTTCAAGGGCCAATTATAATGGATATTCAATGTATTAGTATTTGAACGTTGTTAATTAATAATTATCCCTCATAGGATAATAACCAGAAATTGAAATAGCTTAACTCAATAAAGTATAAAATCAAATCTTTGTATATTATATTCATTAGACTACATGTTATGTTGATTTATTTATATTCTGTTTTGAATACAGTACTTTTTTGTTCATTTTCCTTTGTTAATTTTAATTATGCTTCAATTTTGTAAATATGTATTTATTATTAATTGTTAATCTCATGGTTAAGTGAGTATTTGTATTGAAGATTCTAAAGCCCTAACTTGTATTTTATATGATTTCCAATACAGTTTGTTTTGTTATTTTAGTCCATACTATTTTATTACCATTTACTCTAAGCTGAAAACTGTATCTTGATGACAAAACAACATTAAAGTTATTTTTGACTTTGAAGACAATGATGACGTAACAACTAACAAAGCGTCTTAAAAAGTATTTTATATTAGTTAGTAATTCAATTTCAAGTATTGGATTTGTCATTACAAAAATTAATTTCCTTAACTATGGCTCAACACATTATTTATTTTTATTGTATTATGCGCCATTTTCATGGTATTTTAATTTGAAAAATTTAAACAGCCGCCATTTTGTTACTGTAATGTTTTATGAAATAATTATTTTTCTTAAACTGACCTTGTGGCACATAAACACCATACTAAGTTTGAATGCAATCGATCAAAGCGTTCTGGAGATAAAATATTTAAGTAAAAAATACAAAATGGCGGCTACCGGGGTAACGAAGAATTTTAGGACCCATGTATATAGGTACCTTTTTCATTGTTTTTGCATAAGGAACTCACTCCTGAAATTTGGCGCCCTAATTTAGAATCACCCTGTATATGTTCATAAGTTTTGCATTTGGACGATATATATATATATACTAGTATAACAATTGAGCCTACAGTACTAAAAGATAATAATAGTTATAAACAAAACATTTGCTCCAATAGCATTGACATAGTGGAACATAAACAAAGATTACATAAGAAATGATTTATAAAAATAACATATTTACATTACAAAGAAACTTTAACGTTATCATTGCACACAATTAATAATTTTCGACATAATAATGATAGTTCACAGCAAACAAAATCAACAGGACATGCAAAACAGTTTGTGTTTTGTAGACAAAACAAATAACTAAACATACAAAGAAGTTAAATCGCATGTATGATTAGTCGGTATTGATACAATTTTACCTAGGCGCAGGTGCTCCACTTTACTCATGAACACAATTACATACTTATAAATAACTAGCCGAGAGAACCCGCGCTTTGCCTCGGGGCTTTGTTAACATAGTTGTGTGTATATTTTAAGAACATTGCAAACTTAAAGTAAACCAAAATAGTTTCCTATATATCCTAAAATAACAAAGTTAGTTTGCCTGTTAGTTCACCATCTTCTCTTTATAAGTGTTGGTTACCTTGTGAGAGTCATAGTTACTTCCGCCCGTTTTTAGAGCCTACTTTGGTTTTAGCCATGGATATAAAATATAACTAAAGACACGCTGCGTAATGGGATAAACCCTTAAACAAAGTTTCAACGCCATAACTTCAGCCGATTTTGAGTTCGGTTCACACTGGGCAGCATGTGCTGCGGCAGCGCTGCTGCAACAGTGTACCTGTTCACACTGGGCAGCATTTGAGCAGCAAGCGAGCAGCAGCGTTGCCCCTCAGTCCCCTCTTCCCCACTCTTTCCACCAGCGCACCCCACAGTGACACGGGGTTAATGACAATGGAGACCCACTTTCTGTTATCAGTTCAAGCGAGTTCTGACCCAAGATGGATTTGGTGCGCTCAGACCAATTGCGTCGCAGAAAATCTGTAGCTACTCAGTTATTTATGATTCGATTTTAATAATTTTGTGTCATAAGATTTGTAATAGAATTTACTAAAGAAAAGTATTCCTGCAAAATTGTTGTAAAACCACTAGTTTTTAAGATATTTAAAGTTTAATATTTAAATGGCCGCCATTTTGAAAATATTTATATTATTACAATACTTTTTGTGCAATTGGTCTTATTACCATAAACATTTGACCAAAATTTGGTGAAATTCTATTAATTGGTTTTTGACTTATTAATTAATTTGTAAAAAACACATACAGACAGACAGACGGCAAACTAAGCACCGCAGACCCATGTTCCTATGGTGAAATGTGTTTGTCTTGACCTAAGGAACAATGCTATATAACTTTGTACAGAGAGTTACGGGACACCCTGTATAGTAAATCTTTTTCATTGTTTTTGCATGTGTTAAACCACCCTGAAATTTAAGTGCCCTAATTTAGAATCCACCCTATATATGTTCAAGGCAAGTTTGCATTACCAACATTAAAAATATCCTATATATATATATAGAGAGTATTATATATCCTTTGATCAGATATATGCTACCAGCATAACAATTGAGCCTACAGTACTAAAAAAGATAATAAGAAGTTATAAACAAAGTTATTTGTCCAATAGCATTGACATAGTGGCAAAACTTACAAACAAAGATTACATAAGAAATGATTTATAAAAATAACACATTTACATTACAAAGAAACTTTAACGTTATTTCACAATAATTAATAATTTTCTGACATAATAATGATAGTTCACAGCAAAACAAAAAATCAACAGGACATAAAATGTTTTGTGTTTTCTTTGTAGACGTAAACAAATAATTTAAACATACCAGAAGCTAAATCGTATGTATGATTAGTGGTATTTATACACTCTTACCTAGGCGCAGGTGCAATATGACTTTACCGCACAATTACATAACTCTATAAATAACTATTGAGAGAACGGCTTGGTCTGGGCTTTGTTAACATAGTTGTGTGTATATTTTAAGAACATTGCAAACCAAAGTAAACCAAAAATAAGTTCATATATCCTTAAATAAATGCTAGTTGGTTCGTTAATCACCATCTTCTTCTTTATAAGTGTTGGTTACCTGCAGAGTCATAGTTACTGTATAGATCACTGACAATAACAAACTTACAACAATAACTCATATGTATACTCCCGCCCTTCCTTTCACACTGACTGACAGGCACCCCTCATAAAACATTGTCAGGGAGGGTGAGACTGAGACCGATTCTTGGGTGGGGCCTACGACCGGACGCTGCAAATGGGCAGCATGGCGGTGGGCGCTGCAAAGCGGCAGCGCAGCGAGCAACATTGGGCACACGCGCTGCATGCTGCTCGGTGTGAATCGCTCCATATGATTCAATGCACTGCCATGACGCGTACTTGAAGCCCGTGCTGCTGCTGCCCGGTTGCTGCCGCTGCATGCTGCCCAGTGAACCGAGCCTGAGCTCGGTCCACTGAAACGGTATCAATGCAACAGCTAACGCAGCTGGCAACAAAATGCTTCCAGTTCACACTGGGCAGCATTTGAGCAGCAAGCGAGCAGCAGCGTTGCCCCTCCAGTCATCCCCTTCCCCACTCCAACCAGCATCCCTGTGACACGGGGTTGACTGCTAGGAGACCCACTTTCTGTTATCAGTTCAGAGCGGTTCTGACCCAAGATGGATTTGGTGCGCTCAGACCAATTGCGTCGCAGAAAAGTAGTAGTCGCGTTTTCACTTAGACCTACAACACTTGACCTACAAATAGCTAAGAAAAAGAAAATACTGACACTGACTGACGGGCACCCCCTCGCAAAACATTGACGGGGGAGGGGTGCCTGAGACCGATTCTTGGAATTGAGGCCTTCGACCGGACGCAGCAAATGGGCAGCAGTGGGCGCTGCAAAGCAGCAGCATTCAGCAGCATTGAGACAGCACGCGCTGCATGCTGCTCAGTGTGAACGTATGATTCAATGCACTGCCATGACGCGTACTTGAAGCCCGTGCTGCTGCTGCCCGTTGCTGCCGCTGCATGCTGCCAGTGTGAACCGAGCCTAAGTGGTCCAAGGTGCCTTAAAAACGTTACGGACAGACAGACAGACAGGAATTTGTTGACGCCAGTTACGGTTTTGAAAGTATATAAACATCAAATAACCAAAACCGATGGATTCATTGCAATGTACAGACAAAAGTCGCATTTTATTTATATAGATTTAGTTTAAAGACATAAATCAGATTTGTTACAGTTTTCAAATTCATTGATAGAGAAGAAAGCTTTACTCCTCATCCATCTATCAAGTACACATTTACATTTGTTCATAAGTGTAGTAAAGGTCGACTTATTAATCAGAATCAGTTAGAAATTCACTGCAAATGACTTTTTTACTTTTACTTTTTTCAAATGGCTCGTATTATTACTTTAACATATTCTTCTGGTTTCCTGTTTTGTACAGTATATAATATAACTATTGTAGTTTAAGGTACAATAATATTTTAAACAGGTAAAAGTATGGATAAAATCTTTTTCTTACAAATTATTTTATATAAAAGTATTTTTTTACTACACTTTTCGTCTTGCTGCTAATTGTATTTTTTGATTATTTTCATAAATTGATGGCAACCCCAACACAGCTTTTCTAGAAGTGTCCCTATTTATTTTGCAAGGCAACATGTTGTAATCACTGTTATTTTACAGTCCAAAGTTGAACTCTTAGGGGTTTAATAAGTATATTATAATTTATATTCTGGATGTACATTTACGATAAAATACTGTTACACATGTTGTAAACTGTACTCTATATTAAAAATAAAGATTTTTGAAATCGAAGTTGATCGGGGTCAGAGACCTAGGACGGTAGGACCTAGCTAGTATCCAGTTCGCACGGTGCCTGTGGAGGCGGTGGCAGTGGGGTGCGGCTCCGGGGCTTTCAGACAGGCAGCTCTGCGTCGGCGGCGCCCTAGGTCCGGTTATATCCTCTTGTCTGCGTCCTCACTTCTCACTTCTGCTAAAATAGCGTAACATGTGTTTTTTATGAATTGTTCCGTCCATTCATTCGCTACGTCGTAACTGTGTAGTAGTTCCTGACGGGAGGCTTGCGAGGGGCAGCCCTCTGCCGCTGTGTTGCGATAGTAGACCTCGCAAGATTGTTCCGTTTGATGCACTAATATACAAAGATGCCTAACAACGTGCACATACTCTATAAAATACAGGGTCTTTAAAAAAGGAAAAGCAATTTCAAATAGCCATAAATTTTTGTTTTAAAATAAATTTTGTTCAAATCACTGTTAAATTAAAGTCAATTTTCTCAAAATTATGATGATACATCACCACATCTTATTTCTTCATGTTTTCCATTATTAGCTCGTAAATGATCTAATCTGTGTTCTTGATCAGCCCAAACTCTTCTCAACATCGGAACATCAATTTCATCAAATGCGTCTCTGATCTTTCTCTTTATTAACCGACTTCAGAGAAACGAGGAGGTTATACAAGTTGACTTTGGGTGATTTTAATTTGTTATGTCTGTTCACGAATAACTTTTGAACGCCGAAATCAAAAACGTGTTATTCGGCATTTTCGACTTACTTTTGTATGTAGAATCCGGTCTGCTAAGCGCGCTACGAACTTTTGTGACACCCTGTATATTACATGTACTACAAATTACCTATACTACAAAAGTTTGCAGCGGTTACAAAGCAACTAAACTATTGCAAATAAAGAATTTCTTTGTACTCTCTAACTTGGACAATATTTCCAGTCCTCCAATAACAATTACAGTCCAAATTAAATTTCAAAATTCTTTATTGTTGTAAGACAATTGTACGTTATATTACAAACGTCGTCAAAGTAATTTGTCATTCACTCAGCTACAGCGTAACGAACTCTTTCTGGAAGACGTTTGGTTAGCGACGATTTAAATTTTGGTTGTGATCTCTCATTTTGTACATAGGTAATTTATTAAACAGGGCCCGATGTTACGAAGCAATTTCTAAATCTAATCTATGAGAGTGTTGGCTGTGGCTAAACCGGTGCCGGGTTGTATAGCTTTGCGTGTCTACCCCAGTAACAACTGTTTCTAATTTAAATTTGCGCATTAAAATGTCCAAAATATATATTGATACCCGTGTTAATAAAACCAATTATTTGAATAGGTTTCTACAATGCGCTCTACTGTGTGTTCCTGCAATCATCCGGATAGCTCTTGTTTGTAAACGAAAAAGAGTGTGTTTGAGATGTAGAGCCCCAAAGAACGATTCCATACCTGAAACGTGATTCTATTAGAGAAGAGTAAATTAACCGCATTAAAACCAATTTTGATATTTAGCAAAGCTAGTTAGCAAAAGTAATTGGGAAGAAGGTTTTGAGTGATACTGTTTGTATTAAGAATGTATGAAATGGGACCAATAATTGAGCCTCGAGGAACTCCGTAATTAACTCTATTTCCGGATTGTAATTTTGATTTTGACTCGCTGAATCCTGATCTAGGCTGAATTGTAGATATGACTTTACCCAATCAAGAGAAAGGCCTCGAACACCAAGGTTACCAGCCTGTCAAAAACAATGTTGTGGTCCAAGCGATCAAAGGCTTTTAGGAGATCTAAATATATTCCAATTTGTATGATCTAACGCGTCGACTACCTTTGTTACAAAGTCAACAACAGCATCAGAACCATGTACTCAGTAGACGTCATTTGCTAAACGCTGACAATACAGGGCGAGCCACATAATTTCGGACACATAGGGTTGTAGGGACACAACTTTACATACACTCTCGCAGGGTGTAAATCTGCACATTAAATATGCGGCAAGTTCCAAGAATCATTTGGCGAATGAAGAAGTGTGTCAAGGCCTGACGCCAGACAATACACGGGCTTGCGACTCCACTACCTGGTCACGTCAAGATGTCAGCCACTATTGCCGCCTTCCGAGACGACTGTTTGCTTCCTGTGTACAAATTAGCATTAGTCGAGCTACGTTGCACTTTCCCCCCAAATGCGATTAGCGCCTGTCATAAGAACACATTTTCCTTGTCTTGTATCCACTCCTGTGGCTAACGAGGGCGGAGCGACGACGCTGACACGCTGATCGATAGTTTCAGAAGTCAGAACCATTTCACAGCCGATAAAAGAAGTGCCACTGTACTGCGTTTTGATTTTGGTGATGGAAAAGGTGACCAATTTAGGCTATAAATAATCTAGTATCAAAACCATCCTCATTTAAAGACAGATCCGATTACCTAAATGTGCGTAAACTAGTCAAATACGCACAATAGTCGTCAGGAGATCTCGCCAAGTCTTTCCCACTTCCTGTGTTGTGTACACTCGTGGTCTGAAAATAGCTACAGTTCATGCATATGCATAGAGTGGTGACGACATACGGTTTAGCTGCGCGGAGGGAGGGTACCACCTTAGATAACCTCAACTGGATATTTCTCATGCAAAATGGGGGTTTAAGATATTATTCATCGAGTGCCGTTTCTGGAACACGGTGAAAAATCATAAGTCAAGACTTTACCAAAGTATTTAACATATAAAGTAATACATGGTATTTGCCAACTAAATACATAAATAAATCAAAGCAGTAAGTTTTCATCCATGGCCAACAACAGTATCTAACAAAAAAGCTTCTTATGAATTAAGTTATTTTGTTAAAAAAGATTATGTTTTCAGTAGTTTTAGTGAAATTGGCTTTCCGTGATTTGCACGCTAAGTTTGTAGTCTAAATTAAACCTCAGCGCAGGTTTGTCCGAGGATGCTTCCGATAACCTCTCGAACTCATTGAACTTTCTTTATGAATACTCTATACTTGACATAACCTCCATAAATTCTAAGGGTTTAATGTCTAGAGAACGTAATAACGAAGTAATTAGGCATTTCTGGGGTCATGTCAAGGACGGAGTGTTCGCAAATCAAGTTCAAGACATTGAGGAACTTAAGAGTTCGAGAGGTTATTGGAAGCATAACTCCGGCTGAACTCAGGGAAACCAATGTGCGGTTGAATTCAGACCTTGCTTGTAAACCGCGGGCACGACGTGGCAATAGTTTAGTTTCGTTGTAACATAACTTGTCAAATAATTAGTTCCAGTTTTTTTTTGTTATTTGTTAGTAATAAAACTGTTTAAATGTTTAAACTTTCACGTTTTTAGGTCGATTGGACTCACTCGATCCCAAAGGGTCCAGCAATTTATAACCACTCTGTATATCTAAAATCGACCAGCTTTAATGCTCTAATAGTAATAAATAACTAAATAGATTAATTTTTATTGCAAAACATTTTACAATGTATGGCAATCGTCAGAAAAGTTGATTGGGCTAAAATTTTCCATTCACTCTCACATCTAAGTCCCTTCATACATACAAGTTTTACAATCTCTATCTCTCATTCATTCGAATTATCCCACTCTAGTCCCTATTCGGTCAGCCAATTACCAAATAGAGGAACTGTTTATACTTTCCGGCTGGATTACGAGCGCCCCATCACACGCTTTATTCCTCTACATAATAGCGCTGACTCGCTCGCTCCTAGACTACCCTGCACCCAGTATCCGGCTACTGGTACAGAGCTACCCCCGCTCTCGCCCTGTTACAATGTTGTCTGCCTTTATAACCGGTCTGTATTAATACAGAAACATCATCCCATTACCACCGACTGCCTCTCTTCCCCTCTCCACCCCTCGTCGTCGTCACTCTCTCCCATTCTTTGTAAGTTCTGCCTGATGAACTTAATAAACGCTACATTCATCTATCAGTCCGTATGCGAGCACTGATTGCCATTTGATCGTTTTACTTTTATGTATACCTTAAATTACCTGAACCTTTGTCGTTGACTGGTATTACCAGATGGACTGAGTCAAAAGTTATTAACTACAAGAAGACGGCTGGTTTATATGATAACTGTTTTGTTAGCCGCGAAAAACTCTGACACTGAGTAAAATGGGCGAGAAATTAGCCAGGCTTTAAATTTAGTTTTAAGCTCCTTGCAGTCTACGTGTCGTACATCTCTCGGCAGGGTGTTGAACATCCTTATACCAGCAATAGGATAACTATCCTTCTTCCTGTTCAGCCTAGGTCGTCTTTCCTTCTTGTATTGTAACCATGAATTTCCATCCGTTGGTTAAGCTGCCTTGTTTGCTATGTACGCGTATGTGTACAAGGCTGTTCAGAACGTATTTTCCATAGAATGATAGCACACCCAACGTTATATGATTCTAGTTTCATTTAGTCGAGATGAAACAGTAGGCATAGGTCATGTACGAATATGCCTTTGTTGTTGTAAAGGAGTAGATTTCATTATCAAAACAAGACCTTTGGCATGGAATGAATTTCCACAGTAGAAATTATTGTCCTCAGCAAAACATCGAGATTAAGACGTAATAAAGTAAAGTTACCGGCTTTCTAACACGGTTCTAAATTTCGGACCAGATTATTTCCCACCTTTTTCACGAATGAGTTATTTTTTTATAGACGTCATGCCTTAATGTTTGCAATATTCGATCGTTAGTTTGATGATGCTTTTAAAGAGAGAGTCGTGTCATCTGCGTACTCGACAAGCCGTCCGTTCTGTACCTATGAACCAACGACATTGACATAAACCAGAAAGAGAAGTGGGCTGAGTATGGAGCCTTGTGGGACCCCATGGTATTTAAAGCAAACAGGAACGGGGAAAGTTATCCCTCTCCGGAGTTTGCCGGTTAGTTAAAATTACATGACACATTTACACCGTCACTACTAAATAAAGCGACTACTAAGTACTACTACTAAAGTCACTACAAGTAATATAGAAGACTCACATACGACATGCCGGTACGGCAGATAAACCCGGACTGACCAAATTGCCATACATAATGTGGATTCTGTTAAAATGGGCATTTAACGATGAATATGCTTGCCCATTTTACTTTTGCTGTTCTATTCTAAATAAATCAATATCTACAGGCAATACCTTATTATCAATTAAGAACGCCAGGTTTAACGGCCCGCCTCAGTGGTACCCTCAAAGAAAGCCTAAAAACTGTTTCAAGCTCCTTAATAAAGACATTAAACCAGTTTTTGCATTAATTAGTGGTATTTTATTTTCAAGTATAGGCACTGTAGGACCTCGCGAAGTATGTTAATGCCGTGTTGAAAAGTTGACCCTTCAGGCCGTGGGACCGAGGGCCACGGAATATCTCGAACACGAGAGATGTTTCTTTTGAGGAAAGCTGGCGGTTAATACGTGTTATTGAAATTTGTGTACAACGGGTCGTTGCTCCATCTTGCTAAAAGCAAATGTTTCGCCTTCTTTTGCAACGTCGCAAAAGTTGGAAGAAAAAATATTTACAAGAAGTGATATACGTAGACGGCAACAACCTCGCCGTTAACGTCCCTTAAAAAAGAGTAGGGACGAATAAGTTTAACTTCACCTACCACACACCTAACCGTCCCAATAGAACTGTGGCTTCTCTGACAATACCTGTAAATTTTCTAAATAATAAAATCGTAAGTTCTCCTTGTTTATAAAGCCGTTCAATTAAAAGTAAGCTTCTTCGCCTCATAAATTACCCAGACATATAAAATGTTTGTGTGTGTATTAAAAAAGTTTTAATTTGGGAAAAACGTAGGCCTACAGAAAGTAACTTTTATTCAAGAAAGTGTTGTTATTCGGCACCTAAAGTTTGAAATTTAATCCATTTTCTAATAATTTTGCTCTGGTGACAGCTACATCTTCCAAAATTATTTTGTCCTATAAAACCAGTGGGTGAAGCAAATATTTTGTCCTAATCACAAGCGTAGCGAATACCACCGAAATCCGAGCCCGAACGGCGAGTAGAAGTCTAAAGCTGTTGAGGCTGCTGAATGTGAAGTCTAAAACTTTACTTCTGTCAAACAATAAATGATTAAGTATGTGTATTAAAACATGACTTGGCCATAATAACATGATGCTGCAGCATTAAGCAAACAATAGCTCGAGAGAGCATCGTTGCAGAGGTTTGCAAAAAATAAAATAGAGAATTTAGCATTAATGCTATTTTGACGAAACAACTCTTCAATGAAAGATAACCATATTATCTAGGTGTGCCTGTAGTTTACTTTTCAAAATGTCTTCAATTAGTCTTTATGTTATTAACGGCTTATTTAAGAAGCTAGAAATAGGGTTGTCTAAACTCAAATCAGAGGCAAACACAGATAAACTCTTTCTATTTCAATAAAAGTTCACATGTCCGAATTTAATCTTCATATAAAAGCGATATCTACTTTCTACGAAACCCTTGCAAGCGGAGTGTATGACAGTTAGGCTGCATGAATTGAAAGAAAGCCTGTTGTTTAGCCCGTTGTTACGTGCGCGGTGTCATGTGTTCCTTGGGCGAATTCAGCATTTCCCTGCGATGACCACGGAGGCGGACCCTTAAGAACGTCTACTAAATTATAACCACTAGTTAATTAAATTTAATTAATTGAATAGTTAATTAATTTAGTTTGCAATGTTGGCCTTATTGTCGAGTGAATACATTAAAGTTTTGTTGTTGTGCTAATTGTTTTATTCATTATGATTGTACCAAATAACTAGAATATTGGGAATTGTTTGAAGAAACTTCCTAAGCCTGCCCCGAAGATTTTGTGAAAGTCGCGGTAAGAGGTGGTTGAACTCTTCCCACACCCCGACTCCTCGTCACACAGGAGTGTGCGCGGAATCTGCCAGTTGTGCACCCGGATGGAGGTAAGGGGGTGAGTTCAAGGACAGGTACCGAGAAGCTGGAGGGTAAAGGGATGGGGGCATCGGGCGCAACATCGGGCCCTACCCATTCTATAGTAGAAAGGTGCGGTTTGCAGTTCTTTGCTTCCCAATACCTCCTGAGTAAAATAGCAAAACGTCATATCAATATTTATTTTTAAAGTTATACTTGATACATGAATTTAAGTTTTGCCACAGTTATATATATATATATATATATATGTATGGCCACTCTACAGGTCGCATTTTCGGTCCGATTTTCACGAAATTCGGAACAAATGTCCCTTTGCAAATCTAGGTCAAGTTCGTTAACCAGCTTAGTCGGATCGTACGGTTCAAAGTGGAGGCCATTCAAAGGGTGGTTTTCCCTATAAAATTGTAGCGATACCATAAACGAAAACAAAGTTCACCCTGTACAGTAGAATTTTACTCTCTCAATCGATCAAAACAACTTCTACAATTTGGCATTCAGAGCACTAGGGAAAAGATAAGCTGTTATAAAACTTACTAGCCTATGTTTTCTTGGATACAGAAAGTAAAAACCTTTACCTAGCGTTACCAAACCCTCTCAGTCACATTACAAAAGTACGTGGTGACTGCGGGGAAAGTGTCTAAATGAATTACGTCTAATTTCAAATACAGTAGACAACTGAAAATTAGTTCTGTTGTATTGGAAATTCGCTAAGAATCACCGTAGCGCTTTTGGCTACGTGTCGGCTACGTTAAAGTGATGTAAAACGTTAAAATCCGTTCTTTTGAAAGATAACATAATCTAGAATGTGTTTGTTAAAAAGTTTTTCAGAATTTTTGGTTTCATATCATTTAAACAAAACCCAACAATATCGGATAAAAATCAAACTAAAGAAAGAATTTGGGTGTAAAACAGAGCATTGCGGGCCTTACAACAGCATGGGCAACCGCTCAAGATCATCTAGGCAGAGCCGACTCTCAGAACTCAGTACATACTTGAATTTCTTTATTTTCACAATAGTAATATTGTACGATAGCGTCAGTATACAAAAACCTTATAATACAAGTACAAATAGTTCAAGAACTCACTCAAAAGATAAATCAATAAATTATTTGATACTATAAAATAAATGTTTAAACAATGGCTTCATGGCCCCTCTTCCAAATCTCCTGCGGTCTTTATCAATTTTAAAATAAAAGATTAGGATTTAATTTACAAAATTAAAATTAAATTTAAGGGTTTGCGGAACAGCGTTAAACAATGATACGTCATTATATTTCAAATGCGTTTGAAAAAAGTTTGAGAATTACAAAACAAGTTTCAGCCGAAGCTTAATTGATTGGACGGTCTGCTAGTTTCATGCACGAGGCCTCAATAACTTGTCTTTAAAAAAGGTGCGGTTCCCGATATACTATGTCTACTTCATCCTGGTTCATAGCATGGTTTTCCAATAAACAATGTTGAGCAATTTCAGAATTATCCTTGATACATTTACGCGTAATTTCTGTATGAAATTCGCCTCTTACGTTCAAAGTGGATTGAAGAATTTCCGTATATTGGCTGTGCAAAGATGGTCCTTTTGTTTTCTACAAGTATTAGAAACCAGATCGACACGCAGCTAAGCGCTTAAGAGCCACTGGCATGAATGGAGCGAATTTCCTTAGCAATTTGTTACTCTAATTCGCAAATTATAACTGTAGTTCGCTCACAGCCTCGACTTTGCCTGTTATCTGAATCGGTTGAACTTTACTGATTTTAGATAGCAAAAAGGGACTTCTGTGAACTTGATCGAGATATTTACACAACAAACATTTGTACCCAAATGTCATGAAAATTGGACAGAAGGTTTGATATACTCATATTCATGTAAGGTGTTAAAACATGCTTCAAACGTGTTCTGGACAGGCCAGGATCGGTGCCCATTCCATGGTCCTGTGCCGGGCCAAGAATATGCTAGTAATACGTAACACGTTTACTGGCAAATGTGTCAGAAAACTTCTAAACGTGAAAATGCAGTATGTTACAGCTCTGAAAGCCGTATAAAGTCAGGAATATGTAAATTAGGTTCCAAACCATCCTAGATAACCTTACAATTAAAATACATACAGAAAGTAAATTAATGATAGTACTCGGTATTTAAACTAGTCATACCCGATGCGTAATGCGCTCTACTTCAACAGAAATGGGCATCAGTTATTTTTCAACTATAGGCATGTACCAACATTCTGTATTCTTGTTTATTTGTAGTCTAAATAGTTTTCAAGACTTACCTGGCAATGTATTATTTATTACAATCATTTATAAATAAAGTGACGATGGCCCAGAGAAGGTCATAGTCCATAAATCGCCGTTGTTAAAAATTAAGTTACTGAGAGTTTAAACGGGAAAAATATTGTTTTGAACGGAAAAAATATCTTATTAATAAAGGCAATCAGACGCCGATATGTCCAAAATTTACTGCTTGGTTTCTGAGAAAGGTCATATTTTAATATGGTTAACATAACTCACTTTTAGAATAAAAAAATTCATTGTTTGCCCCTTGGATATCAATTTGACAAAAACAGGTGTTTAATTACCTCCGTCAATTTCCAAAATCTAGTTTGAGAAAGGTCACATTTTAATATGGTTGACATAACTCACTTTTATAATAAAAATTCATTGTTTGCCCCTTTGATATCTATTTGACAAAAAAAGATATTAATTACCTCCGTCCAATATCCTCAACGCAACATTTTGGATATTGACGGAGGTGATTAAAAACCTGTTTTTGTCTATTTTAGAGCTATGATAAATCCCATTTAATACAAAAATGTCAAAAATATGGTTTTTGAATCCAAGCTAGACATCATCACATGAGAACAACGTTATTTACTAATAAAATGCAATGGTTGTTACGCAACCATAGACCTCATTCTCAAACTCTTATTGTTGTACTAATTTCAAGATCCGATGAAGTTGCGAATTTACTTTGTACATCTTGACTCAGATGACAGCAGAAAATGAGAACAACGTTATTTGGATTGCAAACTGTTGCAAAACAATTAAAGTGCACTTGTTAAAAGTTGACGCAAAGTTTCTTAGCTTCTATAGCCGCTCACAAACACATTTTCACGCCCGTACAATACAGTCAGCGGCCAGAGTACATAATCATTTTTGACACTCGTAATGCACACCCTTATCAACGATAGTGGCTATACGGTATTTATTATCTAACAACAAAATATTCAACGACTACAATAGGATAGGAAGAGACAAATAAATATTGTTGAAAAGATGCTTGGACCGCCAACTTTCTCTCTGTTCCTGGAAGCTAACTCTCAGCTGACGCCCTGTATATTTATGACAGGATGTGTGATCTGTGGATTTACCCCAGACCACACAGTTCTGAGTATGCGCAGTAGAACGTGAAAAGTGAGCAGTTTTGTCGCATTGTTTTCAGTTCTCATAACTCGTAAAGTTAAGAAGGGCTAGTTCGTTGAAGAAGGAGGCTGGATGAGACAAAAGTCAACTGACAAAAGAACGAAACAAGCCAGCTTCAAGTTCCATATCGCGTCCCTGTAGAACAATATTAATCCCAATAACCGTAGAATACCTCATTATCTATCAAACCACCATCATCCCAAATTCACCTTCCAATACCCTCTAAAAGTGGTCGGTGCCTCAAAGCAAAGTATCAAGTTATTTAGAACAATGAAATTAGTACAACACAAATAATTGCTATAGACTATTTGTGTAGATTTAATTTCATTTAGAAAACGCCTTAAAAGTATTTTAGTTGATAAAGAGTACTACAGTGTGAATAGCGTTTTAAAGAATAAGACCATCTGTTAGTTTTAATATGACGAAAACTGTACTCTGAAGATTATGATAATTTGTTATAATGACGTTTGCTATTGCAATTTAATTTTTAACAACAATAAACAATGTTGACTTTGACTATAGGAAAATCTGTTCAGTCTTTGCCTATTAAATCTCAACTTTAAGTAACGAATTATACAGTATCCAAGTATTTTATAGTGTATACACTTTATTTTTAAGTCAATACATTGCAATAATTTATGTTGAGCTAATCAAGGAGTTCTCCTCCAACCCCAAGACAAGATTGCGCTTCCAAGAAAGTGAAATAACGCCACGAACCGCAGTTTTAGAGGCAAAACTACACCTTAAGCACACAACACTAGACTTACTCAAGGGGGAATAAGTAAAACTTTAATGAAAAATAATCCCAGAAACCTTGAGAACCCCTTAAAACTGATGTACATATGATTTACTCTCTGTGATGGTAATGATGTTAAAAAATTATCATACTCATCGGACTGAGCTTACATAATCCCTTTGGGAACAAACATTAATTTGTTCTAAAAATGTGGCTTTTCATATTTTACATTGCAAGAAACTAAACCGTTTCTTATTTTAATGTGGCTTTTCATATTTTACATTGCAAGAAACTACACTGTTTCTGATTTTGCTTCTTCGTTGATGGTGACCGGTCTAGAGCTGCAGTAACAACTGCTACAGAACCTCGGCCTTGGTGGCAGATATGCCTTCCGATATTTTGGTTTTGCAAAATGAACTCAACCCACCAAATGACTCTGAAACACTGAAAAAGGGACCTTGTTCACCAGGTTGCAAATCGAAGCCCGTGATAATAGATTACAATACGCTGAGGTCATAGTTAAGCGAACCAGAGTTACAATTAACGAATTTGAGTTAGAAATTGCAAAGGAAATAAGCTTCTCTCATGCCAGCTATGCTTTAGCGCTTAGCTGCGTGCGGGCCTGGACACTATATTTAATAAATTATTGTTAGAAATTGCAGCCACTCGAGAAATATTTCAAAAATACTCCTTCTTATAAAACTCTACGTTTAATTTGTCATTTGTTCTAGGAAAGCTTTTAAATAATAATTATAATTTCTGTTGCAACTTTTTTTACAATAAATAAATAATAAATCCCACTTGTACAAAATTAAAAAAGTATAATTCAATTAGCACTTTCACCCTCTCAGGCACCTTCAGATTGAAAATCACCAACATTCCTTACCAAATAAATAAATACTCGTACATCACTGAACCTTATTATTTACGTATAGGCCCGGTAGGGTCACGCGAGGTAAGTGAAGGTCGTCTTGAAATGATGCCTTTTCTTTCATATAACTTGCATTTGAATATTTTACGTTATGTTAAGTATATGCTTCTCATGAAACTATCCGACTTATACATAAATTCTGCACTACAACGTTGTCGAAACACTGAAATCTTATCCAGTCTCCGAACGGCAGTGGGCGGTGAAAAGTTGGCATGCATGCATTGCGTGAGATGCCGCGGCAAAACTACAGGAACTCGATCCTCCGTCTTTGCAAATAATTATTATTAAGACCACATTAAATCATGACAACGTGAGCAAAATTTTCGCCTCTTTCAACACTTACTTAAGCTATGGTAGGGAACACTGTCTTTTGAGGAAGAGAGTCAATTGCTTACTCCGTGATCTCAGTAAGGCATTTGACTGTGTCTCACACCAGTTGCTCCTGGAAAAGCTAAAACCCCTATTGAAATAACTCACAACGGGAGTGTGGATAAAGACCCGGCAAAAGTTGCAAATTGTTTCAATGAATATTTTGCTAACGTAGCTGTTCAGAATCAAGGGCCTTCCAACTTGATCCCACGACAGTTACAAGTAAAATAGAATTTTATGTTTCTGACCCCAGTAAAAGAGCTTATATCAGTGATTTATAATTAATTTATTTTGCCATCAAAGAAATCTACTTATTTCGATGGATTATCAGTTTGGGTTTTAAAACAATGTTACCCTGAACTTCTACAACCATTAGTATTTGTAATTAATAGTTCGTTTGAAAAAGGAGTGTTCCCACACTTTTTGAAACAAGCGAAAATAATACCTATATTTAAAAGGCTCTGCTTTGTCATTGTAGGGCATTTCAGCAGAAAGTCGTCTCAACAAGTAAATTACTCTACTAACCTCTTAATTTCATCTTACTAGTTCTGCCAAAGTAAATCAATTTGCACACTAGTCGTTGCTCTAAATCTCACCAAGTAAATTCGAATGGATTGAACTATCATTAAGAATATTTTTTTCAGCGAACCATTCGGAAGCTGAGTTGAAAGGTCTTTGACGTCAAGCTCGGCTGAGCTGGGTCATATGGCTAGAGTAGAGGCTGTATCGTCAGCAAGTAGTACCTACATTTATACAGATCATTTATTGTAACCAAGTTTGGGACCCCATATATAGTTTGGAAGGTCTTGAGTTATCAAGCTACTTTACAAGATAAGATTTGACTATCTGAACAAAGGCCGTAGTTTTTAGTTTCAGATGAGGACATCATGAGGGACACAATAAATGCTGAGAAGGTTGAAGTTGTTGTCCAAACGACTTGAGGATAACTTGAATCAAATGATCAACTGCCTGGAAGTAGAGGACTTTGAACTCAAAGTACTCTACATTTGCTGACATGACAGACTGTCCAAGGCTTTCAATTGCCTAAAATGGATACTATCAACGAATTACTTTTTTATTTAGTAAAATTAGATCAAAGATTACTATTTTGGATTATCATGCCAAATTACTAGATATCTTATTTTCTTACGGAATTCACTTTTGGGACAAATAATACTCCTACAATTAAATAAAAACATATTTGAGTAATAGAACTCATCAGGTGCAAATTGAAAATGATTTGTCTAATGAAAGACTTGAACCATGGTGACCCCCGGGGATGTGTTCTTGGCCCTAGGTTGCTTATTGTATATGTTAATAAATGCAAAGAAATGCTATTTGGAAATCACTTAAACAACTGTAACGTGGTGCAATACGCTGATGACACAACGCTTAGTTTCAATGCAAATAACTACAATGATCTTAAACATCATGCAATTGGAAAAACTAAAGGTTGTATAGAATATTTTAAAAGCCTTGATTTAGGTACAAACTTTAGTAAAACCAATTATATCAACTTTGAGTTAAATCAATACAACAAGAATGACAAATTTAGCTTTACCATCAATAATTATACCCTTTAACAACCCGGAGTTATAAGTTGCTGATTCTGAATGGGAAATGTCTCAAAGTCTATTGTCCAGGTGATGTAAAAACAAAAGCATTGTGTGCTTCTCCAATGAAAATTTATCATCTCTTTTCAAACAATACCGCTATCTAAAACTATCTACCTTAAAACTTATCTATGTAAAACTTATACTATAAAACTTATGTCAGAAATTTCCAAATTAATAAACACAAGTTTTTTATCATTATCTTTTATTAAACAATCTTTAAGGTACAAAAGTAAAAAATATAGTGTATTTTTTCTTAAGTACAAATGAATCTTATACATTGAATTAAATAGCTTAAACTTTATATTTTTGTAAATGTAGTAACATGCTAAAACCATTATGATAATTATAAGGCTCCAGTAGAAAACTGTTAAAAGATTATTCTATTAAACTAGTTGAATGAGCCATGCACTACCATGTTTCCACTACAAAAATATAGAAAAATAAAACTTAAATATATTTTGGTTGTGCTACCAACTGAAAAAGTTGTAACTACATTGCTTAGTGAAAACGGCTTTTTCAAAACTATAAACAGGCTGATATATTTAAAGTAATCGGAAATTATAGGAATAAGATAATGGGTAAGGCACTTTGGTACCTTATGTAAAATAGTTGGTAGTAAGACAATATCCAAAGAAAAAATGCAAACGTACAAAAAATTGTCAAACAATAACGTGCCTTTATATTACAATAAACCTTGTATTTTTGTACAAATACAACAAAATCTATACAGTAATATTAGCAAACAAAGAAGGCCTTTGGGTAGGCTTTTCTTAATAAACAAACTTAAATCTAACTCTTTTTATGACAGAGCTTAAAAAGTACATTTTGGATTTGCTCTCCCTACAATTACAACACTGTTACACAAAATACTACACACTACTAAAAACAAAATCTAATGTTAAAAATAAAATACATAAGATTAAATAAATAGATAACTCATGAAACACTTAATTATAATAATAATCATATAATAATATACAAATAAATATTGAAAGGACACTTGGTGACTACTATCACAAAACACAATGAATGGAATTTTGAAATTAGTTTAAAAATACATCAGACTGCACCAGTTTAAATTGACAACTAGTTTGTCATGTTAGTTAAAATATCAAAAATTTCAACAATTTGGAAGGGTTATTACTATTGTTGACTTAAATACAATGAACTAATTCGAATCATATGGACCGAACCATTGAAGATTCACTATTGCTGAACAGCACAGTCTTTTGCAATGATTATCATGTTCTTACTGAACAAAATCCCTAATGAAATATAGTTTAAGTTATTTAATCAAAACTGTTGGTAATACAACCACCACACATTTATATAGTTATAATATTCCTAAGCACAAACAAATAATTAAAATAAATGAACAAAATAAAATAAATACAAACATGCAATCAAAGGTAAAGAAGTAATAATTATATTACCACTAATATAACTAGTATAACCATAAGTGGTTTAATCAAAACTGTAGGTAATACCATAGTTATAATATTCCTAAGAAAGAAGCAAAATAAAATAAATACAAACATGCAATCAAAGGTAAAGAAGAACTATAACTTGCAAACCATTATTCAAACCATTAAAAATAACTTAAACAATAGACTTCCAATACCGTGAAACATCAAAACTCGATGCTGTCAGGGGTTTCAATTTGTACAGGGTCATTCAGTGTACTTTGATGTTTTTAAAAAGTCATAGATTAATTTAACTTTTCAGATAATTAACTAAAATAGTGGACTGCACTGGAAATATAGTGGAAATAGTGAAGTTAATTAACTGGAATAGTGGACTTTTTAGATATTAAAGGGACTTAAAAAACTATAAAAAACAATAAAGGGGTTTATATAACGTGCATGTTTTGAAAACAAGATCATGCATATGACGTCAATTTAATTCAGCGCATTTGTCTACTTTTTCAGTAAAGCTTTGTCTTGCGCTGGATGACCCAGTACAAGAAAATAAGTTAGCTTTGTAAAATATTAAATATATTCTGTAGGAAATATACTGTAATTTTGAATTGAATCCAATGTGTTTATTTGCGGATGACTACCTTAAAATCAGCCTGTAACTTTCTGACCACTCCATCGGAAGTCTTCTGTATTCACTTACAAACAATGGACTATAACCGCTCCATAATTCATCACAGTACAAGCACCGTCAATGCATCCTCCACTACTGTCTTAGATACTTTTCAGTCTCCATGGTTAGTAGGGGTGCTTCTACACTCTCTACACTTCTACAGGTTCAACGAAATCTCCGTCATGTGGATGGAGAGCTGCTCCAAGTGGACCAGAGCAGAGTTCATCTCGCAGTCTTGCTGATCTTCTGGCTGACTTGTCTGAAACCAGAATTCAGAGTTTATAAAACATGCTGAAGAAAGGAAGATATCTGATCAAGTAAAGAAATCCTGAATTGAATAATATATATCAGTAGATAAATTAGGTGGAAATTATCAAATTAAAAGTTCAGTTTATGAAAACCTTTACCTCGATACTTTGCTTAAATACACCGACCACTCTTAGAGGGTATTTTAAGGTGAATATGGAATGATGGTGAGTGTGATGGATGATGAGATGTAGTCTTGTTACAAACTAGGGTCTGTTCCCCATATTGGGTCATTACTTATTAGCCCAACGACCAATGGAATAGACCAACAACTTAACGTGACTTCTGAACTTCCAGGGACTGGCCATTGTGAAAGGTTATCACTGTGACTTAAAATAGTTTTCTTAGTGATAAATTACTTTTAATAAAGAAATATGTCTGTAGAAAGTGTTCCCATTGTACTATAAATTGTATATTGAAGCGTCAAGGCGTACCTCGGCAGGTAGAAGGTGTTGAGGCACGAGGGGCTTGACCCAGTTGAGTGTGAAGGCAGGGCGCTGGCTGGGGGTGGCTGGGGCGGGGTTGATAGGGCGGGGTTGGTAGGGCGAGGCGCAGGTGCCAACATCATTCTGCGCTGCTGCCTACAAACATAACATACGAATCAATAAATTAATCTTTCATCCAAAAGGTTGTGGATAAATTGTGCTTAGAAAAAATGAGTAGAACTCTTTGATTTAAGAAAGTTATTGTGTAATTTTATGTTTCTTACTGCTTATCATGTAACTATTCAATTCGAATTCAGTTATTAAATTTATATAGGAGAAAGTACAGTACCAAACATGAATAATAATTTTCATAAAGATGCAATTGAAATTAAATATAGAATGAAGTAAAAAATGCTTTCATTCTATAGTAATGAATACCACAAAGTTAATGGAGACAACATCAATGAAATTAAATACTCAGAATAGCTATTTTATTACTGATCTTTAAGGATTCTGTTCCATGTAAATTTCCTAACAAAAATCAATAAAAGCCATGATTATCATCATTTTAGAAGGAAAATAAACTCACATTTTCTTAACAGAAAATTAGGATATGACCATCTTAGATGGTTTCTCCTTAAAATGATTGTAAAAAAATGGCTGGCAGAAATAACCACTTGCATAATAAGGTTTCATATTTGGTCGTCAAGCAGATGAAAGAACAATTGGACTAAAAATCTATAGACATGTACAAATCCATTTGTAAGTTCAAGATTGAAGATTTTTTATTGCTGTTAATCATAACGATTATGTGATAGACAACGAGTTTGCAAAGCTATAAACTGCAAGTTAGAAACGTACAAGCTCTTGATCTGCTGATGGTACTCGACGGTCTGTTGCCTCCACAGGCTGAGTTGGCTCTTCTGCTGGGGTGTGAAAGCCTCGAGACGGATGGCAGAGTCCAGCAGACTTATGAATGATGTGAGTGCTTCATCGTTGGTCACTGACCACAGCTGTTGCTTCACTGCAACAGTCAGAGAAACATAATATAAAATCACGCAGCTCATTTGCTGCAATAGTTTTCCCCAATATTATAATTTACCAGATGACTTCGATATTAACAATTCTGTATAGGAATCTTAACTAATCACACAAATCAAATTAAGTATTTTATTAACTCTCTGTGATAAAATCCTATACACAATCAAGGCATACTGGATAGTTTGACACCCCTTGGGACAACAAATTTGAAATATTGAGTTTCTCTGTACTTTCTCCTGATTCCTCTTTTGAAAGAGGAAAAGTAAGAATGCACAGTTTAGACAATGTTGAAAGAATGTTAATAGTTTTGAGCCCAACATTAGCCAATGTCCTGGACTGTTTCAGTTTTTTAGCAGTGAGGTTTCAACAACCATTATTTATAGCATGTGGGAGTTTATATTAAAGTCTGTTAGTGGGTTCGTAGTTTTTAGCCGTGAAAGTGAGGGGCAGCGCTATTTTGAGATACCTACCACCCCTTCACAGAATCGGCGGTTTGCAACACTCGTCAGGTGGGAAGGCGTTTCCATTGTGTTGGGCAACATTTTTGGTCCCCAGCTAGCCGGCTTCTTTAGAATGCACAGTTTAGAATATTAATATTTTTCAGCCTTCCTGGCTAGTTTCTTATTTATAGCATAACTGCCCGGCAGGGAGTTCAAGTCCCAGTTTGGTCCAAACATTTTGTCTGTTATAGTGGAATTAGCTATAGAAAGATTTTAGCGGGAATGGGTGCCTTGGCCATGGTACCAAAAGAAAAGTTTTAAGGTGTACTCCTCATATAAATACCATTCTGTCATTATTTCAAGCATCAACATTTTAGGTTGTGAAAATAGCTCTTGCTAATGTTAACATATGACAACCAATAGTTCAATTGAATCTAACCTTCGAAAAGAACGGCGGAGATCTGATAGGGCAGGTCATGCACGGGCGGCTGGTCATGCTCCTCGTGGAGTTTGATTGGAGTCAGGAGAATCGCCTTCACTTCGTCCATAGCTGACAGCAAGTCCCTTCCTTTTCCTGAGCTCAGTTCCTGCCAAACAAACAATTAGAATTGTTACATGATGTATTTAAAACTTTTCCCTGCAATTAATTTAGTTTAAATTAACACAATTTTTACAAGTGATTTTGTACATTCACTCATTTCCACTCTGTAGGCAAAATAAATACCAAAAGAATGCGTGCTAAATGATTTTTGGCAATAATACAGTTGTAAAAGTAAGATCTTTCTAAACAACTTTGTAAACTTTTAAAAAACTTCTTAAAAACTAACAAAATACCATTATGCTTAATAGTTTTACAGCTATAATAATCTATGTGTTCACTGACATGTGCATAATTATGACAGGTAAGAAAACCTATTATCTCTGGAAAGAAAAGATTTTTAAAACTGTTGACTAAATTAAATAGTTGAGATACTGCTATATTACTAATAGATGCTATTACTAATAGGCTAATACTATTTTTGTAGACAACAATTTGTTATTGTAAGCTTTTAAGTACCTATACAAGTTAAATACTAATAGTAATTAAGTATTACTTCAAATAGTACCTTTTCGAGAAGGCAGAGGTTGTTGCATCTGTTGAGCATCTTGCTCATGGTGAGCAGGATCTTGCGGCGTGCTCCCAGAGTGATGGGGCCTGCAGCCGTGGCTGACATTGTAGCCTCGAACGTATCCTCAGTGAGACTCAGCATGGCAGCATACGTCAGGCGGGAGAAGTGAGGCCAGTACTTGTGCAGGCGCAGCGACTTTAACCATGGCTTCACATCTGTTGCATAAATCACCACTGATTAAATTTTAAATTGATAGAAATTAAAAGTATTTATATTTCTAGGCATAAACTTGTGAAATTCGTCAGGTTTTAAACTTGGCATAAACTTGGGAAAAGTATTGTGCCCTTAAAATGTATTCAGCACAAAGTTTTCTCACTTAATATTTTGAAGGATTACAGCTTGCTTAGCAGAATACTTGATTGGTATGTTAAGGAGAAATTAAACGTGATGATATGTGTGAAATTTGTGCATTCAGCTTTTACAGTCATGAAAATGTATAAACTTGCGGATGATGGGTTGTAATATCCTCTAAACCTGTCAATTAAAGGCACGTGGTTAGAGAATACTGATAAAATTGTCTTATAAAACCAGATATATCCTAACTATATAGTATTTAAAAATTTATTTATTTATAGTAGCACAATATATTTGTGAAGTAAGGATACTAACCCTTCATGCCAATCGCCTCGAAACCAGAAATTAAGTCATCAGGCTGTTGGCTGGTTGAAGACTGGACTGCCTGTGTAACATATCATACAAATTAACAGTTATTTTTATAACTTTTAAAAATTATTACAGTTTTGATTTTGTTTTTATTCTACTTGTACTATGACTCTCTCACACACCCTCTAATGCAATCTCTTATTGGAAATGAAATAAACCCAAAAACAATGAATACAAAGCAGAAAGTAGAAAAAAGGGGTTTTGATCAATCTATAATAAACTCCCTCATGCCGTTAACTTGCACCATGCCGGTCACCATTTATTTAAGGTGGGCCCTCCCATGACTAAACCACACATAAGTAAGCTTAATATGGATCACTCCTGCTGCAGGATTGAAACCCGCGGCAACCGCATGACCTAAATTGCCAGCTTGTCAGCTGATGGCTTAGACCACGCGGTCATTCTCACACCTAGTAGAAGCAATCGTGTCAGTCAACTGGTCAAACTTGCGCAGAACACAAGCGCTCTAGTAGCAATCATGGCAACTACTTCATTCTCTAAGGTTATAGAAAAGATTGTTCTAACAAGACTTATAGGACACTGCAAACAACACAGACTACTCACAACCTCACAGCATGGCTTTCTCAAGGGGAAATCAACAACTATTGCTATGGTAGATATGGTTTAAAATATTATAGACAGCTTAGAGGAAAAAAACTTACAACTGGGATTTTCCTTGATTTCAGTAAGGCGTTTGACTGCCTAGGCCATATGACATCATCATGCAAAAACTAGAACTACTTGGAATCACAGGAATAGCCAAAAAAACTGGTTCAAAAGCTTCCTGGAGGACCACAGTCAACTGGTTGAGCTTAGATAAACAACAAATGGGGCTGTAGAACAAGTAAAATCAACGCCTCTACCAGTCAACCGTGGAGTGCCACAAGGATTCGTCCTGGGACCAATTCTATTCATTCTTTTCACAAATGATATGCCCCAACATATAGGAAACCAATGTCACACTATTATGTATGCGGATGTCACCACCCTGGTCCTGAAAAATCCCTCTGCAAAAGATCAAATAGCGTCCTGCTGTATCTTAATCCAGAACACCTACAAATACTGCTGTAAAACGATCTGGTTGTTTAAAATTTATCTGTCTATAAATCTATTAAAAAATTACGTTTATATGTTAATTTTTGCAAATGTAAAAATTAAGAATCTGGCGATAAGACAAGAAAATTTTAAAAGTAGTTTTTTGTAATATTTTTTTACTTGATGATTTAAAGGTTATCTTATATTGTAATTTTCTGGTTGTATGGTAACAAGTTCCTGCAGTATGGCAGGGTTGTTGTGAAACACCCTGTAAATGTATATTCCAATATTAGAGCACATCATTAATATCTAAGGTTTCCTTTTTACACCGCGTCCCAGTTGAATTATAAATACTGCTAAACGTTTTTGACCTCGCTGTGGAGAGTCATCCTTAGTAGCTGGTTCAACTCAGCCAGTCAATCAGCTTCAACCGGAAGTCTTAGATATTAATGATGACACCGGTCGCGAAAGCAAGAATTTAGATTAGAGCTCATGTCGCTTTTATTAGTGAAATATGGCGGAGAAGACATACCTGAGGTGCCCACAGTTGGTCCAGGGATGCTGAGATAGGAGAAGGAGTGGAGATTGGCGAGGGTCGGTTGGATCCAACAGCAGCTTGTCCAGTCCAGCTTGTCACTGGAACTGAAAACGAATCATTATGAACACAAACGTACAGTTAAAGCAATTGGCATATTAGTGCGAATTCTACACAGTACCATATTGAAGTTTATAAGACTAATTTAGAAATGTCTTTTAAATTTGCAATTTAATTTCTGAAACTCTTTTGATGTACACAAAGTAGAGTAGGATGAATACCTAATTAAGCTAAAACACAAGCATTGTTTGCTATGTCGTCAGTTGTTTATTTATAAACAATTTATCCAAAAAATATTTTGCAACAGTTTTCAGAATTCTGTATGCTACTACATGGATTTATTTGAAGAATGAGTCTCACATTTGTTCATCATAAATTCTTTTACATGTAAAATTATAACTATGTGAAAATTGTTTAAAACTAGAAAAGTTGTTTCTTGTAACTTTTTCCCACTCTGGTCTTATTTAGGAGGGGAGGATTTTCACAGAAATCAGAAGTAGATAAACTGTTGCAATATTGAAATTGTAGTATACAAGATTTGTTTTTGAAGTTATGATTAGTGTGTTCAAAACCCAGCTGTACGGGGATCTAGCAACCCTGAAATCCACAGACTGTTATGCAATATGAAATATGCAAACACCAAGCGTTAAACATACCTTCATGATTCCTCATATTAATAATTTTCTCCCAAGGCGCTTGTGCCATTGCTCGAAGTTTCTGAAAAATATCATCAACTGTAAGTACAACCAATTTGAGTTGTCCAAGTTATCGGCACACATAAACATTTGATTAATATTGAGAGGCTTGCACCACTTTTAAAAGAAAGTTACCCTTTTAACACAAAATTACACAAATTAAACAATTTTGAAATAAATAAATATTGAGTTACCTATTAATTTAGCTCATATCCATATTGTTTACAGTGATTACAAAAAACGCAAATTAATCTATTTGAAACAAATAAATGTTGAGTTAATAATTTAGCTCATATCCTTGTTTGCAGTGATGAAACGAGTTCAGGAAGTAAACTAACAACAGTATTTTCTTTCAATTCAAAAAATATTATTTTGTATTAAAAGAAACAGGTATAATTTCATAAAACTATGAAACTATTTTTGTGTCTTCATACAATTTTGAAGTTAGCAATAACAAAATGTATGTGAAAATTATTAGAACTTGAATATAATTGAATTCATGTTTAACATATAATTGCCTGTAAATTAAAGCAATAAATCAGGGGATTGTCCTCAAAATTGATTTGAGGGTTAAAATCCCATCTTTAGTTGGGACTTAACAAGAACATATATCACATTTTACTCAATCTACCTATGTTGTCCATCAGATGTTGTCCTAAAATAAACATTACTCATTTATCAAGTCACCATCAGATAGGTTTTATAAAATTTGATATTTGGCTTCCAACTGAGAACTTAATCCCAAATAAATTTACTTTGAGAACAAACCTTCATTGATTGCTAATGTGAGCATATTCTAATATTGAATAGAGTTACTTTGTGTAAATCTACGCTCTCTTTGACACAGCTCTGCGTTCATTACATTATAGATTATGTTAATATAACTTTAATAGCATTTTAGAAGATCAGTTTGAACATAAATATAATACTCAATTCAAAAACAATTTATAATGTCCCACACATTCTTTAAAATTAATAAAGACAACTCCATCTTACATTGGTAAAAAACTCTATAACAAATTGCCATTGGCATTGAAACTTAGTGTTAACCAATAATACATTTAAAAGCAGCCTTACTAAATTTCTGAAGAATTTTTACGATGTAAGCCAATTTTTAACCGATGATTTGTAGTTATACAACAGAAGTTTAAATAATAATGTTCTGAAGTTTTTTTTACCAAATTTAGAATAATTGCTTGTGTTAATTAATTGTTGTTATTATTATTTTTTGAAATTTTCACAGTTAACATAGGCTACACTTTGACAATGTCATCTGTGTGTTTAGCATTTGCTAATTGTAAACATTTTGGACAATAAAGAATATTTAATTTCATTAGACTTGCAAGGGCCGTACCTGCGACAGTGCTTGAGTGCAGGGTGAATGAGAACGTAGACAAGAAGTTGCATTGCTTGATCCATCATAACACTGTGCTCCAGGCAGTGACTGAGGAGTTCAGACACCACTCCCACGTAGCTATGCACCACTTTCGGTTGTTGCCTGTTAATTACAGATCTGTGTTTATGATAGTATTCATACATACATCTCTGATATCTTGAAGAACTGGATCTTATTAGGATTATTTAAAAACATCAAACTGTCAATTTCTTTGATAGACAGTTTGATGTTTTTAAAATTCTATATATTTATTCCGACCACTTCAGGTAAACTAGAAAAATGTTGGCAACAGTTCTTTTTCAGGAAGTGACCGGAAGTCCAGTGGCGTAACTAAGTGGAGCAGTCGCTCCAGGGCGGAGAGTTCATGGAGAAAATAATTGTTATTTTCACAAATATCGGATATATATAAAACTAAAGTTGAATTTTATTCAGTCAGGTTTTTATTTTAATAACTAATTATAGTATTAATATAAATTAAATAATTGTGTTAGAGTTTAATATTTGAGGCTGAAACTTTTCAATGTTAAATGTTGACTAGACTAAGTTAACTGAACTACAATACTATAAAATGGCGGGGTTATGGGAGTAATTGTGCCTTGCCCTATACTCTATTCTATTTAACGTTTACCTGCAGTTTACTAAAAATATTTCAATATTAGTTATCTCCATAAAGGCCTGTACCAGAAATGGGTATTGATGTTCGATGTTTGGGGTGCCTTGAGCCATTTTCAGGGCTCTCCAGGGTGTATGTGTTGTAAAATATACTTAGTCCTCATAATAATTATAAAACATCTTCTAATTTAGAATAATTTATTAACCATTACAAATATGTTTGTTTTGGAACATTCAAAAACATAAGTATTACATTGTTCAATTAAAAACAAGCCTCTGGCTATTTAAACTAGTCTTATTTCTTAATATACAATCCGTCAATACACATGAGTTCCAGAATTTTCAAGTGGTAAGCAGATGATCTAAAAATCACTAGCTAACGGATTGTTACTAGCTAACAAGTGAAAAGAAGCGAAAGTATATAGCAAATATCTTGTCATTGAAGGATGATTTTAAATGCATACAAGTGATTAATTCAATACGTACATATTTTTTATGATGACATGTCAAAATATTTGGGTAAGACAAGAATATCAGTTCAAACACTACAATTCATATCCTAGAAATCCAAATCAAAAATGCTATGGAAAAGATTAAAAAGTACTAAAAACTAATCCAATAAATAGAATTTTCAACTCAAAAAATGTTACATACTTGGAAAGTGCTTGGTCCATACTTAAAACTATATTGAGCCTTAATTAAAATTGAACTGAATTAGAGCTAATTTTCACTCAAAGCTATTTACATTTTAGGAACACCACAGCTCATTACATTAAACAAGTAAAGTTTCTGGTTTATTAACTGTAGTAAGAAGTGATTTTACTCAAAAATCAATATTTAAAGTTAGTTATTACTGAAAATCCTGCAACAAATTCTTCAGAACTGACCTGGTTCGAGCAGAGGAACATGTTTGAGCAACTCCTCCATCGCTTTCTCCTTCTCTGCGTTCAACAGGTTAAAGATGAATTCTGAAACAATGCCATTTACTTCAGTTAAATATGTGCTGACTTTTCCTTGGTTTTCAAAATATTTTCCACTAGAGTTGTAGCCCTACAGTACCGTATATGCAAACCATGGCTTCTGTGCTGAAATGTATCACAACATATTGCTGATAGATTGCTGCCATCAAGCCCAAGCCGATTCTGTTATTGTCACTACACTCTTGGCCCCACAGCCAAGTTCAAAACTAAGCTAGGGAGCAATGCTTCGCAGCAATGAGATTAATTTTGCATTTTCTATCAAGTTAAGTTAAAATTCTTAACCCAACAAAATGTTCTCAGGTAATTATTGTTCACGCAGCTGATGATGTCAAAACTAGAGAAAGTATGTATATCACTGAAAAGGTACCAAAACACGATACCAAATTTGTAAAGTTTTTCTTGATGAAACCAACAATATGGCGTCACTACTATGGGGAAAAGGGGACCCATCCCCCATTAATGTCTTATAATTTGTAGAACAAACCAAGAAAAGACAAATTTTTTTATTTTCCAAAAAAATTATTTATTATCTGTGTGTTACCTAAAAACATTTTATTCATACAAATTTAAATTCATAATAAATTCTTTCAATTCCTTGTAATATCTGTATTATATTTAATTATATAAATTATTCTGTTAAACCACAAAGAAGAATTTGTAATTCAAATACAGCCTAAACCTAAACACGGGTACCCAAACCTAAACACCTAAACTTAAACGCCATTTAAACCTAAACATTTTTTTATAACCAACACCTAATATTTTTACGCATTTTGTGTTTGGACATAACTTTAGGCCAAAATAAACAGTTTCTATAGATAGTTTTGATTTTGATTGTAAGAATATTTTAGTCCAATACAAAATTAAAAAACTTTCAAGGTCAAAAATTTAAAACTTTTCAAGGGGCCTTGCAATGGTTCTCTTCAAAGATGCCTTTCAATCGCCTTTTAAGTGGCAACGCCAATGAAACCCACTACCGACTCCAGTGTGAGGGTGCAACTCACCAGGACTATTGGCTCGTTTCTCCGTAGTGGTCAGCTCGGCACATTGACTGATGCTGTCCTCCAGAGCAGTGATGGCAAAGCGAGCTTGAACCGGTGAGATCTTGGTCATCAGTTTCATGAGAGCCACCGTCTGCCCTGACTCTGCCCACTGGTCAAACCACTCACACATAACCTCCACTTGCTCCTGGTACCTCTTCATTGAGGAAACTCCATCCATCTGCTCCTGCTCATTGACAGTTGGCGCTGAAACAATATTTAAAAGGTTAAGACAACCAACAGAAAATTTTTCTGGAATTCCAAAAGAAGCCAAATTAAAAACAACTAGAACTGGACAACTGAAAATGACTATTTGAACAACACCTGAAGACCTGCTACAAGACTTCCTTAATAAATTGTATAACTTTGATACTGAACGTATCTTCATGAAAATGTAATATAAATATTTTGCCACTACCGTAAGTTTTATATTGATACAAGATGAGACCAAGTTATTGTTTTAACTAAGTCAAATATTTTTATTGCATAAGATACATCAATGTACATCGTGCAATCGTCATTCAGCATAAATTATTAGAGCTAATTCAAATTTCATGAGAATATACTAGGGTATACTATACGAGGGAATACCCAAAAATAACAAAATAAAACCATATTTTATTACTTTTTTTAGAAATGTAAGTGCACTTGTGCTCCCGTGATTTAAAGCAGCCCCAAATCCCTTAGACTGAACGGCAGCACGCTCCATCCTCGTTTACCTTTTCACTCCTTCAATTTCCTCATAACGGTGACCTTACCTCGAAAAATATGTGCTATTATTATGAAGCATTTTTACACATTTTCAACTGGTATTGCTATCAGAACTAAACAATATAATTAAGCATTAAAATAAAACTAAGGCAGAACAAACAAAGGTGCGTAATGACGCTTAGGACTAAACTGGACTGGTTCTGATGATATCAAGTTAGAATAATCAGTTGTACAGTTGTGGCAGTTTTTAGTGTGTAGCGTTTACCTATGCAATCTATCGTGATCACTGATTGATTATCAGCTGTAGGAGTCAGATCAGCTGGATTGACAGGCATCATTCGGTCTGACAAGACAGGGCGTGGTAGAAGGGGCCAGAAGCCAATCTCCGTCTCTCAGCTGTCGACATGTACTAGCTCACTCCGGCTTGCGCAATCGACCACACTGAATGCTGCGCGTTGTACAAGCGCTGATGAACTCAGGAAGGACTTGCTTTTAGGAAAGCCGCCACTGCCCTTCGTATCCAGCAACAGCTCAGAGCTATGTAATCCCTCCTTTTCTCACAAATGTCAAGTAACATGGATTAAAAACAAGAAGTTTTCTGTTGCAGATGAACTAAACTGCATTGGCTACACAACCGCAGAAGATACCAAGCAGCTGCGCAGTGAAGATGTTACTGCTGTTACTGTGAGTTTTGAACTTTTAAATAAAATATCAATATATTCTTAAGGGCGGAATGAAAGCTGATTTTACTAGTTTAGTTGTTATTTTGAGACAAATTCACTTGAAAGCAGGTGATAATACATTACTTTTACAGCTCTGTTGAGTAGAATTTAATAAAAGTGGCTCCAATCCACACTAGCTAATCTGTTTGGTATTATGTAAAAATAATAATAGACACAGGAAGCCATTTCACAAGAACAGCGTTTGTTGGATTGCAGACCCTCGCAAAATAACGAAACGTTTGATGAGAGGTTTCTAGTTTCTTGCTGCTTGCAAACATATTATTTTTTAACGCCCAAAAGCTACAGTCATTGGTTAGACTAAATTGTTATTTGTGACACCCATACTTCACACGCTTAACTTTTACACTGGTCAGTCCTCGTGGTTCGCAAGTCACATTAAACCGATAATCCATTTTATTGGTCACCAGATCATTTATTAATGAACTCTTAGGATCAGTCGGCTCTAGTCTGAAAAATTACATCTCAATAACCATCAAAACACTCATCACACTCATTGTTAACTCCATATTTAACTTAAATACCTTACTCTAAAAGAGTGGATGGTATCCAAAGTATAGAATCAAGTATCATTATGCACTTTCCAAATCTCTTCCAAGACAGCCTCGAACACGGGGCAGAAACCATTACAGAAAACACTTTCCACTGATTAACCATCATCAGCTGTCAATTACATCTTAATGATATTCATTTCATCTAGTAAACAACCTAAAATTAGTTCTTTTTGTGCCTAAATTGTTTAAAACTTCCACAAAAAAATATTGTTTCCAAATTTACATGCAAGGAAGCGTTTAAATATTTGGTGTTCCTAAATAATTCCTTGCACAATTCTCGATACCTTAATTTGGCAACGATTCGGACTGCCTTCTTTTGCAAAATAAAAACCCTCAAAAATCTGTGATCTGAACAAGCACCCAATAAGGAAATTCCCTGATTTACATAATGATGTATTAGACCAAAATAAGCTGTTCTCAAAATTTCAGTATTTTGGTAAAATATAAATATAACAAGAAAAACAAAGTAGGGAAATCAAAAAAGATTAACAAGCCACTGGTAACAAGGTTGGGCCAATAATAAACTGCTTAGATGAATTTAAACTTTCATACAAGATTTAACTTAAATGTGTTCACGTATTTCAAGTTTATTACGACCCAATTATTTTAATTTTCAAAAAATTCTTGAAGTAAGAGTTAGTCATGCTACAAAATAAATTACGAATCTATAAGTAGTAATTTCTTGTCATCATCAATTATAATTTTTAAATGTCTTTCTAGCCTTGATTTTATTGAACAATGCGTTTATGGCAATTAATTATTGATATTTTGAACAACTATTAGACTTATTTTTAACACATTAAGTATCATGAACATGAAATAGGATCAGTTTTGTATACAGTACAGGTTATTACAAATGATGTTCACGATTTCTAGTGTATATAAAATGTAGTTTTATATCTTATACAAAGAAACACAATGGTTACATTTGAAGAAAAACTCAAAAAGTCTCATTAAAAGTACTCCTAACTATAAATTTTTGATTCGGGAATCCCTTGTGCTACAACAGATTTCAATCCTATAATCAAGCTCTTGCCATAAGTTGATAAGAGTATCTTGATACATTGTTTCGATGGCATTGGTAATCCATTGCTGGATCTCAAGTTTGCTAATGGTCGTATCCTCACAAGAAAAATAACCCAAAGATATTGGTGGCCAGTTCAAGAGTACGTCATCATTCGGACCTCCATCCATGCCCAAGCACAAATGATGGGCTTTAGTAACATTTTTTTACAAATGCGGCAATTCGTTTTAAAATTTAATCACTACTTGCGATTAGATTGGTTACTAGAAGGATCTTCATTAAACCTGGTTCTAAAAATTGGTTGCACACTAATGAAACATTTGTTGAATGTTGATAATCTATCACGCAACAAGCATTACTAGGAGTCCATCAAATTCAACCATTACACAACACGTACAACAATTGACTTAAGAAACAGCAGATACGCACCCAAACCAGTATTAATAAAACTTGATGAGTTTTTCTTTCCAATGGTACCAATTAAAAAGGTCTAAAAGCAAATTTACCCAGTAGTATTTATAATAAAAATCAGGAACATCATTTATAATAACCCTGTATTACAACACATCTCTAGCGTCTAAGCTCCTGCAGTTTCCAGCCGGCAATGTCAGCAATACACGCGCGTACTCGTTTCACCGCCTAGCGCCTAGCACCCGACTCGCTGCTTAAATTATTGTTCTAACTCATGCTAATAATGTAATCTTAGCGTTGTATATCCTGTTGAATCGATTACGTCAAGAAAAAAATAATTAAAACTACTATATACACTATTTACAACAAGACCTAGACTTTGAGACAAGGAATTCCCCCAGCGAATAATTTCGTAGTATTAGACTAATTGAAGCACTTTCGACCTTTGCCAAAGTAAATTAGTCAAGTATTTACATGAAAATAACGCTTGGACCTGAAGTTTACAATTTGAAATAAACATCATGAACGGATGGAAGTGAGCGACATGTTTAGATTATTCTCTTTTCTTTACTAATGTAAACTCAAAATGGTTAAATGTCGGCAGCATAAGTGCTACTTTTAAAGCGTAAAATATAGTAAAACTCTATTATGTTGTACGTTTTATCAATACAATTGTTTATTAACTAATAAAATGATTGTCATACTATTTGTGATCTAAAAATCATTTGATAGTCTTCATTTAGCATCGATAGCAGTCAATCCCTTTGGAGTAACAGACGATGAATTCAAGTATCAAGTAAATTCTGAAGTGAGAAAGTAGCAGGAGAAATTACTGTCCAAAATCAAATGTATCTTAAAAATTAACAGTTTATGTAAAACAATTGAAAACTATATTAGTTGCTTTATGTTTCTTCCTGTTATTATTCAGTCTGTGAAATACTTAAATGAGTTATTAAAACGATGAATTGTCAAGATAATATATAAGATAAATTCTCATTTCAAAAAGTTAGTATAGTAAATTATTGTTTATTACGGTTTTATCAAATCAGGTCAAAAGCAAAATATAATGTTCGTTAATTTAAGCAAATGGCCAATTAATAAGTTTGATAGGCAAAACAAACATTTAATTTCCAAGACCAAAGCGGCAAATACGGTGTAAAAAGCCTTAAACCCTAAAGTAAAATAAATAAACAAGCATAGAAACTTACACATGTTGAACGAAAACTTGAAGAGTTGTAGCGCGCAAACGAACGTAGCGAAACTTATGAACGAACAACAGAGCACAATATGAATGACTGGGATGAATGGCTCAGTATTTACATGTTTCCCCTTCACCCCTCCACTACCCCTACCACTTCCAGGGATGCCTCGTGATTGGTGGAGCTTGGCCACGCCCCGTCTACTACGCCTGCGCTACGCAACCCCTCATTTCGTACTGTTACTAAGCGGATTTATATCGAGTTTATTCCTAAATTTAATTAAAGTGATTACGGCTTAATTGATTTAATGACAATACAATTATGTTATCGTAATAAAATAACCAGAGAAATTAAACTACTTAACCCTAAGATGAAGTGTTTAAAAAAAAACATTTTAATAATGGTTTGTTAAATTAAATACATAAAAGGCGGAAAGTGGCTATGCAGAGGGTCATAACCAATGTGTTACTGTGCGTTTAACAATTTCAATAATATATTATATATATTTTCAATTAATCAGGTTAGAATAGTATTTAGAACCTGGAGCCAGTTTTCAGGTTTTTATTTCGTTTTTGGAAAACCCAACATTGAAAACATGTAATACGAACGTCAATAACTTAATTTAAAAATAAAATATCACATAAATAACTCCTATCCTCCTACAAAATATGTTTATACATCGTCATAATATAAAGATTCTGAAATGCATCCCAAAAGAGGTTTATACCATACAGTAGAACTTCACTAACCCGACTATTTGTGGACCCAGCGGTTGTCGAGTTACACTGTATTGGGTTTATTAAATAAATGTGCAACAGGTTCTATTTATATGCATACGTTGAATACAAACTATCTATATTACATATTTAAAATTAAATTACATCTTAAATACAGGACAGGACAATGTGCAATTGATAATAATTGTCTTTTCCGATCATTCTGGGGCTTGGTCGCTTCGTCTTGTAGTAGGAACAAAATGTTTTTTTAATTCAAAACAAAAAGCATTCAACCAAGCCTTTCAACATTCAAATTGGTTTCGCAAGTAGTAAATCACAAATGTTCAAGCCGTCTAAATAAAGTTTAGTTTTATTAGGTTGATAGTACTGTCGTTACTATTAACCATAACTGAATGCTTGTTATGCCCATATAGAAAATGAAATACCAAACCAATTTTTGGGTCAGTAATGATAAATATCTTTAAGATGAAAGTACTTAATAATCGGTTGTATCGAATAGTATTTGACGCTTTTATCCATCACGATTAGTGTTGATGGACTTGTGTTTTAACCCTATCGTATTGTGGGACCAACACACGTTCTCTGGGGAAACAGTATTGTATGATTATATCGAAACCAAAGTCATCGCCATACAGTCAGAAGGAAATATCATTAATAAAGGTCCTTGATTTCCTTTATATAGCTAAATAGCCGGAATATATAATTAAGAAATTAAATCTTCAGGTTAGCGCACAAAAATATTATAAAAGTAAAAACACCTCCGCCGATCCGCCACACCTAATACCGAATAATCGGCTGAATAAGTATGAGATTAAACTCGAAGGATTAGAAGGAATGGGACCTGAATGAATGAAAACTTATGCATATCCACTATATAATTATCTGAGATGCCAACCACTCTCGTGAGGGTATTTTAAGGCAAATATGTGGTGGAGGATGAGTGTGATGAGTGGTAGTAATGAGTTATGAAGTGTAGTCTTGTTACAAACTAAGGCCGACTCATCTTTAGAATTAATAGCCCAATGATCAATGGAAATAAAAGGACCAACGGCTTAACGTGACTTCCGAACCACGCAGGTGATGGACTGATATGTCTAAACGGTGGCGGGAGTTGATGCGGGTATCATCACTGAGACTATCTGAGCCGCTTTAGACCTATATTATCCTCAAAACCTGACCTCCATGAAGCTGGATTACAGGACCACGCCACGAGTCCCAATCTATGAGATCTAAAGTTCACCGGAGAGAACCTGAACAGAATAAAGCCGGATAAGGCCTCTATCCGAGACAGGGGTTTTAACGTGGGAAAATTGCACACGGTGTTTAACGTACCAAAATTGGAAAAGTATTTCAATAGAAGCATTGAGCCATTAATGTTGCAGCATACAAAAGTAAAAACGTAAAACTTCCTTTATAAACAAAACATGTATTACGATTATTCGTGTTTTATAAAAAATTATTAATACACGCAATTAATAACTGAACAATTATACATTAACAAAATAATTTAATATTATTATAAGTATTATAGATTCATTATAATAATCGTTAAAATTAAAAGTCGGAAAGATCATTACGTAAAAATAAGATGTGACTAGTCTGTTTGAACTCACACCCTGCCTTGAGAGGTGAGCGTGGATGGGGAAGGAAGGTAAGGTGGTAAATCATAGATTCGGCGCCAGAGGAGACGCGCAGGTCTGCCTTGCGGGGTTTCCCCAGCTTGCTGCAAGGGTAGGAGACAATCCTGCACACATGCGCACTGTGGCGCCACAAACCAGCCAGCATCTGTTCTGCATACATATTATACGTACACATTACACAAGACGTCTTTTCCTTGTTGCCGGGTGGTCTTGCACTGTTTTCAAATACAGTGTCGGCCTGGCGATACCATTCAATACCATTTTTCTTCTTTTTTGGGTGCAACCCAAAAATATTTTGAAAATGTATCTATAACAACTAAAAATCACTTATACCAATGATAAGTGATATATATGACTGGGACTCGTGGCGTACAATCCAGCTTCATGGAGGTCAGGTTTTGAGGATGATATGGATCTAAAGCTGCTCAGATAGTCTCAGTGTTCATCTGATGATACCCGCATCAACTCCCACCACCGTTTAGACATATCAGACCATCACCTGCGTGGTTCGGGATTCACGCCGTTGGTCCTTGTACTTCCATTGGTCATTGGGCTATTAATTAATGGCCCATTCTAAGGAAGAGTCGGCCTTAGTTTGTAACAAGACTACACCTCATAACTCATTACTACCACTCATCACACTCATCCTTCACCACATATTTACCTTAAAATACCCTCATTAGAGTGGTCGGCATCTCAAATAGTGTAATAGTGATATATTTCTATTTTTTGTTACAAATGTTGTTGTTGAAGTGTGTATTATGACTGTTATCTAATACTGCTTGAAAAAGCCATTCAATTTGGCATGATATAAAAGAGAGATGAGAAGAAGCATTTACTGTGCTTTTTTTCTATAACAACTTAAATATATTTTTTGTCATTCTGCTCTGAAAACAGCTGCTTTAGACACAATCATGTATTGACAGTGGTTCACCCAGGCAAAGAAAGTATTGTTTTGATGACGGTTTCCTACCTAGGGAGAAAAGGGTAATTTTAATGATGTTTTTGTGGCATGGACATAAAGTATCGCGTTTTAAATATTTAAGTTTATTTTGGGATTAGGTTAATGTAATTTGAAGGCCATTTCGATTTATTCTCTGGTGTAGTAAAGAAAGCAAAGAAGCCCATTGCAATATTGAACTCTCCGCTTTAGCTGAACTCAATACATGTTTTAACGTATGAAAACATATGCATTTTGAATCTCGGCTGTATAGATAGGAAACTTGAATTATAATCATATCAGCAATGTGAGCAGCAATACATACCCGTCACAACCCTGGGTGACGCTCAATAACGACACATTCTAATAACGACACATTCCGATTTGGACACATTGATAAGGCAGCTTAACCAACATACGCAAGATACAAGAATTATACCTCATAAAATAAACTCCCCACGACAACCGCAAGAGGGAGGATAAACTAAATACCTCCACAGACCAGATATCATCTATTCAGAGCGGATATATGGCGGATTGGTATCGCGTGCGAGTACAGACCTCATCTCTCTGCTGGCGCGGGTTCGATCCCCGCAATCTCCTTGCTGTATTTTGCTTATGTGACTAAGTGGTAACTCTAAGTAGAGGTATATTTTATAACTTGTACTACTGTATATAATATTATGTATAATTATATTTTCTTCCACATATAACAAGTAAACCAATTGATTACAGGTAGTCTAAAAAATATACATGGTGTTCAAAAATTCACCCGTCCCCACCTTAACTTTTGAACGGCTGAAAATTTTATACGGTACTGGTAAAATACTTTTTAGCGTTGTTTTGCCCCACGCCTCAAAATGAGGGGTTTGGGGGGTAAGTCCAAAATGTCTTGTAGGAACCCCTCTTGTGATACACGTTATTCGAAAGGTCATAAAAATACAAAAAAAACGGTACACTCGAAAAAAATTCCTACGCCTCATTACCGGATGGCAGACCATAACGAATATCCTCACAAGTGTATATGTCAGTACACGCGACCTGCTGGCAGAGAACACAAGAACGCAATTTCAAAAATACATCACACCAGATAAAAATCCCACCACGAAGCGTATAATCCATTTTAATCTTTACTACAAATACCTCTTTTCCTTTCAAACTAACTTTTAAACACTTTTCTTTCCACAGGTTGGCTAAGCTGACTTATAAATGTGTCCAAATCGGAATGTGTTCTTATTCAATTGTGTCGTTATTGAGCGTCACCACAACCCTGCATCGGACTTCAAAACACTATCGTGCGCTCACGGAAGCTTCCTCTAAATGCATACACACATATAAAATATTATGTATAATTATATTTTCTTCCACATATAACAAGTAAATGTTCATTGATTAATAATTTCAAACCTGTTTAACTACTATAAACAAATACATTGTAGTGTTAATAATTATTATACCACGTTCATAACAATTTGTACTCTATAAAATAAAATTCAAATTTATAATTTGAAGTTCAATCAAAAACGATATCTAGAAGGCATTTGTAGAATGTATCATCCTAAAACCATATAACAATTTTAAACAAATATATAATACATTCAAAAACAACTATAACAAATGTAATTTACATAATAACTTTACAGCGACTTTATCCTGTACGCGGTCAGTAGCTCACGGCGGGGTTTACCGTGTAAATATCAAGTTTTAAGACTCACCCTAGTTTTGAGCACGGTAAATCAGCAATGTAAAATAGGGAGGCAGGCCTACTGTGACAGGTATAGACCGCTATACAGCTGTTAAAAGGTTGATTTATTAATAAAAACAAAAGGACACGGAGGAAAGCACCCGATGCAGGGTTGACTATCTTTGTCGAATAATATCACGCAATTATAGACATTTCGCCAGTTTTTAAATAGTCTTTCTTTATCTGAAATTTTCAAATTAGATCACTCAACGGTTGAAAAGGTGTTTGGTTTGTCACATGAAATCACTAAATCACTATTTGAGATGCCGACCACTCTCATGGGGGTATTTAAAGGCAAATATGTGGTGAAGGATGAGTGTGATGAGTGGTAGTAATGAGTTATGAGGTGTAGTCTTGTTACAAACTAAGGCCGACTCTTCATTAGAATGGGTCCTTAATTAATATCCCAATGACCAATGGAAATACAAGGACCAACGGCTTAACGTGACTTCCGAACCACGCAGGTGATGGTCTGATATGTCTAAACGATGGTGGAAGTTGATGCGGGTATCATCAGATGATCACTGAGACTATCTGAGCCGCTTTAGATCCATATCATCCTCAAAACCTGACCTCCATGAAGTTGCATTACAGGACCACGCCACGATTCCCAGTCGATTAATTAAGAATGTTATTTGTATCCATGTACTCGGTGCCTCCTGGCGGAGCCGATGCCGCGAACCCCTTGCCTTTGGAACGTTTGTACAAGGATTAGCGGTACTTCTCCAGGTTCCTTGCATAACAATACACAACCCTCCTCTACCTGTGTGCACAATGCAACACCGGGACTGTACTGTGTCACTGGTCAGGCATGCGTACATACATGCACTTCACGGAACTGGAGAAAGTTGAGATGTCGCTCTCCTCACCGCAGTTGCAGCAACACCAGGCTCATGTACATATAGCATCTTCAAACTATGTAACGTTGAAATGCCTATAAAGTTATTGTTAAAAAAAGATACAATGATTGTTTAAGTAAGCTTTCTTTAAAATAATAAGAAGAGCGGAAGTTTGTTCGGCCATGTTTAACTACAAACTAAAACAATAATAACTTTTAATAATGTAACAACAACATAATTATTGTATGATTATGATTTATGACAAATTATAAAATTATTTACAATAAAACTGTGTTTTGCAGATTAGTTCTTTTTAGAGTTTTGTTTTCTGTTGATATACAAGACCTAACTGTTATATTGACAGAATGTAGTAAAACCAGGCCGACACGCAGCTAAGTGCTAAAACGCCGCTGGCATCAATTAATCGAATTTCCTTTTAAGGCAACCCGAAGTTAATCTTCGTGTGCGACCCTGTTTGTAGCAAGTAGTTTTATAGATTTTGTTACTTTACCCATTGCATTTTATTTTGGTACACTGTTCATGCAAGTGTCACACTGTAAGAACAACGATGGTTTGCCATTTCCAGTAATGTTTTAACCCGCCCGGAAGTAACTTCTCTTACGTTTCCTTAACCGGTGACGCTCAATAACGACACATTTTAATAACGACACAAGTGAATAACGACACATTCCGATTTGGACACATTGATAAGGCAGCATAGCCGAACATACGCAAGATACAATGAATTATACCTCGATCATAAAATAAACTCCCACGACAACCGCAAGAAGGAGGAATTTAGTACCTTTATCCCAAGAGAGATAAACTAAATACCCCCACAGACCAGATATCACCTATTCAGAGCAAATCTATGGCGGATTGGTATCGCGTGCGAGTCCAGACCTCATCTCTCTGCTGGCGCGGGTTCGATCCCCGCAGTCTCCTCTGTCAATTTAGCTTATGTGACTAAGTGGTAACTCTAGGAAAAGGTGTATTTTATAACTTGTACAGCTGTAGGTTGTTGGTAGTAAACCCATTGATTACAGGTAATCTAAAAAATATACGTGGTGTTCAAAAATTCCCCCCGTCCCCACCTTAACTTTTGAGCGGCTGAAAATTTCTAAACGTGCTTTGGTACTGGTAACTTAAAGTACTTTTTAGCGTGGTTTCGCCCCACGCCTGAAAATGAGGGGTTTGGGGGATAAGTCCAAAATGTCTTGTAGGAACCCTATTGTGTTACATCTTATTCGAAAGATCATAAAAGTACAAAATAACGATACACTCGAAAAAATTCCGACACCTCATTACCGGATGTCAGACCAAAACGTGTATGTTTTTTGTTCATATTAATGGTTACCAAAGCTTTAGTTGGAAAATTTCATAAACCCAACTAAATATTCAGTTTTAGGGTGTCAAGAGCTTTCGAAAAAGGTGCTACACAATAACATTCACAATATCCTCGCAAGTACCTTTTTAGCACACACAGGCCAAAGAACACCGCTATCAGCACGGATCTGGTAGGCAAATCGGGAACCAATGATGATATTTAAAAATGTCCCTTGTGAGAATATTTGAAAAAGAAACAAATGACATAATTTCTAAAACCTACGAGTCTTCTGAATCGCGTGGAATAGGTTTGGCGTTCTGAGCATATGCTCGAAAGGGTGGATAAGCTCACAAGTGACGTGTGAGGCCGACGAATATCCTCACAAGTGTATATGTCAGTACACACGACCCGCTGGCAGAGAACACAAGAACGCAATTTCAAAAATACATCAGATTAGACAAAAATCCCACCACGAAGCGAATAATCCCTTTTTAATCTTTACTACACATTCCTCTTTCCATTTTAAACTAACTTTTAAACACTTTTCATTCCACAGGTTGGTTAAGCTGCCTTATTAATGTGTCCAAATCGGAATGTGTCGTTATTCACCTGTGTCCTTATTAGAATGTGTCGTTATTGAGCGTCACCTTGTAAACCCATGCGACCTCTGGAATAGGAACATTAGTACAGTGAAGAAGAGCTTTGTTGGCGCGGGTGTATCTTAGCACCTCCGCCCAGTTTAGTTTTTGCTCTTAGCGATGAGTCACGGGGTTTGGTTTGTCAAACAGCTGTTTTGCAAGGTGGAGCAACAATTCCCTCCTTTGTCAACAGCCTGATTACTCTTAGGGTGTCCTGGTATCACTAGTCGATGATGTATGAGTTTCGGACGAAGATATTAACAAAACATAACAAGCAAGCGCTCCTGGAGAACTTTCCTTCAACAGGGTAAAGTTTACACCGGAAGTGATCTTTCTTTAACCCTTGTGATCCACTCTACAGATCGCATTTTTCCGATTTTCATGAAATATAATACACATGTTCCTTTTGTAAATGTGTGGTTCATATTGGTTAGTTAGAAAAGTTAGGTGTGAGTCCGGTTCGACCCAAAATTTTGTCTTCATACTTCTGTAGTAATAAATGAATGTAAAAATATATCTGTAAAATGTTTGGCCTTTTGTCTTAGGAGGTCAAAACTGCAAACGGTTTTGTTCTATGACGTTAAGCTCTGTTTGGCGAGAGAGATTAATAGCTTTATTTCCTATAGAAATTCGCTAATTGAAGAAAATGGTAAACAACCATATTAAAACAATGGTTAGATAACAAGTAGGTTATTAAAAAAGTATTTAACAAAACATTACTGTTGACTACTATCGACTTTATCATTTCTCTAAATTTGGAATCGTGTCTCTTTTTTAAAGTTAAATTAGTGCGATAATACTCGTATATGAGAGGAAGTAACATTCACCCTTATGAGGCTTTGACTTTGAGACACCCGTGGACTACTTCGATCGGTCAGATTGTATCGTCATTATTACTTTTCGTACAACGCAGCCTTAAAGGCATGCAGTCGGTCATCTTTTCTCCAAAAGTATCCACATGTCGTTTCCCATAATCTCGTGTGCCGTGTGGTTCAAACAAAGAGCCCCTGCCGGACAGTCAACGCTCAGTTAGCGGCGACGGAAGCAATGTCATCATGGGGCAGGTGTGAGGTGCTGTGTTCTGTTTACTGCAAGGGTCTCCACTGCTCTTATCATCTACAGGGTTGTAAATCTCGTAGCGTTGGTTGTCACGAGTAGAGAGTAATAACAACATCTCAAGGTCTCAGTAACGCAAGGGCTCGTCCTACTTGATGTGGAAAAACAGGCAGGGCCGTCCTACGGAGTGTGCACACACTCGAGGCTTTTGGAAGGGCATACAATTTACCTTATTGTTTTTGATTCGTTAGAAAAATAATACATTTGACCAATTTTTAGCAATTGATTTGATTACTGGGCAGAAATATTTAAACTGAAAGGAACTGCCTTCAAACTATGCAGCTGAATTTCAACTGCCACCCCTAAAAGCGAAAGTTCGAGGTGATTCAAATTGCCACCCCGTGAACATCGATGAGCAATTATCATACGCTTCACTCCACCGTTGACAGGTGGTCCTGACAGGTATCCGGCAATTGACTCACCTGACAATTTTGGAGTTGCAGGAAGGTGTGCTAGGCGGTGAAAAAATAGAAACTTAAACACTTATAGTTTTTTTATATATTTTAGCAATCGAGTTTTTGTCTCGAGTATTGTTTTTACAATGTATTCCACTTTTCTTGTTTGCATTTCAAAATGTGTAGCCTATACAGTTTAGGTATACAACAGCCACGGATTATAGCACAGTGTTTAAAGTTGTGTTTGAAAAATATCTAAGAAGCTAACATGGGACAATATAATTAGCTGCTGCAAAGAAAAAGTTTGAGTACATTTTAAATCATTTATAGGCATTAATGTCTAATTTTTAAACCATGACAGAATGAAGACTCGTTCCATAAATTTTATCCATCGTTCAAACAAATAAACCCGGGTTTAAACGCCTTGATGCATCATGGCCATCTTAAACAAAAATCAGCTTGCAATCTTGCAAAACTGTATAACAAACTGGAAAATGTTAACAAAAATAGTAGGAAACCTATATTTTCAACAACTATTGTACCAAATAAATAGTTTTAAACGTCAAAATCAATATTTAAAACTTTTATTTGGACGAGGCCTTTCAAAGACAATGCCTTTATCGTCAGGTCCGTTTAAAATGTACAAAAAGTAAGGTTATATAAATGTTTTAACCTCCAAGGTTCATTTTGAAGATGTTCTGTCCAAATAACAGTTAACATTTGGCTGCGAAGACAGTTATTTCTTACGATGGTTACTCTCCGTGTTTCACCGGGTGTATCTCAGCTGCTTATATTGACAATATTGTCGCTGTGCTAAAATTAGTGACCAATTCTGTATATTAATATTGTACCAAAATTGATATATTATTGTTAACATATTTAAGAAACAAGTGTAATGGTTTGAGTTAGCTAAAACAGGGAGAGTTGCCGCGTGTCAAAGATGTAGCGATGAGTACTGTAATTGCTCATCCATGTTCACGGGGTGGCAGTTCGAATCACCTTAAACTTTCACTTTCACGTGGCAATTGGAATACACCCCAAACTATTACAGTTGAATTTCAAGGTACAACAGCTAAAGGTCTACCCAATGAGTTCTGGAAAACAGAAGTCTGATGCCCTTAAAACGTTATTACATGAGGTCTTTAAATATTGGTTTGTTTGGCTTAAAATGTCTTATTATAACAATCCAATATTCGAGCTTATGCCTCAAAATAAATCATGAATATTAAATAATCGATGCAACATTGAGAACGGTGGGTGTAACTATGACTTTAACAAAGTAATCATATACCGACAAGAGCCGACTAGTCCAAATGTTAGGTACTGTAGGTTCTGTCAGAGTGCCTATAAAAGACTTGATCCACCAATACTGTGTTGTTACGTAATAACCATATTAAATATTTTGGTTTTACGAAAAAAAATGTCCCCCAAAGCGCCTCAAACTCTTCATTTTGCACCAAAACTTCACACATTTTCCGGGAGCCCTCTTGCAACGGTATCATTGTGATCAGCGTATTAAACCTTTTGGTTTTAGGACAATATGATCCCCTAAAACGCCTCAAAACTTGCCATTTTTCATCAAAATTCTCCTAATACTCTTGGGCCAACAATAGTTCTTCTGTAATTAGCGTACTGAACCTTTTAGTTTTGAAACAAAAATTTCCCCCAAAACGACTCAAAACTTACCATTGTGCATCAAATTATGTGTTTTGTTGGGGATATTTCTGAAGCTGAGTGTGCTGACACGATGAATATGCTTGCCCAGTTTACTTTTGCTGTTCTATTCTAAATAAATCAATATCTACAGGCAATACCATTATTATCAATTAAGAACGATAGGTTTAACGGCCCGCCTCAGTGGTACCCTCAAAGAAAGCCTAAAACTGTTTCAAGCTCCTTAATAAAGACATTAAACCAGTTTTTGCATTAATCAGCGGTATTTTATTCAAGTATAGCCTAGATAGGCACAGCCTAACCTAAACTAACCTAACCGAGGTCCTAACCTCGCGAAGTATGTTAATGCCGTGTTGTAAAGTTGGCTTTTCCTTGTCCCCAGACCTCATCCTTCAGGAATGAGCTCTTTTACTTTCATCAGTCCAAGAAGACTACTTTCAGCCATTCAGTAACTTCCCTCTGACCAAAGCAATCACGGGACCGAGGGCCACGGAATATCTCGAACACGAGAGATGTTTCTTTCGAGGAAAGTTGGCGGTGGATACGTTTTATTGGAATTTTTGTCGTTGCTCCATCTTGCTGAAAGCAAATGTTTCGCCTTCCTTTGCAACGTCGCCAAAGTTGAAAGAAAAAGTATTTACAAGAAGTGATCTACGTTGACGGCAACAACCTGGCCGTTATCGTCCCTTAAAAAAGAGTAAAGACGAATAAGTTTAACTTCACTTACCACACACCTAACCGTCCCTCTAGAACTGTGGCTTCTCTTGCAATACCTAGAGATTTTCTAAATAATAAAATCGTAAGTTCTCCTTGTTTATATAAAGCCGTTTAATTAAAAGTGAGCCTCTTCGCCTTATCAACCACCCAGACGTATAAAATGTGTGTGTGTGTATAACAAAATGTTTCAACTTGAGAAAAACGTTGGCCTACAGAAAGTAACTTTTATTAAAGAAAGTGTGGGTACTTGGCACCTAAAGTTTGAAATTTAATCCATTTTCTAACAATTTTGCTCTGGTGACAGCTACATCTTCCAAAATTATTTGTCCTATAACACCAGTGGGTGAAGCAAATTTGTCCTAATCACAAGCGTATCGAATACCACCAAAATAAGAGCCCGAAGGGTGAGAAGAAACAACTCTCAAATGAAAGATAACCATATTATCTAGGTGTGCCTGCAGTTTACTTTTCAAAATGTCTCAGTCTTTGTGTCATTATCGGCTTATTTATGAAGCTAAAAATAGGGTTATCAAAACTCTAATCAGAGGCAAACACAGATAAACTCTCTCTCTCTTTCCATAAAAATTTACATATCCGAATTTAATATTCATATAAGAGCGCTATCTACTTTCTACGAAACCCTTGCAAGCGGAGGTTTTGACAGTTAGGCTGCATCAATTGAAAGAAAGCCTGTTGTTTAGCCCGTTGTTACGTGCGCGTTGTCATGTGTTCCTTGGGCGGACGAATTCAGCATTTCTCTGCTATGACCACGGAGGCGGACCCTTAAGAACGTCTACTAAATTATCATCACTAGTGAATTGAATTTAATTAGTTCACTAGTGAATTAATTTAGTTTGCAATGTTGGCCTTTTGTCGTGTCAATACATTATAGTTTTGTTGTTGTGCTATTTTACTCATTATGATTGTACCAAATTAGTATAGAATATTGGGAATTGTTTGAAGAAACTTCCTAAGCCTGCTCCCGAAGATACTTTGTGAAAGTCGTGGTAAGAGGTGGTTGAACTCTTTCCGAATAACTACCCCGATCCCTCGTCACACAAGGACCAGTGTGCGCACGGAATCTGCCAGTTGTGCACCTGCAGGATGAGTAGGGGGCAAGGGGGTGAGTTCAAGGACAGGTACCGAGAAGCTGGAGGGTAAAGGGATGGGGGCATCGGGTCCTACCTTCTTAACCCATTCTATCAAATCATGTCACCTTTTTATATCAATTATACATTTAAGGCCAGGTTCTACCTGCACCTTCTTTGATTTACACTCCTTCAGTTCAATGCAAACTAATAATACCGATAATATTTACCGCGGAATATTTCGAACAGTGGGCTGTCTGGATCGCCCTCTTCCTCTAACACTGCCGCTCTTAATCTTTCCTTGTAGCCATTTTTTTTTAGTGTAAATAAACAAAGTTTCACAAACTGAATCGCCTTATCCCACTTCTGACACCAAATGTAATGTTTTTTCACGGGTACGAATAATAAGGCGTCAGTCTTTGTTAACTCACTATTTATTTACAGTCTAATTATTACACTAATATTAAACGCAACTAGTGAGATAAAAAATATTGACAACTTGTGAGAATTGAGTTTTTATGAGTCTCAATTATTGTAAAATAGGTGGAGCCTGGTTAGAAGGGTAATTAAAAATAGAAACATCGAATTATTTTGGTTAAGGAAAATGTTGTGTCCTTTAGGGTGAGGTTTGGAAAGTTGCAGCTTTGAGCTTCCCAACACCTACTGAGTCTAATGGCACAACGTATGTAGGACAAATATAAATAAATTAAAATTACTAGGTATTTGACCTCACTACATATCGCATTTGTATCAGATTTTCACGAAAATCGGTACAAATGTGCTTTTGTAAATTTCTAGGCTAAGCTCGTTAACCAGCGAAATCGGTCTACTGGAAAGGCTTTTTTTGGAAGGGAGCGCGTTTCACCTCAAAAATGGATCTTAAATGTGGTGTATTAAAGGTTCTTAGACCATAGAACCCATCATTTTTAACAGTTAATATGTTTTTTATAGAAGCAGTTAAAGTTCGGTTCCTAGAAACTCGCTAAGACTTACAGTAGAGCTTGTGGCTACCCGTCGGCTTTGTTTTTATTTCAATTTACTTTAAACCGTACAAATAATTATGTGTTAGAACCTGGTCTAGGGTCATTGCCGACCTCGCGCAGTACTTCCCCCACTCTGCCGCGATTTTCTTACCCCTCTCGCGGCCAAGCCGTGACAAAATGCCTACTTTGGCCATATTTTGGGATTTTGACCTTCCCAAGGTGCTATTGTGTCCTTCCTGTGTCAAAACCCCTAAATCCGAATCCAACGATGGGTGACGATCCCTCGAAGATCACTCACAGCTGACGTTCGCAGCGGGCACAATGAAGATCACTGACACCGAGATTTCACACTGTCACTGTTCACGCACAAGGGTTGTGACCCTGTATGTTCACACAGCACATCCAGTCTCCGAACCGCACTGGGCGGTGAAAAGTTAGCATGCATGCATTGCGTGAGATGCCGCGGCAAAACTACAGGCACTCGATCCTCCGTCTTTGCAAATAATTATTAAGACCACATTAATTAATGAACAGCAATTTCGCTCTTTCTTCAACACTTAAGCTATGGTGTCCTAGGGAGTCTTGTGAGGAAAGAGAGTCAATTGCACTTACTCTCTGTGATCTCAGTAAGGCATTTGACTGTGTATCACACCAGTTGCTCCTGCAAAAGCTCAACATCTACGGCGTGAGAGGAACAGCCCTGGAAACCATGATGAGCTATCTGACTGGACGAAAGCAACTTGTTTCAGTGAGCGGTGCTTGCTCGACTGACCTGGAGATTTGCCATGGAGTACCAATATAAATATATAGGTATGGTTAGTTGATAAGTGTTATTTTTAGAGATGTTTAAATATTAAATAGGCTAAGTATACTGTCAGTATTTGTTGCTTTAATTTTGGTTTCCTTAGAGATAAGGACAGGGGTAAAATTTCTGTTCTCTATTTCTATTGTAATCGTAATAATACAATTCAAATTGTTCAATTAGCGCGAGCGATCACTCAGTGTGCTGTTTAACATTGTAGCCTCGAAACAGATAGAAAACTACCTCCAAGGCGCTGAATTCACTGCAGTAGTTTATGTTCAGTTTTATTACACATGTAATCAAAATCCTGTACTGTATGTGAAAATAAACATCTTTCCTTCTTTCTTTCTTTTATAATTATACAATACTACTAACTGCGCCAGCTGGGGGCTTCCCCAGACCCCTGGGACGCTCGAGAGCCAAGCACCTCGGCCTACGGCCTCAGTGCCCGCTTTGTAAAACTCGGCCATCCCGCCGACCTATCTCATGGCTTATTTGCTTTGGACAAATTTTTTAAAAACGTTTGCAACCTTTTAACCCCTCCTTCCTCCCCCCAAAAAATTTGGTAGACAACCAATATATTTTTGAAATTAGCATAAAATTCCCTTTTTTTTATACCTCACAACTTTTTTTATGATTTTTTTATTTCTTGCACCCCCTTAGACCCCCCTTCCCCAAATCTACATATTGTGCCCCTCGGACCCTAAAATCAGTAGGGGTCTTTGGGTTAATGGTATACAACTATGTGTCGAGTTTCAAACCCATCCGTTGATATTTACTAATAAACATTTACTAAAAAAAGAAATGTAACATGGGGGATTGGGACCTCAAAAACCCCATAAAAATAAAAAGTCTATATAATTTTATTCGTGTCCCCCACCCTCCACACACTTAGGACCATTTATATTCAAACATCTGAATCACCCCAGCCAGATTCCGAGATCTCAACACTCCGGACAACCCTAACCGAAATACGAGTACTAATAGTATAGATACTAAGAACTCAAATTAAAAACTACAAACCATTACGTACAATGGAATATTTAATTACTTGTATAGTGTTGAAGAAAAAACATATCTACATAATGTATAAAATGTTGTTAAACATAAAAAAAATTAAATAAAAGATGCGATTTTAAAGGTAAGAAATTAAAATCTTTGAATGCTCTCTCTTTTTAACTCGCATTCACTCGCTCAGTCGCTCATTCAAACCAAAGGTTCGTCCCGACCACGCGCCGCCACACCAGCCATCACCGCCACTGAGACTCCCGCAAGAGCCAAGTCCTGACCTCCGCCCCAAAGCGAGCTCGCTCCTCAATAATCTTTATATTGTCAGGAAGATTGTTCCACAATCTGGAAGCCGTGATCATGAATGACTTGACAAAAGTGGTAGTTCTGTGTAGAGGAATGGACAATTATAGATCACATATTCTAGTGTTATAAAAATTGTGCTGGGACATAAAAGAAAAATGTTCTGATAGATAGGAAGGGATTGATTCCAGTTTGATGAGATTATGTAACAAGTACAGAATGTGTAACTTGCGAAGTTCCTTAAGTTTTAAAAGGTAAAGTTGCTCGAAAAAAGTTACATGATGCAGTATGTTACATTTCTGAAAGCCGTATAAAGAGTGGAACATAAGAATTAGGTTCCAAAGCACCTAGATAACCTTACAATTAAAATTAATACATAAAGTAAACCAATGATAGTAGTCGGTATTTAAACTGGTCATACCGATGCGTAATGCGCTCTACTTGAAAGAAATGGTCACTTGGAAGTTATTTCTCAACTATAGGCCTGTACCTACATTCTGTATTCTTGTTTATTTATAGTCTAAATAGTTTTTAAGACTTACTTGGTAATGTATTATTTATTACAATCATTTATAAATAAAGTGACGACGACCCAGAGAAGGTCGCAGTCAATAAATCGCCGTTGTTAAAAATTGAGTTACTGTTAGTTTAAACGCGAAAATTATTGTTTTGAACGAGAATAATATCTTATGAATAAAGACAATCAGAAGCCAATATGTCCAAAATTTACTGTTTGGTTTCTGAGAAAGGTCACATTTTAATATGGTTGACATAACTCACTTTTATAATAAAAATTCATTGTTTGCCCCTTGGATATCAATTTGACAAAGACAGGTTTTAATTACCTCCGTCAATTTCCAAAATCTAGTTTGAAAGGTCACATTTTAATATGGTTGAAAGTTTGACACAGACAGGTTTTAATTACCTCCGTCAATGTTTGTCACATTTTAATATGGTTGAAATAACTCACTTTTATAATAAAAATTCATTGTTTGCCCCTTGGATATCAGTTTGACAAAGACAGGTTTTTAATTACCTCCGTCAATTTCCAAAATCTAGTTTGAGAAAGGTCACATTTTAATATGATTGACATAACTCACATTCATTTTACAAAAAGCGGTTTTTAATTACCTCCGTCCAATATCCTCAACGCAACATTTTGGAAATTGACGGAGGTAATTAAAAACCTGTTTTTGTCTATTTTAGAGCTGTAATAAATCCCATTTAATAAAAAATGTCAAAAATATAGTTTTTGAATCCAAGCTAAACATCATCACATGAGAACAACGTTATTTACTAATAAAATGCAATGGTTGTTGCGCAACCATAGACCTCATTCTCAAACTCCAATTGATGTACTAACTTCAAGATCGCATGAAGTTGCGAATTTACGTTGTACATCTTGACTCAGATAACAGCAGAATATGAGAACAACGTTATTTGGATTGCAAACTCTTGCAAAACAATTAAAGTGAGCTTGTTCAAAGTTGACGCAAAGTTTCTTAGCTTCTTTAGCCGCTCACAAACACATTGTCACGCCCGTACAATACAGTCAGCGGCCAGAGTACATCATCATTTTTGACACTCGTAATGCACACCCTTATCAACGATAGTGGCTTTACAGTATTTATTATCTAACAACACAATAATCAACGACTACAATAGGATTGGAAGAGACAAATAAATCTAGTTGAAAAGATGCTTGGACCGCCAACTTTCTCTCTGTTCCTGGAAGCTAACTCTTAGCTGACACCCTGTATATTTATGACAGGATGTGTGATCTGTGGATTTACCCCAGACCACACAGTTCTGAGCATGCGCAGTAGAACGTGAAAAGTGAGCAGTTTTGTCGCTTTGTTTTCAGTTCTCATAACTCGTAAAGTTAAGAAGGGTTAGTTTGTGGAAGAAGGAGGCTGGACGAGACAAAAGTCAACTGACAAAAGAATGAAACAAACCAGCTTCAAGTTCCATATCGCGACCCTGTAGAATAATATTCATCCCAATAACATTAGAATACCTCACTATCTATCAAACCACTCTCATCACATTCACCAGTATCCCAAATTCACCTTCTAATACCCTCTAAAAGTGGTCGGTGTCTCAAAGCAAAGTATCAAGTTATTTAGAACAATGAAATCAGTACAACACAAATAATTGCTATAGACTAATTGTGTAGATTTAATTTCATTTAGAAAACCCCTGAAAAGTATTTTAGTTGATAAAGAGTACTACTATGTGAATAGTTTTTTAAGAATAAGACCATAATTATGTTAGTTTTAATATGATGAAAGTTACAAATTGCAAAGAAAATTAGCTTCTCTCATGCGAGCGATGCTTTAGCGCTTAGCTGCGTGCGGGCCTGGACGCTATATTTAATACATTATTGTTAGAAACTGCAACCACTTGAGAAATGTTTCAAAAATACTCTTATAAAACTCGACGTTTAATTTGATTATTTGTTCTAGGAAAGCTTTTAAATAATTATTATAATTTCTATTGCAACTATTTTTACAATAAATAAATAATAAATCTTACTTGTACAAAACTAAAAATGTATAATTCAATTAGCACTTTCACCATCTCAGACACCTTCAGATTGAAAATCACCAACATTCTAACGAGTATTTACCAAATAAATAAATACTCGTACATCACTGAACCTTATTATTTACATATAGGCCCGGTAGTGCCACGCGAGGTAAGTGAAGGTCGTCTTGAAATGATGCCTTTTCTTTCATATAACGTGGATTTGAATATTTTACGTTATGTTAAGTATATGCTTCTCATAAAACTATCCGACTTATACATAAGTTCTGCACTACAACGTTGTCAAAACACTGAAATCTTATCCAGTCTCCGAACGGCACTGGGCGGTGAAAAGTTAGCATGCATGCATTGCGTGAGATGCCGCGGCAAAACTACAGGCACTCCTCCGTCTTTGCAAATTATTATTAAGATCACATAAATTAATAAACAGCAATTTCGCTCTTTCTTCAACACTTAAGCCATGGTTTCCTAGGGAGGCTTTTGAGGAAAGAGAGTCAATTGTCCTTACTCTCTGTAATCTCAGTAAGGCATTTGACTGTGTCTCACACCTGTTGCTCCTGTAAAAGCTCAACATCTACGGCGTGAGAGGAACAGCCCTGGAAACCATGAGGAGCTATCTGACTGGACGAAAGCACCTTGTTTCAGTGAGCGGTGCTTGCTCATCTGACCTGGAGATTAATAAAGATATCGAATCTATCACGTCCTGGGCTCATCGACATGGACTAAAACTTAACGAAAATAAGACCCAAACCATGTTTGTAGGCAGTTCTCGTCTTTTTTCACAAATCAACCCCTTAACTGTTCCCAAACTGAAACTTAACGACCACGTACTCGAATACTTTGACAAGGTAAAAAACCATGGACTAACCATCAACAAAACTCTTACATGGAACAAATCTGTAACGATAACTTGCAACAGAGTCTTTGCAAGCATCCATAGCTTGAAAAGTTTTGCTTCATTCCTCCCTTTTAATGTAAAATTAATGTTAGTCAAGACTCTGGTGTTACCTCACTTCAACTACTGTGACATTGTGACTAATGACATGACTGTGGAGCTCTGTGAGAGACTTCAGCGTGCCCAAAACTATTGCATCCGTTTCATCTTCAATTTAAGACGGGGTGATCATGTAACTATTTTTTTCGAGCAACTTTACCTTTTAAAACTTAAGGAACTTCGCAAGTTACACATTCTGTACTTGTTACATAATCTCATCAAACTTCAATCCCCTTCCTATCTATCAGAACATTTTTCTTTTATGTCCCAGCATAATTTTTATAACACTAGAAGAGGTGATCTCGTATTATTGTCCATTCTTCTGCACAGAACTGCCACTTTTGGCAAGTCATTCATCATTACGGCTTGCAGATTGTGGAACAATCTTCCTGACAATATCAAGATTATTGAGGAGCGAGCTCGCTTTGGGGCGGAGGTCAGGACTTGGCTCTTGCGGCAGTCTCAGGGGCGGTGATGGCTGGTGTGGCGGGGCGTGGTCGGGGCGAACCTTTGGTCTGAATGAGCGAGTAAATGCGAGTTAAAAGAGATAGCATTCAAATATTTTAATTTCTTAACTTTAATGTTTTATTTAAATTTTTTCATGTTAAACAACATTTTTATACATTATGTAGATATGTTTTTTTTTTCTTTAAGACTATTCAAGTAATTAAATATTCTATTGTACGTAATGTTTTGTAGTTTTAATTTGAATTCTTAGTATAGTATTGTATATATTCATATTGTATGAATAATGGTTTGTATATAATTAAATTATATGTATATATTTTGAATTGTTTGTATATAATTATGAAATGGTTATAATTTGTACTGTGGTTAAGTGGAAGAGAGGACTTTAAAGTCCTAACTTCGCCACCAATAAAGACGCTTTTTATTTAATTTTACATATACTGTAGGTAGATTTTATTTACCATATAAGTACGAGTACCGTAAATTACCGTAAAAGTAGAGGTTATTGGAAAAGTCAGTCCCCAAGTATTATTATTTTTGATTCTGTTGACCATGACCAATGTACAGGTAGTTTTGTCTTCATTCAGATCTACCCTATCGCATAGTTTGGCTATTGCAGTTACATTATAAAAATGGTGTTCATCGTATACAGTATAAATAAACAAACAAATGAATATACACACGAGCCGAATGAAACTGAATACTCTATGAAGCAGTGGATGAGGTTGTAAAAAAAACAAGTGATTGAAGACTGAAGCAATACTCTGTGGACTGAAGGGACCAAAAATAGTGAAAACAAAATTTAGCCGGTCATAAAGCATTATTATTGTGAGTTACATTTTATTATGTTATAATATGTCGTAGCTGGTTAATAAAATAAAATATAGTTTTAAGCTAGCATATTAATTATAGTTTATGGTCAACAGTTGTTTAGAAATAGGCTAGCTTTGGTTTATTTCGCTGTTACCTACACTAGGTAACTTTTACGTCTGTTGGCTAAATCTTGGGCCAAAACTGAGAACCTAATGTACATAATATGTTAGTTTGAAAGGAAATTTTAAAAGCCTTAAAAACAACCTCTGCACACTGGCAGGGCTAGGCTAACGCTGCTGTGTCTTTACTGAAGATGCCACATCACAGAATGGGCGAAACGTCTGACAATCTTAATGTTATGGCGCGTAATGACATCGGAAGCTTAGAATATAGTCATGACTCCGGCCTCTAAATCCCACATACTAAGGCCTGAGGCTAAGTTTAAGAAAACAGTTTTAAAAAAAGTTAAGTTTGTAGGCTAGGTTTATGACCAAATAAATGGGCGCTGAGCAGGTGCGATCTAACACAGGTTGATAACTGGAAAATTAACTTAGAATTAGAGGTTGGCAGGCCTGGTCTGCAGCAAAAAGCCATTTGGATTAGGTGCTCAGAGTATTTTCGGTGCTAGTATATTAACGTCTTGTGACAATTTGGTGTTTCTGAACTTCTGTTTGAGTGATGGTTTAGCAATTCATGAGTATGTATAAGCCTTAGCTGCACTGTAAGTAACATGTACGTTAATCATCAAGTGACTAACCAACAGAAAGTAGCACTTGAATATCCGCATTATAACAGCTAATATCACGCTCTGCCCACTACCTACTGTGTTGCTCGCCTACATGCAGCCAAACTTGCTGCAATCCTACTACCCGCTTTTTGTTCTGACCCCCTTTGACTGTGAGACAGACTACATTCCGGCTGGATTACTGTGGTGCCTTCATTTTTGCACCCACTGTTTGCAAACAATGCTGCTTATAAGATATTGCAATAAACTGTAGACGGGTGTTATTTAAAATATTTAGCGTGAACTGTGTAGTATATAAAATATTTATGTTCAAGCAGTTGTTTCATTCGTTATTGTATCATATTTTATGTGCATGTAATTTTGTTTTAGTCTAGTTGTAGTCTTCTATTAGCTTATAAAAATAATTTTGTAAATATTATTGTCCTGTCACTTTTAGCCCAAAATGTATATAACGAGATCTTCAGAGCTTCTTGATCAATCCGATGATTATGAATATTTTGCATTAAACAATTAATTATATAATTGCTTCATTATAAAAAAAACTTTGGAATCTCAATATCTTTTTATAAACATATTTAAACCTTCTTTATTGTCTGTATCCAATGTTGCAACCAAGTTATGTCTTTAAACAATGTAATTTACCTTTTGTTTATGTTATTTTGCAGGTACACTTGCTATGCACAAAAAGTTATCTTGTTGAAGAAGAATATCAAAGGTCTATATAATATAACAGGACTTGTCTCCAAATTTACTTACCACATTTACACCAAATTATAGAAAAAGCGTTGCCTTCAAACCATGCAATTGTGCTAATTTGAATTTGATCGAAATGGGAGGATCAAGCGACGAAAGATACCAACAGAACAAGGCAGCTCAAAAGTGTGGCCAGAACTGTGGCCTTTCTGAGGATATTCTCTGGAGGGTCATCAAGGCCACGAAAGAGTTGAACAGATTGGAAACCTACTTCTGTGAATCTTTTGAGTACTTAAATGACAAACTCTTCCTTCGAAATGCACTGCAGGAGACCCAAGACCGGATTATTGACATCTTACAGCACATGATTAAACAGGCATTAAAAGCAGATGAATTGTTTAACCGAAGAATGGATTTATTCGAGTCGAGAATTGCAAACATAGAGCAAGAGAAATTGGCCAACTCTATAGTTGTTTTTGGCATTCCAGAGAGAAAAGGAGAGGATATTTATGAATTGGTTGTTAAAGTGTGTGCTGTGCTGGGCTTGGAAATTTCTAGGAATGAGATTACTGCGTGTTATCGGCTTGACAAGTCCCCTAACCACAGTGGACCACCTGGTATTGTCATACGTTTCCTACGAAGAGAGGATAAAGATAATGTTGTCTTTGAGCTGTCCATGTTGAAGATAAAAGAACTGGAAAGTATTGGAGAGGTGGAATACAGCACCAGTCAAAAAGCAAAAAAGTGTAGCACAACATCAAAGTTAAAAAACAAAGCAGGAAAGAAAACTTGTAATAAAACTCCTCTCAGCAAAGAAGAATCATCTATTGTCATTGATGTGTACCACTACACTGAAAATACACTCCAATTGTAAGTCCAAAACTACATCTACCTATTACTTGTAAACCTTTTTTAAGAGTGCCCACTTAACAGTAGTGACCAGGACATTACATTATGTCCCATGAAAACATGGTAAATCTATGCATTCCCCTAGAATCATCTCACTCCAACAATTTTGGGTGAATCCACTCTTTCAAGCGAGTCAAATGCTCTAGTGACTTCATTGAGCCAATTTTCTATTCCCCTGTTTATTAGACCATATTAATGACATATTTACGAGATCTCAGAGTCCAACTTAACTCCAGTTTCTAACTAACCCTTGGCAATGAAAGGACTGGACTGAAACCTGTTTAAACTCAGAAGCTACGTAAATACCTGGCTGTGAAACCCTAATAACGTATGTATTTTTAAATCTGGTGAAAATGCTGTTTTAGGACACCAAAGTTTGTCTGTGAGTCGCAACCAATCAGCTTCAGTTTCCGCCAGCTTCCCTCCTTCCTGAATGGAGAGAAGAGTTTCCCACCTCAGAAGCCCACCTCAGAGGTACAACTGTAGAAAACATACTTAGCCTATATCATTAGTGTAAAGGGGGTTACACACAGGGGATTCTGAGAAAATTGGGGATTCTGTGTTTAACTGGAAAACATTCTGATTTTGGCTGACAAAAGAGTCTGACATCGCCAGCCAAAAGCACGCTAAGGTAAACTTTAGAAATTGTGTAAAAGTAACAATCCCACTAGTTTTTCCCATCATTACCCAAAAAAAGTTACTCAGTATAGGTTGGAATTATAATTGCACGACATAGTTATAGTGTGAGGTAAATAAATTTTTAAAACGTAGCTTGCTAAAAGTTTTTTATAATAGTTTGTTTACTAAAACTTATTTTGGAACAACGTAACTAGCTACTAATTTCCCATATTATTGATCTAATTTTAGAGTGGGTTATTTAACAAAAGCAAAATTGTAACCCCAAACTCACTGTGTTTTGCCGACTTCTGCGCTAGCCTTCAAACGCGCCGCACTAGTTGTCCTGTGACACATTTTTGGCACATTTGACCGTGGCGTGTGTGGTGAACAACTGTACATAGAAAAAATCATATGTTAAGTTTGTTAATTGTTTTGTTTTGGTTCAACAATTATTGTAAATAGTCAATTGCAAAATATAAATCATGTTTCCATTTAACTAATTTTATGATTTATATAGGTAAGCTTTAATACCTACTTGTGTTTTGTATCACATGAACAACACTTACACAATACACTGACATTAAAACTAATGGTTAGAAATCAGAAAATCTGTACTACATTTTTCTTAGTAGGCTTAAACTTAGTGAGTAGCGTCAGTTTGAAATACAAAAAGATTTATACAGAAGTACATGGCGATACTCTTCAAGAGTAGTTATTAAGAAATATAGTCAACTCTCGATTAATCGTGATTGCAGATTAACCGCGACACTGAATAGAGAAAAAAATACAATGACACCATCCCTCAAAAAAAAGACTATATTAGTGTCCCGCATGACCTTGACTCGTTCTCTCTGACTCACCTGACAATTTTACTCTAAAAATAGCAATTTTCCTCACCTACCAGAATTATCCATCCTCCTCGCTGATAAATCTGACAAGTATTTAAAGTTTTCGACAGTGGTATGAGAAGGCATATTATTTTCTGAAGTGCTGAAGCAGGAATTGTTTTTGTTATTGGAATGGTTATTGGTGATTGCGAAACGATGTCTACTAAACGCAAACTGGTTTTATTGACATTGATCTTGGTTCAAAAGTAAACAAATGTGCAACCAGTATAACATTGGTGATACAATGGTGTCACGGTAAATACGAAAATAAGGTTACAATAACAACATAAACACTAACAATACGCCGTCGCCATCTTGTCACCATTTTCTGGTTGCTGTGGTAACCAAGTCACTTGACCTGTCAAGAGCTCGACGCTAGAGCTCCTGACCGCTCAATAGTTAACTAAACCGTGGAACCAAGGCTAACGTTAGGCTATGTACACATGGTAGCGTCCGACCACGGTTTAAGAGGTGCGGTGCTGTAATACATGAGAACTATTGACGGCGTTCACATGCACCGCTCACTGGAATCTGTAATTCTCACTTTTGGTTGTTTTCGTCTTTATATATACCTTATTGTGCATTAATTTTGAGTTTTTGCAAATTAACCGCGATTTTGCTTATCCGGGAAGCCTCAACTCGACTTATCGCGGTTAATCGGGAGTTGACTAGCTACTTCTGAAAGTAAAAAAAGTACTTTGCTAAAGTAGTGCGCTACTTTAATCGTACTAGTTCCCAACACAGCATAGTTCAACGATGACACAATCACAACACCCACTGGATCGTTAAGCGAACAGAAACTAAACAACTTCAACAAGGTTTCAAGTTGCTCTCTGACAAGGCCTCAAGTTGATCAGTTGAGGAAGTTACCACAGGTGTAGTGGCAGCAGGCGGGAGCTATCAGAGGAGTTGGTCTCTGTCACGGTTTGAAACTATGATCAGCTGCCCTCCGTGCCCTCACTGTCACTGATGGCTCCCCCCAAGCTTTCTCAGATTTCTCATGGTGTTACTTAGATGTAAGAGTTAAATTGAAATGTTCCTTTGGAAACATCCTTTTTTTAGAGTGTAGGTAGGCAAGGCACCACTAGTGCTAAACTTGATTCTATCTTCCAGCAGTAAGAGAACCGTATAATGATATAAACTGTGTACATATTCTAGTGTGAGATGGAGGACGCTGAGGAGTTGCAAGAGATACAGTCGCTACTCAATATTCGGATTCAGCAACTGTTCTCTGAAAAGGCTGATCTGCAGAATATGTGGATATTGCTCGGTCTCCCAACCTCGCCTTCTAAAACTAAGAACAAAAAAGTATGCTATATCCTATAGCTTTTGTTAAAAATTATTGTATAACATTATATAACATTGTTGCAGAAGCCCAAGCACAGATAGTTCTTTGGGGGAATTCTTTTAAGAGTCTCAAGTAAAGCCACCGACTTATGCGCAAGTTTGTTTGTTCTTGAAAATCGCACGAATTAGTTACCTTTAAGTCATCAAAATTGGACAAATTCGAGCTTGGGCAGCCGAGGAGGGAGAAAGACAGTAAGAGATGCATTGCTATCCAAGCTTTGGCTGCTGCAACTATGTTGATTTTCCTGCCTCAGCCATTGGATGGCATCTATGCGCTATCTAACTACCATAACATAATCTTTGGAGTCTACTTTTATTTAGATGAATTGATGGTTTTTTTATGTGTCATGATTTTTAGTGTAAAAACGTATATCAAATTCAAGCAACCATTATTTTATTAAAATTAAAATAAGCGAAATACATATTTTTGAACAGAACATCAAGGTTAATTTATATGACAAATTGGTTTACACATTTACACACAACCTGAACATTTTCAGCTTTAGCAACAAAGTGCTTATTTTATTTAGTTTTTTTTTTTTATGTCTATTTTGAACAATCTTGGATAAATGTGTTTTATTTCTGTTTCAAATAACTTTAGGTAAAAAAATTTTTATCGATCCTAATGCACCAGGATATGCTTATCGGTATCAATTTAGTCCGTACCTTTACAACAGAACAGAATTAAATGTTAAATATCAGACTGATTTTTTAGTTTTTTTTTTTTTATGTCCCAATGTCAAATAACTTTAGGTGAAAAAAAACAATTTTACCTTTTACATTAAATGTTAAATATCAGACTGAGCCAGATGTCTTACAAACAAAATATTTATTTCAAACCTATTTCTGAAACTTTTAGTTGAGAGATTGCAAAGTATCTTGAAATTTGCTAGCCTTTTGTCTAGTGTTTTTAGTTTTAACTAGCTACTTTTTAAAACTTAGTTTACCCTACTCTGCTTGTTCTTAACTTATTGTTGACAATGATACATTTTGTTTCAATGTTTGTTTACACTTGATAATGGGCTCAGTCCTGAAACTAGTCGTGAATAAAATTTTATTCAGAGTACGGTACTTCATCGTTAACTTCTTTATGGTATTTGGTTTTTGGTTTAATACTGAATTCAGCCAAAAATTCAAACCCTATTTTGTAATTTGTTTACTCTGTGTTTTAGAAAACTCCGTTTGCCTGTGTTAAATGTGGAGAATTGTTCTCTGGTCCGATCAAGCTCCACCAACATTTTAAGAAGGCACATGTAGAGGGACGGAAGCGGCAGCAAACCGCAAAGAATCCAGAATACAGGGACAAGTCAGAATCAGCGTCTGTAATCAGTAACAATGATGTTGTTAAGGAAACAAGGAAATCAACATCAACTCTGAAAAACTTAGCAACACAGAATCTATCAGAACCTGAAAACCAACCAAAACTGTCAGTTAAGTCTGAGCAAATTGATACCAAATACCACAAAAAGGAGAAATTTTTACCAGACCTGCCATTTGCAGCCAACCATACAGTGCAGCAACTGTCTTCTGAGGAAATTTCAAGTCCTCTACTCAAGGGCTTTCCGAGTATCCAAGAAATCATGGCTATTGCTAAGAAGAAACCAGAATTGTCCTCTGCAAAAATCAACGAAAACGGTGAACAAATACCTTCCAATGACTCCCTGAGTACGTGTGTCAATGCTCAAACCAAGCTTAAAAAGAATTTTTCGAATGGAAAGGAAAACAAAGTACCGGTACGAACAAAATTATCTTCTGAGGAAACCGAGGATATTAAGACAACGATTGATGATGCTCTAGCAAAGCAAAATAAAGTGGTTGAGAATTTGAAGAAGGGCCCTTCAGGGGAGATTTTACAAGTAAGTTTGGAGAAAGGGTGCTCCAGAGGACCCTTTGAAGGATCCAAGAATGGTTATGAGAACACAAACATTGGCCTCAAAGATTCCAAGACAATCATTGATGATGCTCTAGCAAAGCCAAAGGAAATGGTTGGGAATTTGATGAAGGGCCTTTCAGAGGATATGATACAAGCAAGTTTGGAGACACTCTTTGAGGGTTCTAAGAAAATTAATGAGGGCATTGACGTTGGCCTCAAGGATTCTAAGACCAAAATTTATGATGTTCTAGGAAATCCAAAGGAAGTGGTTGAGAATTTTAAGAAGGATCTTTCAGAGGGCATGATACAAGCAAGTTTGGAGCCCTTTGAGAGATCCATGAAAGCTTATGAGAACACGACCATTGGCCTCAAGGATGCTAAGACAAAAATTGATGATGCTCTAGGGAAGCTAAAGGAAATTGCCAGAAATATGGAGAAGGACCTTCCAGACGAGAGCTCAGCCGCAGAGCCAGCAGTTTCGGAGCCACCTTCCGAAGAATCTGTAAATCCTAATGAGGACACCAAGGTGGCTGTGGGTGTAGAGCAGTCAGAAGCACAACTTATAGCGGATGATAGGCAATCTGATTTTCTTCGGCAACTTCTCATCTTGAAGCCATTGTATGATTCGCAAGAAAGCAACGAGTTCCTGATCGGTGAGTTTGATTTGCAAATATTGTATACTTAAGAATACTTGAGAGTTTGATTTGCAATTTGAATTTATATAAATTTTGAATACTTACACTGGAAAGTTTGGCAACTTCAAAGTGTTCTTGATTAATTTATTAGCAAATTTTCCATTGGAAATCAAGGCCGTACCCAGAGGGGCAGTCAGGGAGGTTCAAACCCCCTTGAAATGTCAAAAGATAGTAAAAATAATCTATAAGTAAGTGTATTACTAGAAGACTTAAAAAATTACAGCATCAAAAATCTGTCATTTAGCGTTCAAAGCCAGAACCTTAGGACATTTTTGAGATAACGTATAATGCTAAAATATTTAGCCCTCAGAGAGACACATCGTTATCGGGGGTGGTCATAGCTCAGTGGTACAGTGTGTGCTTCGCACCAAATCAGCCCGGGTTCGATTCCCGGGCGCAGTGATAACTTTTCACGATGGCCACTCCCCGTGGTGAAGTCACGTTAAGCCGTTGGTCCATTCCCTTGGTCGTTGGGCTATTAATTAATGACCCAAACTGGGGAACAGTCGGCCCGAGTTTGTAACAAGACTACACCTCATCATCCATCAATAACACTCAACACACTCACCCTTCACCCCATATTCACCTTAAAATACCCTCTAGGAGTGGTCGGTGTCTCAAATCAAAGTAAAAAAAGTATCAAAAGTATCAAAGTTAGTTCCAGCCAGTTGCAAGACAGTTCATAGCACAGTCAGTCCTGAACCGAGATTCCCCTCTCTATGTTAGTTACTTGTGTTGGCGCGAGAAGAAGTGAAGTGCTATTTAATTATTTAATTTTGTAGTCAAGCAATTTATAAGGAAAAGTATTTGAAATGGCAGTCAATAATCGTTCAACTTTTAAACTCAAATGTAGTTTTTATAAAAGTCTTGGAAAGTTTCTGTGGGTTTTAGCTTTGTAGCAGTTATTGGAGGAGAGATTGTGATTTTGAATTGAGTGTTTGGTTTACTTGTTTTTATAGGAAGTGTTGTGTTGTGGCAGCTCAATCTTTCGCATTTGTTTTCCTTTGCAATGCTAAGCTCGGGAAAACTTGATTTCCTTTGCTCATTCTTTTCTTTGTATTTAAGGACTTGCAGTGATTTGCTGAAAAATGTTGCTGACCGAGTGGTTCTCAGTCTTTGATGTCCTTCTGGAGGAGTCTTTAGAGCATAGACATTGTGACTAAGTTCATGGTGTTGTGACTTAGTCTCTGCGATTTCTTGGTCTTCTTCATCACTTACTGGTACATCAGCATTTTTTCCTATGAGGTCCGGTTGGACACTTGTGCCTATCCTAATTTTGTCCTCTGTCATTGGTGATGTTTCCAGATTGTTTAAAATAGTTCTGTTGGGGTTTCTTATGATTTTGGCTTTAGACGGTTTGTTTTTAGATGTTTTTGAGGAGGACTATTGCAATGCTCGGTTATCCTTTGTTGTAGAGATATATAAGGGATTTTTGAAATGACTGAATTGAGGGAGACTCTGGGTCAGCTGTGTGTGTTTTAGAGAACTTAGCTATCTGTAAAGAAGCATTGTATTTAGAATTGCAGTTTGTTTTTTGTGTTGTATGGCTATTTTTGCCAATTATTTTGCCTTCACACCAGTGTTGGAGTTTTTCTTCCACACGTCTAATTTTTGTCTGAAGGGATGCTATTTCTTCTAGTATAAAGCTGTTGGTGTATCTTGAAGTGTGAGGGAGCATGCTTTCTTCTGCTGTTTGTGTTTCAGAGTTTTTATATTCTTTATCTTCTTTCAAGTGGTTTGAGTTTATTTTCTGTAGTCAAGTAATTGTCTGTCCTTGGTCATTAATTTTTGCTTCGTATCTGAGTATGATTTCTTCGTTTTCTTTGTCCTGTTCTTCAAACAGCCTGACAAGTTCAGCTCGAACTTGTATTTCTTTTACTAGTTGACCATCACTGTAGTTCATTCTTTCCACTAGGGTATTGTATTTATTCAGGATGGTCTCCTTTTCATTTTCTATGTCTTCAAGTTGGAGTTGGCAGTTGCAGGAATTGTTTCTGGTATTTTTTAATTCTTCTAACTCTAGAGCCAATTTTGAATTTATGTAGCTTGCTTCAGTTAAGTTTTGCTTTAGTTCTTGGTTTTCGGTAAGCAGGGCCTGACCTACTTCAGCTGGAAGTGACAGTGAATTTTCTCGGTCATTTTCATCAGCATTCTCTCTTTTATTCCTTCTAGGCTTGATCTTCGGCATATATCTTGGTGCTCAGGGGAGAGGTCTACAGTGCTATTTTGTTCTTTAGCCTTTAACTGTTTGCCAGAGTATTCTGGTTCATCTAGGTGACAGGTGTTTTCTGTGTTTTGTGACAACTTGAAACACCTTGTCACTTCTTCTGGAGTGGCAACATGGTTGTCCCTTTTGGATAGGGATTCACATTTGCTGCACTACCAGTTTTCTATTTGAGTCTTTGTTAGGTTTTTGAAGTGTTTGTCGCTCCAGTCAAGACATTTTGAGTGATGCCATTGTTTACACTCTCCTGTGCATAGGATGCCTTTGTGCTTGACTCCTATAGCACAAATTCCACACGGATATTTGGACATATTTTATTATTTTTTTTTTTATTATTGGTAGAATTTAATTGATTGGTTAAAATATTTAAATTATTGTTATGATTTTAGTTGTTTATTTTGGTTTTAGAGATATGGTACAGTATTTTAATCCACGTTTGTCTGATTCCTGTTGTCTATTTGAATTTGAATGAGATGGTACAGTTTTTTAATCCAGTTTTGTCTGATTCCTGTTGTCTATTTGAGTGAGATGGTACAGTTTTTTAATCCAGGTTTGTCTGATTCCAGTTGTCTATTTGAATTTGAGTGAGATGGTACAGTTTTTTAATCCAGGTTTGTCTGATTCCTGTTGTCTGATTGAGTTTGAGAGAATGGTACAGTTTGTTAATGAAGGTATGTCCGGATTTCTTTTGTCAAAGTACTCTACTACACTAGTGATTACTCGAAACATTGGCCAGTAATTTACCTTTTTTGACACACTCTTCACCCGAAGCCAAGTGCAGTGTTACATGTGTATTTATTTGTACCATCTCTACAAATCTCATTTTTTGTCTGACTTCTACAAAATGTTGTAAAAGTTTCTGTAGTCAGCAAAATCGAAATACCAGAACCCTCCTTGGGGCTGTTCACCAAAAAGTGGTTTTAATAATCTAAAAACAGTAGGCCTAAACTTCATTTGATATAAACATGTATTTAATTTGATCGTTGATAAACCAAAAATTGCTGTAATCAATTAGGTCTTAATTCTTAAAAAGAAACCACAGGAACATTGATTTTGATTTGAAAATTAAGATCAATGTAATCACAAAAATTCAATTTTAAATGCCGTAGTGTAGCACGAGTACTGACAGCTAGTTCAAGCTAAAAAAAACTAAAAATACCATGAAATGCCACTACGGTAAAACAAGACATTGTATCATGCCGGGGACGTGTTTTAATAGAAAATACTAAAATATATTGAGTCCCAAAAAGGTTTTCAGAGATAACAAGTTTGTAATGCAACAAACAAAGTGACAACTATTGAATCAACAAAGTACTTAAAAAAGTTTCATTTCATTTTGATTGAGTAAACCATTTGTTCAAGTTTGTAACACTGTTTGATATGAGAGTTGGTTTGCAGACAGCCCGTCAAGTACGGGGCTCGCATGCGGAGAGACAGATTGTAGAGCGGGGGGGCTGGCCGGCCGAGTGTCCCTACATGACGGAAGCAGAGCAGCTTAGTCTCAACGCCCGGTTGCTCTTCACTCTGATCCTGGGCTCATGCAACCAAGAGGAACTCATCGCTATCAACGAATTCACCTCCTACCTTTTGGACGAGTTAATTCTAGCTGGTATGTAATATCTCCTTTCAGGTGGTTAGGTTTAACAGGCAAAACTGCTCTTTAGTGATGGTCTACTCCTTCAAGCGCAGGGATTCTCATTTCGCTAAACAAAGCGGGTGCTGCTCGCGACCGATTTGAATTTGATTAGCAATATTGTTTTCAGTGATGATCAGTGGGTCACTGCAGCCTCTACTCTCGGAGTAGACAAAGTACCTAGACATTACAAAGTAACATTGTCTTTCTTTTTGTGTTAAAATAAAACATCAGCATTACTTATATGATAAAAAACCTGCCGGACCAGGGAGTCTGAGATGCCACTACTCATTGCATCAGAGAACAACACCTAGTAGTCTAGTGCAAACGTCGACAAAACACTGTAATCTTTAAACTTACCATGTTACTCTTTCTAAAATCAGCCTAAAACTAGAATGAAAGTAGTAGCTGCGTTGTCCAGTAGTTTTGTTTTAGCTCGCTATGTTTCTCCTTTTTAGACAAATAGTTTTAGTAAGGTACTTTAAAAAAATTTTGTTTACTCAACACTGCTAAAACATGGAGACTAAAGTTTACCTGCTGGAACTTCAACCCAAAAAGGCCTAACTGACTGTTTGGGGAATGTAGTCTCAGCTGTCTAGAGAGCGGTAAGAGTTAACACCGTCACTGTGCTCTTAGTGTGTGTTGAAGAAAACAAGCTGCCATGGCAGAGTACTCAGTCACTCGATAGACAAACATAACCGCAAACATACATGTTCCAGGGTCACATGTGTCCAAACTAAGGTTGTAATTCCATAGCTATCAGTGCGTATCCTTGGGGAGGATTGGAACAAGCAGCGCAGTGAACTTGTTCAAGATTTATGTTTCACAGTTACTCTCTCCATAAAAGTACAGTATTTGGTGGTGGCTACAGCTCAGTGTTATGTCGCGTGCTTTGCACCAAATGGCCCTGCTTCGATTCCCGGGCACAGTGTTAACTTTTCACGATGGCCACTCCCAGTGGTTCGGAAGTCAAGCTAAGCTGTCCATTCCATTAGTTGTTGGGCTATTAATTAATGACCCAATCTAAGAAACAATTAGCTCAGTTTGTAACAAGGCTACATCTCATCATCCATCAAAACACTCATCATTCCATATTCACCTTAAAATACCCTCTATGAGTATTTTTAAAAACTAATCAATAATCGGTATTTCAGAATAGAATGTTTAACGCTTTCTCCAGACAAAATGTTTTTTTCAGAATCAGCTGTGCCAAACTGTTTCCAAGACTGAAGCTTCTGAGTCTCAAGTCGCAGGTGTGGAGGCAGTCGGTAGACCTAGTCACTGCCACTGCCAGCACAAGCTTCATACAGACAATGTGATACAGAGGCTGTTTTTTATAAGTGTATGGTAAGAATGGTGCTACTAATCTAACTAAATGTAAGAGGTGGGCAGGAGGAGCGTTTCAACATTCATGAGAAAAGTAATAAACGTTGCCCGAGTACTGAGTAGTGGTCCAGATTGATGAGGCGCTACGGCAGTGCTTTGGAGATCTCGTATATTAATAACTAAAACAGCAGGTAAAGTTGGGACTTCATAGTCTGAGGCTAACAAGTCCAAGGCTTGAACTCAGCGCAAGTTTTACCAGTACATGTTTATTTGGGGATGTTAGATTCATAAAAATAATTAAAGAATGTAAAATCATGACCCAAATGTGAAAACCTTGATTTTTGAACATGAATCCTGCTCACCTTTGTATTGTAGGTCAAACTTGTACAAAGTATTCCTTAAATTTAGAAAATAGAGCACTAGGTCAGAATATGCTATCAAAAAGTAATAGAAAGGAGAGCAGGCTCATCTGGATAAAGTAGAAACAAATAGGAGAACACAGACTGTCAAACTTTTAGCCCTACTGGGGCCTTTGTCAAGACAAAAAGAGATCACTTGAGAGAGAAAAGTAGGCTTAACAATCAACCAAACAAAAATAGCTTTTTATTGTTAAGCCTACTTTATTTTTTAAAACCTTCAAGAGGTATCATCACGGAGGTTTCCTCTAGGTGTATTATTTGTTTGTTTATAAAGACATGTTCATGTGTGCCGGCAGTGCCGAGGGTTGAGTTACCTTACACACTTCTTTCTAGGAACTGACCTTCATCCCTCAGCCAGAGCCTAAGTCTGCCGCGGCATGGAAGTTTCCACCGTGTCTCACCGCTCGTGCAACAGTAATCCCGAAGTTTAATTCCTCTAGTGATTTGGTTTTATTTACTTTTACAGTTGTTGTTTTTACGTAATTACAAATATACAGAGTCTCCAGTAATTACAGAATAAAACTTCACCAGGTGATTTTTCATGTCATAATAAACAAAAAGTTTCCTATAACACATAGGCCTATCTCGCTTAGTTTTCGTCTGTCTGTGTTCTTCACTAAATAATTTTCATCTCCTGTCTTGACAAAGGCCTCAAAATTTGGCAGTCTGTATTCTCATATGTCTTTCTATTAGAACCAGGTGAGTCTGTTCTCTTTTCTATTCCTTTTTGATAGCATAAGTATTCCTTAAGCACCAAATTTTAGCAATTAAGTTGGTTATTGTTTTGTTTAATATTGCAGATTATGACTATAAGATGGTATAAAAATACAAAATGATCAACTTTTAATGACACAAACATTTGCTAATAAAGTGTGGTGAAACTGTGTGTGCCAGCAAAAAACAGAGTAGCATTCATACATGTAAAATGAGTGAATTCTTTTATAGTAAAAACAAAATAATTGACCCTTTGTGATAAATGAAGGGTCAAACAATGTTTCGCTAAGTTTAGCTACGGACTCATATTTGTGCTACGTTATTGCTAGGAAAATTGCATCTCCATTGCCTTCACATGAAGTGAATGTGTGCCTTGTAATACTTCCAAGTTTTTGTTATATTTTAGACATTTATTTTTATTTATTAACCAGTTGCTTTGAGTATAAGAGAATAGTCTTAAATTTAAAATATCCCTGTACTTATGTCTACAACTATATACAAAGTGTTTACTAAACTGGTTTTATATTTTCAGTCCCTTCATTAACATTCCAACTGAAAAATAACTTTGTTTTGTGTGGTAGTTTTATTACCCAGTGAGATGGATTACTTAACTTTTACTGTTTACTTTGTGCTTATTTGTTAGTTTGCTCATTTATATCTCTTTATTATCTTATTTATACCAAATAATGTTTTGTACATACATACCTTCATTACCAAATAAAAATGTTCCTTGAAGTAGGTTAGTTTTTTATCAACGTATTTCCTGAAACAATCTATATAAATAAAATAAGACTTTTGTCTGTACATTGCAAGAAATCCATCGATTTTGATTATTTAGTGTTTATATACTCTGCAAAGACCGAAAATGGCGTCAACAAAATTCCTGTCTGTCTGTCTGTAACGTTTTTAAGGCATCTTGGACCGCTTATAACTCAAAATCGGCTGAAGCTAAGGTAGTGAAACTTTGTTTTAGGGTTAAGCCCATTACGCAGTGAGTCTTTGGCTATACTTTATACCCATACAACATGCACAAAATAAATGGCGAGGGACCAAAGTAAGCACTGAACACGTTTTTAAGGCATATTGGACCGCTTATAACTGAAAATCGGCTGAAGCTATTATAGTGAAACTTTGTTAAAGGTTTTAACCCATTACACAGTAAATAAAATAAATGTTTTGTTCCATAGACAACATACATTGATTGCATTGGAATCGTCAATTATTCTGAAAGCTACAATTTTGGCACTCATACTTACATCGAGATCTCATTCGTACATGCAATATTTACAATCATTCTGGCTCATTCATTCGAATTCTCCCACTTCAGCCTCTGAAGGCTGGTAGCCATTTCTCACTAGGTCTCCCATTGGTGTGCCAAGAACTCGTCTGAACTATAGAAAGTGTTCGCGGTCAACAGTGTTTTAGCTATATTTTGTATCCATACAACGTCCACAAAATAAATGGGGACGAGAAGTGGGCACTGAACACGTTTTTACGACATATTGGAGCGCTTATAACTGAAAATCGGCTGAAGCTATGATAGTGAAACTTCGTTTAAGAAATAAGCAGTGGTTGTTCGTCAGGTGAAGGGTCACTTCACCTATGTTTTACAGGGGAAAAATTAAACTTTAACATTTAATTTATCCGCTTCCAAAGTCCGTGGGATCACATATCAACAACGATAGTGAGTTCGATACAAGCTCGATAGCATCAATCGATGGTTAGCATCAGTCGCTACAGAAAGTTAGTATGCCTCTATGGTTGCCACTGGCTGCTTTGTGTAAGACTGGAATCCTTCGTTGTAGGTGAAGAGCTTTGTTTGGGGCTTTACTTTGTGCTTATCTACGTGGTAGGGATAGACGCTGAGGGGCGAGGAAAGGGGCTGCGTTGCTATAGCAACGAGTGACGCTAGAAGTGTATATTCAAAGCCCATCAATTGTGTGGCCCGCCAGACAGCAGACTAGTTGTCCAGCTATCATTAGACCTGCGCGGCGCAACTACTTTTAACCTACTTTTGCACGACCTGATTGTGTACATTGTTAAAGAGTTAACAACTAATTTTAGTTGTATATCATTTTTTTACTGATCTAATGCTACAAAACAATGTTATGCAACGATTTTTATACGTTGTTAGTGTTCCACTTAGTACGGTAGTAGTGGGGGCCTTTCAATTCAACATATTATTTTTTGCTATATTACAAACATTAACTTAATTCCCTGTTAGAACTTGCAAGCTGTAATGACTACGTTTTCAATTATTTACGTAGTTTTCTAGAGAAATACTCATATTATCAATAAACAATGTATCTTGAATTTTTCCACATTTTAAGAATACATTTTATTTTAAAATCAGAAAACAACTATGGAAATTGTGTTGACTAGTATTAAATAAAATGATATTGATTTTTTAGTATGGAAGGATGGGTGAATATCAAACAGTGACACATTAATGAAGCCACTGGTAAGAATAATATTTATCATATAAAATACAGTAGCTGTATAACAACTATCCCTATACATTATTGGAATTAAGAAATAATAAAATCGAAACAAACCCCCAATAAAAGTATTAATTATATTGATGATAAAATAACAAAATACAATTATACCTTTATGTATGTTCCATAAATTCTCCTACTGAGTAAGGACTAAGGAGCCAGTTGCAATAAATGTTTTCTTAATTTCTTCAGAATAAAGCTGAATCTGGCAAAATGGTTTTTATTTCTTTTGGAAGTGTATTTAAAAATTTGATGCCTGCTTGTATTGGTAATTTTTTGAATATTTGCAACCTGTGGCTTTCTTGTCTGTACAATACATTTGATTTTGTATTGTGACAGTGAACATTATAACCTTGGACTAAATCACATTTGCCAACACAGTATGAAATTGTTTCAAATATATAAAGTGAAGGCAATGTAAATATATTCAAATTTTTGAAGTGTTCTTTGCATGTAGCCCTTGAGGTTAGATTGCCTTCAACCTTCTTTGAGCACAAAATACCCCAAAATATAATCTCAGAAGACAAATGAGATTGTATGGTTCCATAGTAAACAACCTTAAGAATATCTAATATTTTTGAATTATATCAAATTTAGAATACAGGGATTCTTGCAAAGAAATGTTCCAAAATTTGCAAATTTTAACTCTTCCATCTATTTATATATATGAGACAATTATGTTTTGTTTAAACCATAACAACTTAATTAGAGGTCATGATATTCATATTTACAAAACTAGAACAATTCACAATGTAGATGGAAAACTACAGAACAAACATCTTCCAAAGACTACCTAGTCAAATGGGAGTGAAGTTATATAATAAACTCCCGGAAGATCTAAAACATATACAAAATTTAAACACTTTTAAGACTAGATTAAAACATTATTTGGTTCTGCATGTTTTTATAATGTAAGTGAATTTTTGGACCAATAAAAAAATCCCTTTTTGTTAAAATGTTTGATTCAGTAAGAATATTATTAGTCCACTTTAGTTTTTAGCCTTTAGTTTTTTGCCCTGTTCTTTGATGGTGATTTTACCATACTTATTTGTTTTACTTTGTTTCTTTTTTTCGTTTTTGTCGCACAATGATTTTTGTAAATGGCAATAAATGTTATTATTATTATCTATGGAACAGAAATCTTTCATTTTTTCACTTTTGGGTGAACATTGTTTAAGAAAAACAGACAAATTGTACATTTTTTAGATCGCTTCATTAAGTTTAACACGAATTTGCAAACCCTGTTTCCGTATCTTGTTCCGTTCGGAAGTATTTCATGAAAAACTGTCAATATGAATAAAAATGTGTCCAAAACCTGATAAGTTATATATTTTCTGGATCGCCTCGTTGTGAGAAAGTTTTTTCTTAGAATTTTAGTATAACAGCTGTTAATAAACAAGTCATTATTTTTGACCGCCTCGTCGCGCTGAACACGTATCTTCACATTCCATAACCCCTATCTTGGTGCGTTCGGTAGTTATTTACGATAAGTGACAATTTCAGTACGTTTCAAGTTTTTCCCTAGACCCCAGGCCTCGACTCTGAGGCTAGACCCCAGGCCTCGACCCTGGGGCTGGACCCCAGGCTCGACCCTGGGGCTAGACTTGAGCCTCGACTCGAGGCTGGAGCCCCCCCGAGCCTCGACCCTGGGGCTGGACCCCACAGAGCCTCACGACTCTGGGGGCTGAGATCAGGCCTCGACCCTGGGCTGGACCCCAGGCCTCGACTCTGAGGCTAGACCCCAGGCCTCGACCCACGGGGCTGGACCCAGGCCTCGACCTGGGGCTGGACCCCAGGCCTCGACCCTGGGGCTGGACCCCAGGCCTCGACTCTGAGGCTAGACCAGCCCTCGACCCTGTGGCTGGACCCTGAGGCTAGACCCAAGCCCTCGACCCTGGGGCTGGACTCCAGCCCTCGACCCTGGGGCTAGGCCCCAGGCCTCGACCCTGCGGCTGGACCCTGAGGCTAGACGCAAGCCCTCGACCCTGAGGCTAGACCCAAGCCCTCGACCCTGGGGCTGGACTCCAGCCCTCGACCCTGGGGCTGGACCCCAGGCCTCGACCCTGCGGCTGGACCCTGAGGCTAGACGCAAGCCCTCGACCTGGGGCTGGACTCCAGCCCTCGACCCTGGGGCTGAACCCCAGGCCTCGACCCTGCGGCTGGACCCTGAGGCTAGACCCAAGCCCTCGACCCTGGGGCTGGACCCCAGGCCTCGACTCTGGGGCTGGACCCGAGCCTCGACCCTGGGGCTGGACCCTGAGGCTGGACTCAGCCCTCGACCCTGGGGCTGGACCCCAGGCCTCGACCCTGGGGCTGGACTGGGTGAGCTGGGGCTGGACAGGACCCCAAGCCTCGACCTGGGGCTGACCCCGATGAGCTCTGGGCAGGCCTGGGCAGGGAGCTGGGACTCTGAGGCTGACAGGACTGGACTGACCTGGACCTGGGGCTGGACCCCAGGCCTCGACTCACCCTGAGGCTGGACCCTGAGGCTGAACCCTAGCCCTCGACCCTGGGGCTGGACCCCAGGCCTCGACTCTGAGGCTGGACCCTGAGGCTGGACCCAAGCCTCGACCCTGGGGCTGGACCCCAGGCCTCGACCCTGGGGCTGGACCTGAGGCTGGACCCAAGCCCTCGACCCTGGGGCTGGACCCTGAGGCTGGACCCCAGGCCTCGACCCTGCGGCTGGACCCTCAGGCCTGGACCCCAGCCCTCGACCCTGGGGCTGGACCCTGAGGCTGGACCCCAGGCCTCGACCTTGGGCTAGACCCAGGCCTCGACCCTGGGGCTGGACCCTGAGGCTGGACCCAAGCCTCGACCCTGGGGCTGGACCCCAGGCCACTCGACCTGGACTGGCCCCAGGCCTCGACCCTGCGGCTGGAACCCTGAGGCTAGACCCAAGCCCTCGACCCTGAGGCTAGACCCAGCCCTCGACCCTGGGGCTGGAACCCCAGGCCTCGACCCTGACTCGGCTGGACCTGAGGCTAGACCCCAGGCCTCGACCCTGGGGCTGGACCCCAGGCCTCGACCCTGGGGCTGGACCCCAGGCCTCGACTCTGAGGCTAGACCCCAGGCCTCGACTCTGAGGGGCTAGACCCCAGGCCTCGACCCGGGGCTGGACCCAGGGCCTCGACCCTGGGGCTGGACCCCAGGCCTCGACCCTGGGGCTGGACCCCAGGCCTCGACTCTGAGGCTGGACCCAGCCCTCGACCTGGGGCTGACCCCAGGCCTCGACCTGGGGCTGGACCCCAGGCCTCGACCCTTGGGGCTGGACCCCAGGCTCGACCCCTGCGCTGGACCGGAGGCTAGACCCAACCCTCGACAGCTCTGGACTCCTGACGACCCTGGGCCTGAGCCTCGACCCCGGCTGGACCTGAGGCTGGACCCTCGGGGCTGGACCCTCGAGGCTGGACCCTGAGGCCCTCGAACCTGGGGGACCCTGAGGCTGGACCCTTAGGCCTCGACCCCTGGGGCTGAGACTCGACTCTGAGGCTGGGCCTCGACCTGGGGCCAGGCTGACTCGGTCCGACCCTGGACCCCTGGAGCCCAGGCCTCGACTCCTGAGGCTAGACCCAGGCCTCGACCCTGGGGGCCCCAGCCTCGACTGAGGCTGGACACCAGGGCTCGGCCTAGGCCTGGACCCAGGCCTCGACCTGGGGCTGGGGGCCTCTGAGGCTGGACTCCCAGCCCTTGACCCTGAGGGCTGGACCCAGGCCTGACCTGAGCTTGACCCTGAGGCTGGAGACCCAGAGCCTCGACCCTGGGGCTGGACCCAGCCCTCGACCCTAGGCCTGGACCCTGGGGCTGGACCCCAGGCCTCGACCCTTGGGCTGGCGCCTGAGGGCTGGACTGGCCTGGACCCTGGGCTGGACCCCAGGTCCTGACCCTGGGGCTGGACCTGAGGCTGGACCCCAGGCTGGACCCTGAGGAGGCTGGACCCTGGGAGGCTGGACCCTGAGGCCGACCCGGCCTCGACCCTGGGACTGAGGCTGGACCCTGGGCGACCCTGGGGGGCTGGACCCTCTGGACCCTGACTGATTCCAGGCTGGACCCTCGGGCTGCATGGCCTGAAGGAGGCTGAACCCGAGCCTCGGACCCCAGGGCTGGACCTGGGGCTGGACTGAGCCTCGACCCTGGGGCTGGACCCTGGACCTCTCGACCCTGGGGCCACACCCGAGCCTCGACCTGGACCCTGAGGCTGGACCCAGGCCTCGGCCTGCAGGCTGACCCCAGGCCTCGGACCCTGGGGCTAGACCCCAGGCCTCGACCCTGGACCCTGGACACCTGAGAGGCTGACCCCAGGCCTGGACCCTGGGGCTGGACCCTGGCCTCGACCCTGGGGCTGGACCCTGAGCTGGACTGGCCTCTCGACCCTACTGGACCCCTAGTAAGCCCTAACCCTGGAGGGCTGGACCCTGAGGAGGCTGACCCCAGGCCTCGACCGAGGCTGGACCTGAGGCTGGGACCCTGGACCCCAGGTTGGGCCTGGGGGCTGGACCCAGGCTGGACCGGGCTTGACCGACCTGGGGCTGAGAGCCTCGCCTGGACCCAGGGCCTCTGACCCCTGGGGCTGGACCCTGAGGGCTCGGACCCTGAGGCTGGACCCCAGGCTCGACCCTGAGCCTGAACCCAGGCCTCGACCCTGGGGCTAGGACCCTGAGCTGGACCCCGGAGCCTGGGTGACCTGAGGACCCCAGGCCTGACCCAGGAGGCTGGACCCTGAGGCTGGACCCCAGCCTCGACCCTCGAGGGCTGGACCCTGGGGCTGGACCCAGGCCTCGACCCTGGGGCTGGACCCTGACTGGACCCCAGGCCTCGACCCTGGGAGCTGGACCCTGAGGCCCCAGGCCTCGCCCTGGGGCTGGACCCCAGGCCTCGGACCCTGTCTGGCCTAGGCCTCGACCCTGAGGCTGGACCCAGGCCTCAGCCTGAGGGCCAGACCCCAGTGTCCGGACTCCTGAGGGCTGGACCCCAGGCCTGGACCTGGAACTGGACCCCAGCCCTCGACCCTGGACCCAGGACTGGACCTCTGGGCTGGACCCCAGGCCTCGACCCTGGGCTGGACCCCAGGCCTGAGCCCTGGGGCGACCTGAGGCTGGACTCCAGGCCTCGGCCCTGGGGCTGGACCCAGGCTTGACCCTTGGCCCTCGACCTGGGGCTGGACCCTAGGGCTGGACCCCAGGCCTCGACCCTGGAGGACAGCCTGGGAGCCTTGACCCTGGGGCTGGACCCAGGCCTCGACCCTGGGGCTGGACCTGAGGCCTGGACCCTGGGGCTGGACCCTGGGGCTGGACCCTGAGGCTGGACCCCAGGCCTCGACTCTGGACCCTGAGCTGGACCCAGGCCTCGACCCTGAGGGCTGGACCCCAGGCCTCGACCCTGCCTGACCCCAGGCCTTGACCCTGGGCTGGACGGAGCTGGACCTGGACCTCGACCCTGGGGCTGGACCCTGAGACCCCAGGCCTCAGCCTCTGCCCAGGCCTCACCCAGGCTGGACCCCAGGGCCTCTGGCCCTGGGCTGGACCCCAGGCCTCGACCCTGAGGGGCTGGACCCCAGGCCTGGACCCTGAGGGGCTGGACCCCAGGCGGACCCTGGGAGGGCTGAACCTGAGCCTCGACCTGGGGCTGGACCCTGGGCTGGACCCAGGCCTCGACCTGGGCAGGGCTGGACGGGCCTCGACCAGGGCTGGACCCTCGACCCGGGCTGGACCCTGAGGCTGGACCCCAGGCCTCGACCCTGGGGCTGGACCCTGAGGCTGGAATCTAGGCCTGGACCCTGGGGCTATTATTTGGAATTAATTCAGGACATGTGATGGGCTAAAATTACTATAACATGCTTTTTTATTTATAAAATCATTTTAAAATCCATAAAATTTACAATTACAGTAACCCATTATTACACAATAAAAACTGCACTTTGACCTAAATTTTTTATATAAATATTTTTTATAGCGGTATACAAATAGATATTGAGTAAAAATTAGTGTGGTTCATCAATAGCACAACAGGTTCCTGTACAAAAATAAATAACCGCCAAATTCTTCAAATTTTAAAGATCAATTACTTCAATGAAAATTAATTTAAATTATTAAGACATCTTATCCTAGTATAATAATAATTTATAAAATTAATAAAGATAAAATTTAGAATAAATTTCACTTAAATTAAAGAATCATACACAAATTTAATTAGTAAAATTTAAATTAGGACTAGAAAGAAATGTATAATCATGAAACTGCTTTTTATTCCTAATTTAATAACTAAATAATTAAACATTTTTTTAATTTTAATTAATGAAATTTCTAAAATAATAATATAATTTCTTAAAAAAATAATCTTTTGAAGAAAGAATTAAACTTTATAAAAAAATAATAAAGTATTAAAATATTAACATCAAACTCTACTCAGGGTTAAGCAGACTGAAAGTGTCAGGACCCCAGGCCTGGACCCTGGGGCTGGACCCTGGACCTCGACCTCTGGGCTAGACCCTGAGGCTGGACCCCTGGCCTGGACCCTGAGGCTGGACCCTGGAGCTGGACCACAGGTCTGGACCCTGACACTGGACCCTGAGGCTTGACCCCAGGCCTGGACCCTGAGGCTGGACCCTGGGGCTGGACCCTGAGGCTCGACCCCAGGCCTCGAACCTGGGACTGGACCCTGAGGCTGGACCCTTAGGCTGGACCGTGGGGCTGGACTCTGAGGCTGGACCCCACTCCTCGATTCCGGGCTGGACCCTGAGGCTGGACCCCAGGCCTCGACCCTGAGGCTGGACCCCAAGCCTCGACCCTGGGGCTGGACCCTGGGGCTGGACCCCAGGCCTCGACCCTGGGCTGGACCCCGGGCCTCGGCCTGGGGCTGGACCCTGAGGCTGGACCTGAGCTGGTGGACCCAGGCCTCGACCTGAGGCCAGACCCCAGGCCCTGGTCTGGGAGGCTGGACCCCAGGCCTTGACCTGAGGCTGGACCCCAGGCCTGGACCTGAGGCTGACCCCAGGCCTGGACGGACGGGCCCTGGAGGGCTGGACCCGACCCACAGGCCTCGACCCTGGGGCTGGACCTGAGGCTGGACGACCTCCCGGCTGCCTGGGGCTGGACCCTGAGGCTGGACCCCAGGCCTCGACCCTGAGGCTGGACCAAGGCCTGGACCCTGGGGGCTGGACCCTGGGCTGGACCCCAGGCCTCGACCTGAGGCTATTGAGGCCTCGACCCTGGGAGGCCCTTGAGGCTGGACCCCAGGGCCTCCCCTGACACTGACGAGGCTGGACCCAGGCTCGACCCTGGGCTGGACCCTGAGGGCTGAACCCCAGGCCTCGACCCTGGGCTGGACCCTAAGGCTGGGGGCCTGGCCTGGAGGACTGAGGCTAGACCCCAGGCTGACCTGGGGCTGGACCTGAGGCTGGACCCCAGGCCTCGACCCTGGGGCTGGACCCTGAGGCTGGACCCAGGCCTCGACCCTGAGGCTGGACCCCAGGCCTCGACCCTGGGGCTGGACCCTGAGGCTGGACCCTGGCCTCGACCCTGAGGCTGGACCCAAGGCCTCGACCCAGGGGCTGGACCCTGAAGGGACCCCAGGCCTGGACCCTGGGAGGCTGGATCCCAGGCCTCGACCCTGGGGCTGGACCCCGGAGGCTGGCCTCCCTGACCCTGAGGGCTGGACCCTGGAGAGCTGGACCTCCCAGGCTGGACCTGAGGCTGGAGGTCCCCAGGCCTGGACCCTGGGCTGGACCCCTGAGCCTGGAAGCCACCAGGCTGGACCTGAGGCTGAGCCTCGACCCTGGGGCTGGACCCCAGGCCTCGACCTGGGGCTGGACCCTGGGGCTGGACCCCAGGCCTCGACCGGGGCTGGACCCTGAGGCTGGACCCTAGGCCTGGACCCTGTGGCTGGACCCCAGGCCTCGACCCTGAGGCCAACCCCAGCCTGCTACCTGGACCCTGGGCTGGACCCAGGCCTCGACCCTGAGGCTGGACCCCAGGCCTGGACCCTGGGGCTGGACCCTGACTGGAGGAGGCTGGACCTGAGGCTGGACCCCCCAGGCCTCGACCGGGCTGGACCTAAGGCTGGACTGACTCGGCCCTGGGGCTGGACCCTGAGGCTGGACCCCAGGCCTCGACCCTGGGGCTGGACCCTGAGGCTGGACCCCAGGCCTCGACCCTGAGGCCAGACCCCGAGCCTGGACCTGGGCTGGACCCAGGCGCAGGCCCGACTGGACTGGACCCCAGGCTGGACCTGAGGCTGACCCCAGGCCTCGGACCCTGGGGCTGGACCCCAGGCCTCGACCCTGGGGCTGGACCCTGAGGCTAGACCCCAGGCCTCGACCCTGGGGCTGGACCCTAATGCTGGACTGACTCCCTGGCCTGGGAGGCTGGGCCCCAGGCTGGACCCCAGGCCTCGACCCTGAGGAGGCTGGACCCAGGCCTCGACTGGGGCTGGACCCTGAGGCCCAGGCCTCGACCTGAGGCTGGACCCCAGGCCTCGACCCTGGGGCTGGACCCTGAGGCTGGACCCCAGGCCTCGACCCTGAGGCTGGACCCCAGGCTCTGACCCTGGGAGAAGCTGTGGACCTGAGGCTGGACCCCAGGCCTCGACCCTGGGGCTGGACCTGAGGCTGGACCCCAGGCTGGACCCTGGGGCTGGACCCTGAGGCTGGACCCCAGGCCTCGACCTGGGGCTGGACCCTGGCTGGACCCCAGGCCTCGGCCTCAGGGCTGGACCCTGAGGCTGGACCGGGCCTCGACCCTGAGGCTGGACCCAAGGCCTCGACCCTGGGGCTGGACCCTGAGGCTGGACCCCAGGCCTCGACCGGAGGCTGGACCCCAGGCCTGACCCTGGGAGGCTGGACCCTGAGGAGCTTGACCCAGGCCTGGACCCTGGGGCTGGACCAGGCCTGACCCTGGGCTGGACCCCAGGCCTCGACCCTGGGGCTGGACCCTGAGGCTGGACCCCTGGGCCACACTGAGACCCTGGGGCTGGACCCCGAGGCCTCGACCCTGAGGCTGGACCCCAGGCCTCTTGACAGGGGCTGGACTGGGAGGCCAGACCCCCAGGCTCTGACCTGGGGCTGAACCCCAGGCCTCGACCCTGGGGCTGGACCCTGAGGGCTGGACCTGAGCCTCGACCCTGGGAGGCTGGACCCTGAGGCTGGACCCTGGGCCTGGACCCTGAGGCTGGACCCCAGGCCTCGACCCTGGTGTGGACCCAGGGCTCGACGGGGCTGGGCAGGCCTCGACCTGGCCCCAGGCCTGGACCGATTGGACCCCTGAGCCCTGGGAGGGCTGGACCCTGAGGCTGGACCCCAGCCTCTCGACCCTGGGAGGGCTGGACCCTAAGGCTGGACCCCAGGCCTCGACCTGGGGCTGGACCCTGAGACTGAACCCCAGGCCTCGACCCTGGGGCTGGACCCTAAGGCTGGACCCAGGCCTCGACCCTGGGGCTGGACCCTGAGGCTGGACCCAGGCCTCGACCCTGAGGCTGGACCCCAGGCCTCGACCTGGGGCTGGACCTGAGGCTGGACCCCAGACCTCGACCCTGAGGCTGGACCCTGAGGCTGGACCCCAGGCCTCGACCCTGGGCTGGACCCCAGGCCTCAACCCCTGAGGCTTGACCCTAAGGCTGGACCCGAGGAGCCTCGGCCCAGGAGCTGAACCCCAGGCCTCGACCCTGAGGCTGGACGGAGGGCCAGGCTGGACCCCAGGCCTCGACCCTGAGGCTGGACCCCAGCCTCGACCCTGGGGCTGGACCCTGAGGCTGGACCCCAGGCTGACCCTGGGGCTGGTGAGGCTGGACCCAGGCCTTCGACCCTGGGGCTGGACCCCAGCCTTCGACCCTGGGGCTGGACCCCAGGCTCAACCCCATGGCTCCCTGGGGCTGGACCCTGAGGCTGGACCCCAGGCCTCGGACCCTAGGGCTGGACAGGCCAGCTAGGCCTCGGCCCCAGGGCTGGACCCTGAGGCTGGACCCAGGCTCGACCCTGGGGCTGGACCCTGGGAGGCTGGACCCCAGGCCTCGACCCTGAGGCTGGACCCAGGCCTTGACCCTGGGGCTGGACCTGAGGCTGGACCCCAGGCCTCGACCCTGAGGCTGGACCCCAGAGCTTGGACCCAGGCCTCTGGCCGGAGCTGGACCCCCAGGCCCCTGAGGCTGACCCACAGGCTGGACGGGCTGGCCCTAGGAGTTGAACCCCAGGCCTCGCCCTTGAGGCTGGACCCAGCCTGGACCTAGGGCTGGATGGGCTGAGGACAGGGCTGAACCCAGACCTGGGGCTGGACCCAGGCTGGACCCCGGGCCTCGACCCTGGGGCGCTGGACCCTGAGGCTGGACCCAGGCCTCGACCCAGGCTGCCCTGAGGCTGGACCCAGGCCTCGACCTGGGGCTGGACCCCAGGCTGACCCTGGGAGGGCTGGACCCCAGGCTGGACCCCAGGCCTCGACCCTGGGGCTGGACCCTGAGGCTGGACCCCAGGCCTCGACCCTGGGGCAGGACCCTGAGGCTGGACCCCGGGCCTCGACCCTGGGGCTGGACCCCAGCCTTCGACCCTGGGGCTGGACCCTGAGGCTGGTCCCCAGGCCTCGACCCTGGGGCTGGACCCTGAGGCTGGAATCTAGGCCTGGACCCTGGGGCTATGTACATTATTTGGAATTAATTCAGAATCATTAATTAATTAAAATTACTATAACATCCTTTTTTATTTATAAAATCATTTTAAAATCCATAAAATTTACAATTACAGTAACCCATTATTACACAATAAAAACTGCACTTTGACCTAAATTTTTTATATACAATTTTTATAGCGGTATACAAATAGATATTGAGTAAAAATTATTGTGGTTCATCAATGCACAACAGGTTCTGGACAAAATAAATAACCATGAATTCTTCAAATTTTAAAGATCTTAATTACTTCAATGAAAATTAATTTAAATTGATTAATAATAAGGTATTTTATCCCTGGTATAATAATTTTATAAAATTAATAAAAGATAAAATTTAAATAAATTTCCTGGAAATTAAAAATTAATATAATCATACAAATTTAATTTATTAAAAATTTAAATTAGGTACTAGAAAGAAATGTATAATCACTAAAGCTGGCACATTATTATTCCTTCCTAATTTAATAACTAAATATTAATTAAACATTTTAATATTAATTAATGAAATTTCACAAAAATAATAAACATATAATTTCTTAAAAAATAATCTTTTGAGAAAATTAAACTTGCCCAAAAGTGTAAAGTCCTTGGCCAACATCCAGAAGCTCTACTCAGGGTTAACCAACTGTGTCAGGACCCCAGGCCTGGACCCTGGGGCTGGACCCTGGAGCCTCGACCTTTGAGGCTGGACACTGGACCTGTGGACCCTGAGGCTGGACCCTGAGGCTGGACCCAGGTCTGGACCCTGACTTACTGGCTGACCCTGGGGGAGGACTCCCGACCCCAGGCTGCCTGGACCCCGAGGCTGGCCTCCACCGACTCCAGGCTTGGACCCTGAGCTTGCCCCAGGCTGGACCCTGGGGCTGGACCCTCCTGAGGCTTGACCCCAGGCCTCGAACCTGGGACTGGACCCTGTTGGACCTCAGGAGAGGCTCTCGACCCAAGGGACCCTGAGGCAGACCGCGGGGCTGGACCCTGGGGCTGGCTCTCGACCCTGAGGGACCCGAGGCTGGACCACTCTGTTGGACCAGGCTCCCGGACCCTGGGCTTGACCCAGGGCAGGCCTGGCCCCAGACTGAACCCCAGGGACCCTGAACTGACCCTCCTCTGAGGCCCTGGGACGGACCCCTGGGGCTGGACTCCTGAGGCTGGACCCTGGGGCTGGACCCCAGGCCTGGACCCTGGGGCTGACCTGGACCCCTGAGGCTGGACCCCAGGCCTGGACCCAGGGGCTGGACCCTGAGGCTGGACCCTGAAGCTGGACCCTGAGGCTGGACCCTGAGGCTGGACCCTGGGGCTGGACCCCAGGCTGGACCCTGGGCTGGACCCCTGCCTGACCCTTGGGCTAGACCCCTGAGGCTGGACCCCTGGCCTGGACCCTGAGGCTGGACCCTGGATCTGGACCACAGGTCTGGACCCTGAGACTGGAACCTCAGGCTTGACCCCAGGCTCCTGGACCCCGGGCTGGACCCCAGCCCTCCCAGGCTGGACCTGAGGCTGGACCCCAGGCTCCACCCTGGGACCCTGAGGCTGGACCTGAGGCCTCGACCGGGGCTGGACCCTGAGGCTGGACCCCAGGCTCGACCCTGAGGAGCTGGACCCAGGCCTCGACCCTGGGGCTGGACCTGAGGCTGGACCCCAGGCCTCGACCCTGGGCTGGACCCCGAGGCTCAGACCCTGGGGCTGGACCCTGAGGCCTGGGGCTGGACCCCAGGCCTCACCCGGGACAGGGCTGGACCCTGAGGCTGGACCCCGAGGCCTCAACCCTGGGGCTGGACCCTGGGCTGGACCCTGGACCCCACTCCCTGAGAGGCTGGACCCCAGGGCCTCGGCCCGGGCTGGACCCTGAGGCTGACCCTGGAGGCTGGACCCTGACCCCGCCTCGACCCTGGGGCTGGACCCTACAGACCCTGAGGCTCCCTGACCCTCATAGTTGACGGCTGGACCCTGAGGCTAGACGGAGCCATGGCTGGACTTGAGATTGGGATTCCAGGCCTCAACCCTGCTCCCCACCTGGGGCCCTGGGGCTGGACCCTGAGGCTGACTCCGGGGACCTCACCCTGGGGCTGGACCCCTGAGATCCTTCCCGACTCTGGGGCCCCAGGCCTCGAGACCCTGGAGCTGGACCTGGAGCCAGACCCCAGCCTGACCCTGGCTGGAGGCCCTCGACCCTGACCCCTGACTCCCAGACCTCGGCCTCAACCCCTGGCCACCTGGACCCTGAGGCTGGACTAAGGCCTGACCCTACAGGCCTCGACCCTGAGGGCTGGGAACTCCTGACCCCAGGCCCAGCCCTGACTGGACTGGGCTGGACAGCCCTGGGAGGGCTGGACCCCTGAGGCTGGAGGCCTCGACCTGAGGCTGGACCCTGATGCTGGACCCCAGGCCTCGACCCTGGGGCTGGACCTGGAACCCCAGGCCTCGGCTGGACCCCTGAGGCTGGACCCACCTCGACCCCTGGGGACCCTGGACCTGAGGCTGGACCTCAGCCCTGACTGGACCCTGAGGCCCCAGGCCTCGTGAGGCTGGAGCCCAAGGCCTCGCTGGACCCTGGCTGGACCCTGAGGCTGGACCCCAGGCCTCGACCCTGGGCTGGACCCCGAGGCCTCGACCCCAGGGACTCGAGACCTGGGGCTGGACCCTGAGCTGGACCCCGGCCTCGACCCTGGGCTGGACCCCAGCCTGGAACCTGGGGCTGGACCCTGAGGCTCCCATGCCTCGCCCTGGACCCCAGGCTGGACCCTGAGCCTCGACCCTGGGGCTGCCAGACCTAAGGCTGGCTAGGCCTCGACCCCACAGGGCTGACCCCAGGCTCGGACCCTGGGGCTGGACCGAGGCTGGACCTGAGCCTCGACCCTGGGGCTGGACCCCAGGCTGGACCCCAGAGCCTCGACCTGGGGCTGGACCCTGTGGACCCTTCGACCCAGGGCTGGACCCTGAGGGCTTCGACCCTGGCTGGCTCGACCCAGGGCTGGACCCCAGCCTGAAGGGGCTGGACCCTGAGACTGGACCCCAGGCCTCGACCCTGGGGCTGGACCCTGAGGCTGACCCCAGGCCTCGGACCCTGGGGCTTGTACCTGCTGGATAAAATTCAGAATAATTATTCTTAATTACTGGCCTCTAACCCTTTTATTACCCTAAATCATTTAAAATCCAATTTACAATTACAGTAACCATTATTACACAATAAAAACTGCACTTTGACCTAAATTTTATTACTTACGAGATTAGAAAATTTTTTATATAAATATTTTTTATAGTGGTATACAAATAGATATTGAGTAAAATTATTGTGGTTTATCAATAGCACAACAGGTTCCTGTACAAAAATAAATAACCGCCAAATTCTTCAAATTTTAAAGATCTTAATTACTTCAATGAAAATTAATTTAAATTGATTAATAATAGGGTATCTTATCCTAGTATAATAATAATTTATAAAATTAATAAAAGATAAAAATTTAGAATAAATTTCACTTAAATTAAAAATTAATATAATCATACACAAATATAATTTATTAAAATTTAAATTAGGTACTAGAAAGAAATGTATAATGAAAGCTGGCACATTATTATTCCTTCCTAATTTAATAACTAAATATTAATAAAACATTTTTTAATTTTAATTAATGAAATTTCTAAAATAACCAATAAACATATAATTTCTTGAAAAAATAATTTTTGAAGAAAGAATTAAACTTTATAAAAAATAATAAAGTATTAAAATATTAACATCAAACTCTACTCAGGGTTAAGCAGACTGAAAGTGTCAGGACCCTGGGGCTGGACCCTGAGGCTGGACATTGGGGCTGGACCCCAGGGCTGGACCCCAGGCCTGGATCCTGAGGCCGGACCCCAGGCCTCGACCCTTGGGTGGGACCCAAGGCCAGGATCTGAGGCTACATATGCCTTTCCATCAGTCTTAAAATGTTATGATTTCAAAATAATAGAACCACTTATAACCTAAATTTACCCGTCTAAATTTATTTATATATTTTACAACAATCTTATTTATAGCATTAACTTGCAGTAAATAAGAAAACCTATTTGTATGTAAAATTTGTAACCCAAATAAAACAATTGAATCGGTGAGTGGAAAAAGGGCAAAATTCCAAAACATGCCAAAATAAACTGAGATAGCAGAATTGTTGTAAGTTCCATAACGCATCTTTTGAGTGTAAAAGGACAAATTTCCTCTACTCTGTAATGTAGTAAAACAGGCCTGGACCCTGGGGCTGGACCCTGAGGCTCGACCCCAGGCCTCGACCCTAGGGCTGGACCCCAGGCCTGGACCCTGAGGCTGGACCCTGAGGCTGGACCCCAGGCCTGGACCCTGGGGCTGGACCCAGGCCTCGACCCTGGGGCTGGACCCTGAGATTGGACCCCAGGCCTCAACCCTGGGGCTGGACCCCTGGCCTCAACCCTGGGGCTGGATCCTAAGGCTGGACCCGAGGCCTCGACCCTGGGGCTGGACCCCAGGCCTGGACCCTGAGGCTGGACCCCAGGCCTGGACCCTGGGGCTGGACCCCAGGCCTCGACCCTGAGGCTGGACCCTGGGCCTGGACCCTGAGGCTGGACCCCAGGCCTCGACCCCAAGGGACTGAGGCTGGGCCCCAGGCCTCGACCCTGGGGCTGGACTCCAGGCCTCGACCCTGAGGCTGGACCCCAGGCCTGGACCCTGAGGCTGGACCCCAGGCCTCGACCCTGGGGCTGGACTCTGAAGCTGAGCCTCGACCTGGTTAATTGGCAGGTCTGGCCCATATACCTGACTGGACCCCAGGCCTGGACCCTGGGGCTGGACCCTGAGGCTAGACCAGAGGCCTCGACCCTTGGGCTGGACCCTGATGCTGGACCCCAGGCCTGGACGCTGAGGCTGGACCCTGAGCCTTGACCCCAGTCCTGGACCCTGAGGCTGGACCCCGGGCCTGGATCCAAGGGCTGGACCCTGAGGTTGGATTACAGGCCTGGATCCAGAGGCTGGACCCTGGGGCTGAACCCTGAGGCTGGACCCTAGGCTTGGACCCTGGGGCTGGACCCAAAGGCTGGACCATAGGCGTCGACCCTTGGGTTGGACCCTGGGGCTGGACCCTGAGGCTGGACCACAGGCCTCGTTCCTTGGGCTGGCCCCTGAGGCTGGACCCCAGGCCTGGACCCTGAGGTTGGACCACAGGCCTCGACCCTTGATGGCCACCATTTTAAAACCAGAAATGAAAATTACTTAAGTTTATGTTTTAAATATTGGTTTTAATTATACTAAAATGTGTGTAAAGTTTTTAGTATATAACTTAATTGACCTCAGAGATAGAAGTTATTTAGTGAAAAGCACAGGCCGACAGACAGACGGAAAACTTAGCAAGATAGGACTCTGTGTTATATTTAATAAATCGCAAAAGTTTCGTTTCACGGACTGGAATTCTTCATCACGGCACTATAAGACGTCTGTACAAAAAAGACATAAGGTTCGACGGGGTCGACTAGAAAACCAGATTATATCGCCTCTAAAATCCCTTCTAAACTGACATCCAGTGTTTTGATTGACATACTTTTATAACTAGAAAATGTATTTGTTATTAATCAATTGCGAGCTATGATTATGCAATACAATGTACATTGTTTTACGCAATAAAGATGTTTTTATTTGTATTTAGTGTATTGGAAATAATACATGTCAGTTAATTGAAGCAGGTCTGTAGAATCAAGGAAAAAGAAATTTGTTGGGTATATCTTTGCTGCTTAGGCAAAGAGCAGCAAACGGTCACAAACAAGGCATGAGCCCGAAAAGAGACGAGCTGTCTATCCGAAGAACGTCGCCGCCTGCCGTAGCTGTGGCGCTGTAGCAGGGTCGTTGCAAGGTGTGCCCTGCAGCCGCCTTCAAGGCCAGAGTCACGTGAGTAGGTCGGTTTTCAGCCGTTGCTGGCTAATACCGCGAAAAAAGAGAAACATCGAGCATGTAGGGTTGCTGGCTGTGAGGCTGAGAGGGATCCGAACTGCCTAGGTCGAGCGTAAAACAGTGACATGATTCCCAGTGGCCAAAATACGGAACCTTACGTCATTTTTGTACAGACGTCTTATAGTGCCGTGGTGAATAATTCCAGTCCGTGAAACGGAACTTTTGCGATCTACATTTATTAAGGGGTAGTGGGATGACCCTTTGAAATAATTATTTTACCCCATCATGTGAACTCTTATTTAAAATGGTGTAAAACCCAAATTAATTAATACCATCAACATTGTACAATGTCCCTCTTCAAAACGGCGGCCCAAAACGTGATTCATTGATGCATTATGAGCAGATAAACGCGTTGAGATTCAGTTTTTGCGTAGGTTCAGTTATTTTTTTAAATTATATGCTATACAACAAATTTTATCAACTTTTGAAAACTGCCCTTTTTCAAAAATCGTCAATTTGCAAAGTTGAAAAGTTTTGTCTTGCAGCATATAATTTTAAAGCTTTGATTACCCAAAAACTGAATCCGTATTTTCCGCCAAAATTTGGAAAATGATAGTGAACGCATCCATTTAACTGCTCAATGATTCAATGAATGACATTTTGGGCCACCATTTTGAACAGTAGCATCGTTAATTGTTTAAATAGGCCTAATATCAATGGATTTATTATTTCAAATTAGGGATCGCATGAAGGGGCAAAATAAATATTTCAAAGGGTCATTCCAAATGCCTCTATTTTGTTAGAGGGTGGGTAAACTCCCAAAATACATCCTTGGACTTTTTGGACACCCGGTATTTGGAAACTATAGGAGGGCCCGATTTCTCATAAGTTGCGCAATATGTTCACTAATAAACTTTGAAATTATCCGAGTTTTAGCGCTTTTGAACTTTATTTTGTATAAATATAATTTTGACTTAAAGGGCCTTTACAACGGTTTGGTGTACGTAAAACTGCGCTTTCACATGATGAATTATCAAGTGTCCTATTGTTTATGGAATTTAAAGGAGTTTAGAGCAGTATGCCAGTATGGAGCTGCCCACTGCTGTATCATTTTGACATCGTCTTTAACTATGTGTTGCAAAGGTTTAAACGTACCGTGTTTTATTGTTATTTTAAAGAATGTCAAACAGTTTTATTAAAAACCTGCATTATAAATCTATACATTAGTTTTGGATTTAAGAGTCCTTGCTATAGTGGTACAAACCTTTTCTACCGCTATGCGCAACCTCAAGTCATATAATCACTAATAAACATTATGGGACTATGTAAATAATCCTAAATTTTACGAAACAAATCGTTGCAGTTTTGAATTTTCTCTTCTCTACAAAGAACATTGTAGGAACACTACAAGAACACTTGTTCATTAGTTTGTATGAACAATTATAAATTTAAATTGAATAATAAGGCTGCTGAAATTGAAAGTTTATTTCCTGTAATATGACAGTGAGCCTATATTTACAATGTGGCTATCCTAAATATAATGTATGAATAGTCCATATAACAGTCCAGGAATCAAGTGTCTGGAGGGCATTGATGATTGTTTGGAATGCAGTGACCACTACCGACTCATTTATCGGTCGGTCGGTCTGAAGACTATGCCGGCTAGCGGCTGGCCTTGACTGTCCCTGCTGAGAGCACGTGTCAGCATTCAACCCAGAACACCTCTCATTCTGCAGTTACGTTAGTAATAATTGTATTTATTGCAATTTTCGCGTGATAACAATAGCATAAGCATAATACAGTTGAAGACCAGGTCACACGTTTACTATTGATAAGATAAGTGTATCAAACCCCCTCTCTAGGCGACTCCCACTACACTGCAGTCAGTGCACCAGCTGATTCACTCAGCACAGCAGTGACAGTGTGCGTGTGAAGCATGGCCGAGACTCGTCACACCTCCTGGGGCTCACCCATGACCAGGTTCCGAGTGGACAAGGTGGACGGACACCACAGTCCAGAGGAGTCGGAAGATGACCAGGACGATGATGTTCCAGGCTCCTACACTCGCAGTTTCCGTCACTTCACCAGGGAGGCGCTCCCCCGCGTGGACAACTACAGAAACATCATGTCCATCCACGCCGCATACCGACCCACCCTTGACGAGCTGCACGACGCCGCCACCATACACCGCAAGGTAATCCCCTAACCATAAAATATTAAATCGAGTAGATAAAAGGTTCGAATTTCTGAAGAATTGTGTACCGTACAATGCATTTACCAGCAAAAATGAAAGTAAAAGCCGTCTTTTATGGGTCGATTTTTTTTTAACAATCTATACACTAAATATCTCGTTGAGTGGCATTTCCTCTTATTGTAAAGTCAAACAAAATTATAATATTTTTCAGTAAACAAATCTTTACAATCTATCTTTATAGCGATTAAGCTACATATTATTGTTCAGCTTTGTTTGGAATTTCAACCGGGTTTCTTCAAATTTTACATCTTCGGACGTCTTTTGTATGTGAACAACGTCATGCATATGGTTTTATTAAATAAAGTGTTGTATAAATATGTTAACTAGTATAAAGACACATATTTATTTTGATAAGACACACTTGTTCTTTGCATGAATTTAATAATGTGTATAATATTTACTGGGTGTCCTATACATGCCAAACTGAAGACAGTTGTTTTATTTGCCCAAACAAACAAATCTTATTAAAGGGCGCATACTGCAATCTTACAACGTTGTGAAGGGAGTGGTGAGATTGACTTTTAAGTTCCAATCCATCCTGTTTTATCATTGCTTGGTATACGATAGATGACCGTATACCGTATGTGTGATAATAAAATTATCCGTAAATGCCAAGCACCTTACAAGTGCGTGGATACAACAACTGTACATGACTTTGCCTCGTGTATGTAGATGGGCCAAAATCTTGACCTTAACGTGGCAACAAATTGGAATACACCAATCAATGTAATCGGAAGTTTTTACGTTTTAGAACAAAAATCATTGTTTTTGCAAAGTTTAAATGCATTTTATCATGGTTTTTTAATTTCCACACCTAAACCCTTTTAATGTTCTTGAAGAATTGAACTTCTTGTTATGTGTGTAAACATATGATTATTTATCAACGAAATTGTTTGAGTTTTAGAATTACAAATATAGCCTATTTTCCGTCACTAATTTGGCGTCATGGTGAAATGCTTTTGAAACTGTGGGGTTTTCAATCTTGTTATATTGGGTATGATCAATTAAACCATATTGAAAGGGTGTACAATTTATTACAGGCTTAATCAGATGGATACAGGCGAGTTTTAATTTAAAATTTAAAAATAATATAACCCCCTTTTGAAATTTCTTGAAGTATTCAATGTATTTTGACACCCCTCCTGCTTCATTGCAAATCTGCACCAAACTCTTAATTTAGGATTACCCAGTAACGTTTCAACTTACTAATTTACAATGTTCAAATAGCTGATAGAAATTCTGACAGTAAAGTGTGGGCTAGAGAATTGACGCATACATTGTTGATTAGAACAGTTCTTGGCAGTTTATTTGTATAAAACTAAGATTGCCACTGGACTGTTCGTTCCTTTGACTCGGGGATCACGAGGTCAATGAAGGGGTGGTATTACATGAGTTCAAAATTAGAATTCGGTCCCAATTGCACTTAAAAGCAAAGGGTTTTAATTTCTTTATTGGTCGTGTAGGCTATCGAGAATATATGTGTAACGTTTCAAATTTCTCAATATCGTGGTTATTAAAAAGATAAATCGCGCAATTCGGTGAGAGTGAGTCAGCAAATTATATTTTGAATGTTATATGTATAGGTATTGGAATTAATATACAGAGTCATCGAAAAAGGTGTACGGGATTTTAAAGTCAAATAAAAACTTTAATATAATTGGTAGAATTTTGATTTTTGCATCAAAAGACACAACAAATCTTAAAATTTTCTATGTAATTTAAATAGTTTCAATGTGAGCTCCCCGTTGCAAGACAAACATCTAGCCGATAGTCAACCTCCCGCCAGGTGTTTTGGAGCATTTCAGGAGTCACCGTTTAAATGTGTATGTTGATTATTTGGACATGTTAGAAATGTATGGGTTCCCTCAAGTTGAAGAAATTGAAAGGGAAAAGGGCATTAATGTTATTTTTCAGCAGGGTGGAGCTCCAGTCATCACAGTCTAATCGTCCAAAAAGTTCTCAACCACAGATTCCCTGATAGTTGGATTGGGAGGAATGGTCCTGTTGTGTGGCCACTAGGAGTCCTGATTTGACGCCTTTAGATTTCTTATTTTGGGGTTACATTGAAAAACTTAGTTTATGCTGAGAAAATATGTGATCCAACTCATCTACAGCACCTGAGAAGAAGAATCAACGTAGCCATTTCAACGGTGACTCCTGAAATGCTCCAAAAAAACCTGTCGGGAGGTTGATGATCGGCTAGATGTCTGTCGTGCAACGGTGGGAGCTCACATTGAACCTTTTGAATTACATAAAACAATTTAAGGTTTGCTGTGTCTTTTAATGTAAAAATCAACATTCTACGAGTTGTATTAAAATTTGTATTTCACTTTCAAATCCCGTACACCTTTTTCGATGTACTAGCAGAGCAAGAGTACATAAATTTAACTAGCCAATTTTTGTTTTTACTTTTACCAGACGGTTTAGGTTTGATTGCAATCATGTGCAGGCCTATAATAGTTAAGTTAGTATAATGTGTTTAGTCATCAAGTGAAACCAACGTGACCAATAGTTATTCATACCGAAGATTAAACTTTATGAAGACACTTCAGTACCACTATCTTTTGTAAGATAAATGTCAAATCTGGTAAACGATTTGCGTATGAATAACAAGAGTGATATACTTGAGAACGGTGTATTATAGTACTAAATTACTACTATCCTTGACACTTGACAATAACCTAATTATGTCAAACATATTTGCTGGCTGTCAAAATATATTTGAAAGTAGGCCAACTCAAATGTTTGAGACATACGTCATTTTAGCTCGGTCTTATAAATTGAAATCCTTACTATTGTTTTATCGATAGTTTTAGATACTACCAACTACCAAACCTCGTGGAAAATTGTTAAACTGCTAGCTGTCACTGCATGCCCAGTTTTTTCACAAAAGCCAGCATGTATGACAGTTGAAACTAAGTTTACCTATTAGTCAAGGTTCTCTGTAAACTCAATGTCCATGATAAATTTTATATTTATCAAAGGTAAAGCCCACTGTGGCATATCTTTGTTAATCGTCGTGTTTAAAACGTTTCGTGAACAATTAGCCTATTACACATATCTTCAAGAGTCGGATCTTATTAGATTCTTTAGAAATTTAAAAAACAAACTGTCTAATAAAGAATAAAATTGTTTAATCCTGAGGCCTTTCAAATGCATGGCATTCATCGTCAGCCTATTACATTTCAGGCTCCTTGAATCAATATGTTTACGTACATCTCGTACCATATTGTTTTCCAAAGAAAAAAACCAACAATTCAAAATACTATGGCGAACAAACTTACAACATTTTTACAACAAACAAACTTTGAACTGTTAGTCTCTGTAACTTAACTTAGTTCTAGTCTTTAGGAGACTATCAGATACTGTCTCTTTTACCGGTAGGAAAGACGAAAGTTGCAAACGGAACACTTAACAATGAAAGAGTTCTCTCTCCGCGTGTCCAGTGGCAACGTAAGTTGATATGATTCGCAACCTATAATCATAATAGGAAAACAATTCCTCAAAACCAAAACTCACATTGTATTGACCCACTTTCTTAAGTTCGTTTCCGGAAGTAGCATCAGCAAGTGGCAGTGAGCTGAGTCGCTGAGGACTGCTGACCCAGGCACGTGCTGTGTGTCAGCAGTCAGCACTTTGCCATTGCTAGGTATTCAGTGTCATCACATCACAAGCCCACAATCAATGCAATGACCTTTGTAGTATGCACATATTTGCCCACTACATCTGCTACACTTGGTATGTGATACAAGACGTGCTGACTGTGCAGAGGTTGTCCGTAAAGCGTTCACGTTGTAAAATTTCTTACATATTTAAAATTAAACCTATTAAATGAAAGGTCTAAACAAAATTTTTAAGTTGAAAAGAGACTGATCTTTAGATTTTAAGACAGTACACTTTAAACCGGTGAAAATTAAATACTTTAATAACTTTGTAACGCGTACAAAAAGATGGCCCTGGTGGCCGTAATAACATTATAATTAGGTGAAATCAACGATAAACCTAACACATTGAAATACATAAAGAATCCTATCCATCTTAATATAACACCGAATGAAAACATGTGTACAAAACGTCTCTATTTTTCACACCTGCTGATTATACTTCGTTCACACTAAATCTCAAAGGTACTTTCGCAGTTGGTACGGAGAAGATAAACTTAACAAAATTAATTTACAGAACAATAACTTTACAAGAAAATCGCAAAAGTGGTCTAATCAATATTTGAAAACTTTCCTTGGTTTTTCTAGAGAGTAATGACAGGTTGATTTTCAGTTTTGTATTGTAGCTTAATCAGCTGAAGAACATACAGTGTCCACTGTCTTGTGTGCGACACATCCAGTTCGATCTAGTGTAGCACTACTTAATGTATTTGATTGAACAATGCTGGTACTTAACTGCAGGATAAGGACTCCAAATCATATCACAGTGGCAATGATCAACAATTAATTGACGCTATTTGATTCTGACGTTAGATCGCCTTCATCTATCACACAAGGATGCGATGATACGATGCCAGTGGAAACTTTACTTTATTACTAACTATTGGCTCGCTCTAGCAGTCACATGTTTACTCATGGCATAGTTTGCTCGTAAAAATGTTACCAATATTGTTAATTTTCTCAGATCTTTGACCAGTAGTTGTTAAAGAAATGTTAATCTAGTACACAATTACACAAAGTTCTACATGACACGTGAAACCGGGGTAAATAGTTTCAAAATTGTATCATATTTCGAAATGTTGGTGGGAAACGTTTTAATGTTACAAATAAATAGCGGAAATTGGTTATGCATACAATTGAATTAGTCGCAGAACAAACGTCACAGTTCTTATCGTGTCACAAAATGAACAAGACACTTCCATTATCTCTACGGCATTTTCACGTTTTTAACAATGCTCAGAACTTAGGAGACGTGTGTGTCAACAAAGTCATTTGGGTAAATTAGGGCTGAAGGCAAGTAGATAAAAACGTATTTCCTTTAACATATTTCCGGTTTAACACAACTAGACAAATCTTTCCGGAGAAATTGTTTAAAAAAATGCTATTAAACCGTAGTTAACAACTACGTATGTAATGTGCACATTCATGTCTAAATAGGAATCGTAGAAGTCGGGGTGGGAGATGGTGTCAAACTCTACTCGATATGTAAGGAAAAAAAAAAAACTGTTATTGCCTAAAATAATACAACAGCATCAAACAAGTTCCTTGATTTTCTTGTAGCATGGGCGCCGATATCCTGGGTTTAGTGGGGATTTACAATCAAGCAAAGTTTTCATGAAACTTTCATATTTTTACAAATTATCATCAGTTTTATTCTTTAGTATCTGGAATTTCACGTAATTGTACACACATTTGGCACTATCATTGTAATGATACGTGGTCGAGAGAATGCAAGTGGTAGTTTTACTGTGTTATACTGGGTGCTTCAAAAGGAGTTGTATTTAAATTATTTTAAATGAAGGCACATGATCACAAAAAGCTCAACTTGAACTGAAACAAATCAATAATTGATCCTTCTGAAAAGTTTTATACATATCGGTTGCTGGATAGGCATGTCCGGGTCCTATTCTGTAGCATATTATAAGAGTAATTGAAAATATAAGCTTTTCACTATACGTGTTTATTAAGAACGTACAACACTCGTAGATTAAAACATGTATATTTTTCGTAAGAGGCGGCTGGATAGACCGATTTGGGCCCCGCTTTATAACATGGAGTAAATACTGCAAACGTGTTCAAGTAGTTAATAAGTTTCCCTCTGAACATAGTACTATTAAAACTGTTAAAAATAAACCCTGAACATTGCACTTTTGTAAAAAACTTTCAAACTTTAGAATTTGGTTTTGTTTTATAGACTTCAACAAGTTCAAACATATATTATTTTGTAATTAAACTGTATACATTTTTGTCTTTATATGAAACAGCAATAATGGCTATATGCTTCCACAGAAAAACTGTCCACATGTTAAGCATGTCCACCTTCAAGCATTGCCCTTACACAATTTGTAAGTTTGCCCCATGTTAAAATTCCTATCCTAACGCCCCGCGGGCTCCATCCGGCCTCTCTGTGTTTGAAACTATCACCGTTCATCCAAGCACAAGTTCGCCTTTACAAAAAACATATACAATGGAATATTGTGGTTTTGAGTGTGGTGAAAGCACAGTAACGTGTTTAATGGGTTACATTTTTCATATTGTCCCGGGGGCCGCTCCTTACTCGCTACATAGATTTAAAACCATTGTAATGACGACACTTTCAATAAGAAGAGCTACTTCCTTAGAAGTTGTTTTACATTACCTATTTTGCCACTGAAGAGCTAAGTCGATCCCTCAAATCGTACCTCACTGTCTGTAGATGAGTCCGGCCTTGAAACTGGCCTATTGTAAGCAACATCAATCACTTGAGAGTTGAGACTAAAGGGGTCTTTTATTCTGTGATGTATCACCACTCACCATCCGTGTGGACCAACCAACAAAGCATTCAGCATCAGGTTACCTGCAAATGTACTACATACGACCAATCAGTATGGTTAAAATATTCTTTGACTACAATTCGGGATTTTTCTATGAAAAAACACATTGAAAGAAAATTCGTCAAATAAAAACCCCTCGTATGCTAGTGGAGTTTTAGGGAGGGGTTTGGAGTCAATTAAGAGTAAAAATGTTGCGATCTAACCCTGAAACTCAATCAGTTTTTTAGTTCAAAATTAGGAACTATTTTTTACATTCATTTCAGTTTTGTGTAGCGTGCACTTCCTTTATGTCAACAAACTACTAAATTCTACGCGAACTAAAAGTGCCCTAATGCCCAAGGCATTTAAAATGTTTTTAAAACATTTTGAAGATAGAAGGATTATATAGAAAAAAATCAATTATTTATTTTGCTCTACAGTTACATTGTTACAGTTGTACATTGTTGTGTTACAAATATGTACATATGCTGTAGAATGTTTACGTGATAATTATTAACTGTCTACACAAAACAAAATACAATTTCTTTAGCATCTTACTCAATGGAGAGAAATGATATGGCCTCTTAAACTAAGCATTCATAAACAATAGCAACTTAGTAGCGTGCTTTCCTACCACTGTTAAGAGACAAGTTTACGACCCACACATTGATTGGCTAACATACGAGTAGAGTGGTATAATTCGAATGAATTGTGAGAGTAAATGGATAAATGGTAGTTCTGAAAGTTAACTAGGTACGAATAAATGGAACATATTTTTTCAGTTATATGGTATAACCTATAACGTGACTATTGATACACAGTTGTACATGTTCTCGCAATAAACTATTCATTTATGTAACATAAATGTACCGTTTTGTTCATATTTTGTTCAACCAGATATGGGAAGGGACATTTGATAACGTGTCACTTAAACAAAACATTTGGAAGGGATCGAGAACATTTGAAATCAATATCTGATGAAAGGAAAATATGGTTTTAATTAAAATTAATAAACTATATTTTAACAACTGTGTTCGATAATATTGTGATAACTGCAGTGTGTCGATAATATGTGTAACTGTGGATCATATTGTGTTCGATGCTCTTGAATCACAGTAGTACTGTAATCATAGCCCTTCATGAATGTAATAACCAATATGACAACAAATAATAAAGTTGCAGTGGTTTATTTATGTTTATCGCTGTCACTATTGAGATATCAATCCACGTCATACAAGTATATGTTTACGCAATAAAGTATTTGTTTGTGTGCATGTTCTACTACTTCTCACTACATTTTAGCGCTTTGTCGTAAAAAAATAGGGCAATTATTTTCTATTACCATACAGAACGAAATGTCGCAGAACAAAACGAAAAGAAGTTTCGAGCTTCCCAGCACCTACTGGGTCAAATTATAATACTTCATATATCTATACTAATAAAAATGAGATGTTGTGTGTCTGTTCCTCAATCACGCAAATACCACTGGACCAATTTTAATGAAATTTTACAGAAATGTGGCTTATAAACCTGGTTAACACATAGGCTATTAACATGTTCGATAATTTAATTGTTTTCAAGATGGCGGTCATTAATAGGACCTCATTACATGTGAAAATTTATAACCCAAAACTGTCATGTAAAATTCTTGAAAACCCGTAAAATATTTAATTTAATTTTCTACACAAATGGTCCTGAGCACCCTTTTTGGTATCTTCAACCGTTTGCTCGCAAAGCTTGCTTCAGCGTGGAGAAACAGGCTCATGAAACTCGGCACTTCCACGGGTTACACCTCTCCTCGGCGCGTCAGTACGTCTGACCGACAGTGTTTGTTGACCATATTACTTACGATTCATGCTTTACAGCGAGTGTTGTACTATAGCCATGTAGTTTTCCATTTTCAACTAAACAAAATTAGCTTATTTTGGGTTTAAATCTTATGTGGTTTGTCATGATAAATTTAAATAAATGTTGTACGGGGTGAGCCAAAAAAACAGGGACAATTTTAATTTGTTATTCATCAGCTGTTATGACAGCTGGCGAGTCAATTGTTGTGGAAAATAAATGTTTATTTATTGCCATTTAAAGATTGGTTACCACGGCTCATCAGTTGTTAGCGCATCATCGTGCATTTGTAATAGAACAGTTCTTTAAGTGTAATGAATCGGTCATTTCTGTTTAACGTCAGTTTCGATCTCACTTCAACATCGGCCGTCATGGTGTCATTCCAAATCGGAAAACTATTCAAAGGTGGGTTGGTAATTTAAGGAACACGACCTCGACACTAAAAATCAAACCTAGTAGCAGACCTCGGACAGTTCGAACTCCAGAGAACATTGAAATGGTTCGTGCGATTGTGCTGCAAAGTCCTCAGCACTCAGCCTGTAGACAATCAACCGCCTTGGCACTGTCAAATTTGTCTATTCACAGAATATTGCACTTGGACTTACATTATTATCTCTATAAAAATTCTAGCTTAATGGAACAGAAGCTTTATAAAAGGGGTTTTGATTCATGATTTAACATGTGCCAAAGACTATTGCAACTTGTAAACGAAGCACCTTATTCAAGTGCTGGTTGTCAGATGAAGCCCATTTTGAACTTTCTGTTAAAATGAGTAAACAGAACTTTCATTACTGGTTTCCCGAAAATCCTAAACAGACCGTTGCTGAATTGAAGCACTGCATAAGATGCAAAATTGCTGCGATTCCTTAATCCAGGTTGCGGAAGGTTACATCAGGTATGCAAAAAGGATGGGAGGCCTGCGTGAATGAGGAATGGCGTCACTTGGGAGAAATGGCAATACAATGTTTTTTTTTTAGCGTGGTTTGTAACTTTAAACTATGTTTTGTTATTGAGCTGTTTCATTTCAAAAATGTCCCTGTTTTTTGGCTCACCCAGTACTATAAGGTAGCCAAAGCTTATAAGGAGAAGATGGTGAACTAACAGGCAAACTAAATGGTTTTTCTAAGGATAAATAGGAAACTGTTTTGTTTATTTTAAATTTGCAGTTTTATTAAAATATACACACAGCTATATTAAGAAATCCCCGAGGCGAAGCGTGGGTACTCTCAGCTAGTATATATACTAAATGTGTGTGTGTACATTTATAGTATTATCGTTCTCACCGCCATCGTGGTATGCTTGATTGGATTGTTTTTATTTGACTCACATGTTGGGATGTAATCATACCAAGAAATCTGATGATAAATGCAGTTTTGATGACATACAAATCCACGATAGGGAGAAACGTCTTCACCACCCACCTCCCCGATGTTAGTTATCCCTTCTCCCCTGTAACAGAAAATTTGCTAGGGTTCTCGGTAGCGCTTGATGCTACACGTCGGTTATGTCAGTCTACACCTAGCGTGCCAACTTGTCTCCCACACGCATCTCACAAAATATGTCAATGCAAATTCACCAATGGCGTAATTATCTATCATTGAACATTCGACCAATCAAAAACTGCTTTATTAAAACTCTGAAAGATAGCAGCAAAGTTAATTAAATCGACTTGATATTAAAAAAAAGGTAAAGTTTGTCTTGTTTAACGAGGCGAAGTTAGGACTACAAATTCATCTATTACTCAACCTCGATATTAGGATGGACTGTAGGATTATTACTATTTTGTTTAGTTTGGTAGTTGAAAAAGCCCTTACTGTTGAAAACAGAGTATAATGTCACCATGCACGCACATTTGGCGTGCAGAGAAGGAAGCTCAAATCTAATTGAATTATTTGGGATGAGCCACTGAATGCGTAGAAGATGTAATTAAATTTTGATTCTGTAATTATCCATTTAACCTTTACTCATGAGTGCTGATGAGTGATGAGTGATGTGATGTCTCCACCTTCTTCCTCCCACCAAATAATTGTCTTGATTCGTTGAAATGTTTTTCCGGGTTCAGTTGCAACATCCGCTTCCGCACTCTCCGTGACTGGCGCCGTACAAGGCTACATCAGTTTAAAGTTTCAAGTTTTTTTACAAGTGCGATAAAGATTTTGGTTTTAGAAAAAAACCGAAAACTCTTTTGTGGTATTTAGGTATAAAGTAAAAAATACAGTGCGATTTCAAATCTTTAAATGGCACAAAAGGTTTCACTTTTTTCTTCGTATTTAATCTTCAATAAATCTCAAACGTGTACTTAACCTCTATTTAAATAGTTTGTATACATATAAGTTGGCATAAAAATAGAATAAATTAAACAATTTTAAAAACTCAATAACCTATGATACAAATGTTTAAAAGTTGTAAGGCCTTTCACCAGCTATGCTGTTGTTGTTGTTATATCAACGGACAACGCAAAACTAATCATTATTTTTTTTTTTAAGAAACAATCTGATCAGTTTTGCTTTTTAATTTGTAACTTATTCAGCTCTCTGGGCTCGATGGCCATTTCAGAAAATTTGAGAACTGTAGTATTAATATATAAATAAATTAAACAGTTTTTCAATTTTGAAAATCACTCAATATTATAGCTGATACAAATGTTTAAAAGTGATGAGACCTTAGTAAAATACCGTTTAAAATGTCAGGTTTAATTCATCTTCAGGAAAAGCTTTTAAATTTGAAAAATAAATATAGCCACAAGAGCTACGGTGAATCGTGGCAAATTTCTAATAAAACAGAAACAGTTTTCATCTATCTAGTTTAAATTAGACGAAATTCGAGTATACACTACTGTATTAGTAATTGTTTACAATTTCTTTTTAATTATTGGCCTGTTTTTTATTCTATACTCTAATAGTTGTATTTGTTTTGAAATGAGGAAGTGGTTTACTTTCTGTATCTAAGGAAAACTAGGGAACTAGGCTAATAAATTATATAAAACTTAATTTATGCCCAGTGTTCTGAATGTGAAAGGGCAGAAATTAGGATTAAATAATTAATCAAGATATGTCTTTAAAACTATAGGTTCTTGAGCAACGGGAGTTGTTTTGATCGGAGAGTAAAACTCTATATAAAGTGTTATTTTATATTTACTATATAGGGTAACTTTGTGTTCGTTTATGGTATCGCTACAATTTTTTAGAGAAAACAAACTTCGAATGACAACCATTTTGAAACGAATGATTCGGCCAAGCTGGTTAACGAACTTAACCTAGAGATTTGGAAAAGGAACGTAACAATTGGGCAAAAAATGCGATCTGTAAAGTGGTTACGCATAAATATATATGAGAATTTGCCATTTGACTCAGGAGGTGTTGAGAAGCAAACAACTGCAAACCGCACCTTTCTATGAGAGAAATGAATAGCTCTATTGGCCAAAAAAATTCGCTAATACAAAAATGCAAATACCTTACAACATGAAGTTTATGAACTCATTGTGGTTTAATGTATTAGTCCAAGAACGCGTTAAAATGAAAATACAGATACGGCACTTCTTTAGAAAAATGTTCCAAAGCAAAATTGTTAAACAAATAAGTATTCATATCATATTGTAGCGCTTCGTGTATGTTAATCATACGCTGATACTCATCAACATGATTTTATGCAGATATAACCACTTTAATTATTTATTATTACTATTAAAAATAGTAAAAATTACACAAAAAACTAAAAAGTATGTGCGGTACCAACCCTAGAACTTGAATGCAATACTAAATAATTCTGTGTATTATTCATACATACATATACATGTGTGTGTATACTCGTATACATTTTCCTTATACGTTATAAATTTTCAGTTAAACAATGTAGTCCAACCTATGTCAGAAGTTCTAAATTCTAAACATATGCGATTATTTTCTGGGAGGCAGTCTCAATTACATTTTGAATTGATATGGCTCAGTTCTATCGGCTTCTTCAGATTATTTTTGGGCTGGCTCCTCAGGTAACTTTTCGACGGCCCCTTCAGAACTCGAATTTTTGGTTGTGGGCGATTTAGAATATTGCTTGAGCAAGACTCGAGTGTTTATGGGGCCATAAGTTTTGGAATCAAAGATTTGTCCAAAGCATTTGATTGCATTGATCACTCTTTATTAGTTTTAACATATTAAACTAATTAAAAGATTAGAACAATATAGAGGTACATCTCTTCAGTGGGTAAAGTCATATCCTAGTTTAACCTTAAAACTAATCCCAGTAAATCAAAATCGATATACTTTAACATCGGGATCCAAAATTGTGTTGACATTCCTTTAGTTCTGTTGAATGTTAAATAATCCCATTAAGGAGATAGATTATTTCAACCTTTATAGATAAGTGTGGACAAACACTTCACGAGGGATGTTTAAGTTAACCATGTCTGCAGCAAAGCTTCAGGTGTTATTTTCTTGCTGAGAGACCTAGCTAGTCACTGTTCTAAAGATATTTTAAGAACGGCCTACTATAAAATAATCCATCCACATTTAAAGTATGAAGGAGCTTATGAGAAAACTGTGCCAAAACAAAAATCAGTCGAGTATTTAATTTGCAAAAATACTTAATTAGAATCTTGGGCAGTCAAAAAACAGACCCTTGTCGAAATTTATTTTAACAATAAGAAATGTTCACTTTTTCATCGATTTAAATTTATGAAACTCTACTTTTCACATGAACTAAAATATGTAATGTTGTTCAAGACGTTCTAGCCATGCTAAATCATACAGATGCGCATAAAAGGTCCAAAAACATTCTTCTATTACTAGCAGCAAAAAATATACTTAGAATAAATGACCATTTAGCAAAAAACGTCACATCACTAATGAGGATACAACACACCATGTAATAAAAGAACAAAAATTAGATACAACTATTATATAGACCCAGTGTAGGACCATCGATCAAAAAGCTTTACCTTTGATAAATCCAGTCGCTGACCATTCACCGCGAGTGCACGAAATCTTTCGTCATAGACGCCGCCCTCCCTCCGTAACAACACAGTGCGCGTACCGCGAGTGCACTGCGCGTGTTTATTTTTTGTACATAAACAATATTGTAAATAACTTTTAGTATAAGAACTATAAAAGCTGGGGATGGGGCACAACTGTCCCGAAACGCGCGTCCGTTCATAAAGAAAACAACTATAGTAGGATCAAGAGGCACCAAACAAAGGTAAATCATTTTAAAAATTAGATATCTGAAATTTACTAAAATTTTCCCTGTAAACGTTAAGTGTTTTTCGCTGAAAACATTACATGTTTTATATTCTTGATGTTTTGTCCATCTACTTTGTGGTAGTCGAAAGTATACAATGAAAGCATCTTTGTACTTTACCACATTAATTAATTAATTTTTTAATTAATTAATGTGGTAAAGTACAAAGATGCTTTCATTGTATATTACATGTTTTGTTCATTACATGTTTTTCATCGTTAATGAGTAAAAAGAAGACGATGTTTTGGGATCTGCAATCTCAGAAAATGAGCTAGCCCATTGATTTTAAATGTATAGGTATATTTAAAGTCAATGAGCTAGCCTGTACATCGTTGCTGTCTGCTGACCAGTCAAACAGCGTTGTTTGGTCGTGTTTGACTGGTCAGCAACGCTGATTAGATAGTTAGATTGAAGGAGTCAAGTGGCCAGGAATTGTTTACCTTTATGCGCGTCTGATTGGATATACCAACGGAATGAATGTAAGTATATATTAATGAGAGGAATGGGATTGGGCTCGGCTGACCAAACGATCACGAGAGGAAGCGTCAAGTAACTGAGCACGGCCGAAACTGTCAAATTAGGAACAATTTAAACTTTGTAAAGTGATATTTAACTGATATTTTTTTACCCGCAGTGATAAATTCTCAGACTAAAGTTGGGAATTTAGCCATAAAAAGTTATCCATATTTTCGCAAAATATGCTGTTTTCTGAATTAAAAATGTTGAACTAGAATAATTTGAAATAGGTATAAAAGTAGTATGTTAACTTCTCTTAGGACTTACTGACCTGTCAAACCTACTTCAATTTTAACACACTAAAGAAAACAAGTTCTACTAAAATTTAATTGTTCTATTGTAACAATCACAACTACATTCTCTGACGGTCCTGACCTTCACTCATTACACTGCATTAACTCTCACTTTATCATGTTTCAAGTTCATGACAAGCCTGTTTCTAGGAATGTCGTTCTTGAATAGTAATTGAAAACATACTCATTCATTTATTATTTCTTTGGTTATTTCCTGGAGATCAAGAATATCAATGTCGTAATTTGGCAGATTGTCAAAACAGTGCTCTATAAACAAATATTTGACGACAAAGATATGAGTTTGATGCTTAATTTACTTCAACTTGTATGGTTTGTTGCAGCGAAATACGGTGCAGACTGCCTGGAGTATGTACGGGTCATAGAGTGTTTTCTCAAGATTGGTTGGATCAAGGGAGTACTGGGTCAAAGGAGTGGTCCTGCTCAACATCTAGGAGTTGTTGCTGTCCTTCCTTATAGTGTATGGTGTGTTGCAGGGCAGTACGGTGGTGCAGACTGCCTGGAGTATGTACGGGTGATATAGGGCTGTTCTCAAGATTGGTTGGATCAAGGGAGTACTGGGCCAAGAGAGTGATCCTGCTAAACATCTAGGAGTTGATGCTGTTCTTCCTCATAGGGTATGGTGTGTTGCAGCGCAGCACGGTGGTGCAGATTGACGGGGAAGTGCGGGTGATAGAGGGATCACTCAAGTTTGGTTGGATCAAGGGAGTGCTGATGAGGAACTTACTAAACATCTGGGGGGTGATGCTGTTCCTGCGCCTCTCCTGGGTGGTGGGGCAGGCAGGTGTAGGTGAGTGAAATACAGTTCAATACACCCCGCGAGTACTACTCTGTAAGTTGAAATGTAAACAAGGTACACAGATAATTTTGCTAAGAACATTTACAACCAGAGGACATGACATGGTCAGACCTTTTTGCACACTTGTCAACCTAGTACAGAATTTGATTTAAAAAATGTTATTTCCAGTATGTTTTTTAGAAAGCTTTAACAGTTCTCATGTACTTAAAGAAAATAAATGAAAGAAACTCTGATCAATTGATTCTTATTAGACCCTTAGTGGACGTTTACCTTTTGGTTACCCAATATAACTGAAAATGAATATTTGATTATAAATACTGGGTCCCTTAATATTGTTATCCGGTAATGACTCATCACGTTACCCTTCTGGGTTAACCTCTAGTCTGCCAAAGGGTAGAGAGCTTAAGGGTTCTGAACTATTGTTCGTTGGATTGGGGAACCGATACAGAGTGTTGCATTTCTGCAGTGCTTTAGCGTGACGGAGTACATCAGATGCCTTGTTTACCTTGTAGCAGCTGACCCACCCAACCTTACCTATTCAGTTGTAATCCTTTCTCTCCGGTAGCTGGGGACCACTAGACACCGGCTTATCTTTAACCTCCACTAGTCGGTCAAACTCCACTTTGATAAGTCGAGCTCCCTAATCCCACCTAACATTCATCACCATGTATGTTATTATTAAAATATAATTAAATTTACTGTTGAGTACTATAAACTAATAAAATTCCTTTCAGTTTAATTTTACTTAATAACTATTGATACGTAATCAGCCTATACGTATTTCAGTGCAAGGAATATTGCTGATTTTATCTACATCAACAGTGACGTTGATAACAGCCCTTTCTATGTCAGCAATCTGCACAAATGGAGTAATTAAAGGAGGTACGTAATTTAGACGTTGAACACCTTCTTACAATTCCGTAAGTGCTACATGAAATTCCTCATCCAATTGTTATATTTTATTAAATGAAAGTATGAGCCAAGCCAACTAAATGGTCATAGATGCACCAGTTATTAGTTGTGTATACCGTCCTCCTATTCCCTCTTGATAACGACATTTCTCATCAGTGGAAAGTGAATCTATATGTTTGTTGTTCCTCAGTCTTCTGAGTAAAAGTTGGAGTTGGACTGAAATAGCGCAACTTACGTATAAATACAAGTGAGATAACCGTTGCAAATCCTCTTGGCATATTTGATCAACTGATATTGCAGAGTTATTGTTTCGTCTTATCTGGGTCTGGCATAAGGCTGTATTATACTTACTTCACTTGCTCACAAAAACAAGTATTTTATAGTTTGAAGACTATTTTTCTGGAAGAGTACTAAAACACTCTCTTTTTTGTACGAATACTATTAAACTGTTGTATTTACTTCATCTTTAGATTTTGGCTCTTTGATTGATCTAATTACTAGTGGCGTGATGGTTCATATTAATATTTTGTAAACTGTGAACGAGATAATAGCCTACGTATCGATATATGCATCAATCGAATTATTGAAATCGTCCATCCAGAAGCCGCTTTTTCACCATTGACAAGGTTAACCTAGAGCAAACATTGCGTGGACTGAACATGGTGCCACAATTTGATCAAATTTCTGTCCAACGGTGTGGATGGAAAAGTTCTGCTTTGTTCTGCTTTGGATCAAAGTTCTGTGGTACGGTAATTAGGTAAGCTGCTTTAGTTACTTGGTCAAGGTTACCTTGATGGGGAAAACGTGGCTTAAATTATAAATTATTGAAATAATATTGTAGCTGTTTACAGCACATACATGCTATCATTTAAAGCAAATCCAAGATTTTATTTGAAATGTCAATCTTAGCAATTAGATCTAGGATACCAATTTTAAAAACCTTTGTAGATACTATAGTTTAGAAAATTCATAATCTTATATCTAAATTACTTCTGTGTTAAAAGCATCCTTTACTCGTTTGCAACTTTGTATATAATAAGAAGGTGTAAATTTGTTAATAAATATTCTTTATACATCCACAAAAGCGCAAGGTTTGCCACTCGTACTATACGTAGACAAATCCGCCTTATCATTCTCAATATGATGTTACGTTTATGTTATGATACCTCCCATTAAAATATCACAATTAAATGTTGCGCTCCGACCTTCTTTCGACCTTTTCCTACTCACGTCAAATTAAAAACATTGTCCTTTTAGGTGGAACTTACTTCCTGATATCTCGGTCTTTGGGCCCGGAGTTCGGTGCATCTATCGGGCTGATATTCTCATTGGCTAATGCCGTGGCTTGTGCAATGTACACGGTGGGGTTCTGTGAATCCATGCTCGACATGCTGCAAGTGCTCGGGCTGCAGCTCGTGGACGGAGGTATTCAAGACATGCGCATCATCGGCGTCATCACCATCACAGTGCTGCTCGGCATCGTGTGTATCGGCATGGAGTGGGAAGCCAAGGTACAAGCGTCAACAGTACTCACATGAAGGTCTAATTGAAAGTCTCGTTAAAGCAGGCTAAAATAACGCTGAAGTAATATGATCAAATCTTTCAACTTCAAGTTGGAAGAAAGGGGGTAATTTGGTTGATTTTATTTTAAAATTTCAAACTCGTGATAGCTTTAATAGATAAACTACCTCCCGAATAACTTGCCACTAAATTTGTCTGACATATTTATTAAATTCATCTATGTCCTTTGCCATGTGCTTCCGTTCCTATAAAAGGTCCATTGTTTTTACTGAAGCAATTGTCTATAAATCTAAATACTTTTAACATAGCCATCACTACTAGAAAGGATGGTTGGTTTTCTTATTTCGCACTCTGTTGTACAAGCCTTCAGCAGAACTGCGCTCTCATTGTCCTGTACTAAACTCGGATACCCCATGAAGTACGGTGTCAGGACGAGACTACGTATCCTAAGTAACTTTTGAAAATAATCCCGAGGCATCTATCCCCTCAATCTTAAAACGTACACATCTAATGGTTCATAGCTTACCACGAAAATGGTCGATACGTCATGGTTTTTGTGTCGAAATTAAATGTATAATTAATATGTCTGAACGAACTTAAGCACCTATTTGAATTATATCATGTCAAATACGAGTATGTACAATTGGATCTGGTTTTTGCTTGACAGACGCAGCAAGGTCTTCTAGTGGTGTTGCTGGTGGCTATTGCAGACTTCTGTTTGGGCGCCATCATAGGCCCCCAGAGTGATCAAGCCAAGGCCAGAGGGTTCCTAGGATTCGGACGTACGGTTTGATACAACACTGGTATCCCACTGAGTAATGTAGTTAAATGTGTTCAGTGTTTCCGAATTCCAATGTAATCACACTGTTGATTCTGTCCAGTATGGAAATGAGCGGAAAGCACGTGGAGATGTAGAGATTCTCAGTTCTTGAAATGGCGTCGTTATCAACCAAACATTCAGTTTTAAGTTTCAACATTTTAAATGAAAGGTTCCAAAAAGGCTAAAAAGCATATTTTTCTATTTAACTTTCGATTCTAGAACTATATAAGCACTTCAAATTATTTTACGGCCTGATGAAAGACACTTAACATTTTAAAAAATAGTAAAATTGTCTTCCAAGCGTGGAATTATGTAATGAAAGCATCGTCACCTTTCAGTTAAGACTTTCAAACTTGAAATTAAACTTTTGACAGCGACGTCATTACGAAAACTGCAAACCCTTGTAAACCGACTATAAAAGGTACGTGTTTTAATTTGACCAAGGCTTCGTACATTCTATATCCATTCGAAAACATGTAATTTTGTTGCCTGTGGGTAACATTGGTTGGTCAGTTTACATAGTCGTAGTTTACCGTCCGTACTGCACAACTTTAAGTCTGAATTAAATAGTGTCTACGAGCCTGTAACGTCAATAAAAAATTATATAGGATATCCGTTGTATTAACTTTTTTTCAGTAAAGTCGATTGGTGAAAATCCCTAGGCTAAATAGTTATCATTGTTTAAGACTTAAGTGAAATTAAAAGTTAATGTTTTGAAATACTGTACAGTTTCAAACGGATTTTCGGACACATGCTATAGTGAAAATACGTTTGTAAGTTACATATCATAGGTAGGATTTAAAAGAATTTGATTTGTTGTAGTACAAAACATAAAGGACAACTGGGATCCCGACTACCGGACTGTGGGTGATGTCAACCATGACTTCTTCTCTGTGTTCGCTGTCTTCTTTCCCGCAGCCTCTGGATTTTTGGCGGGAGCTAACATATCAGGGGACTTACGAGTAAGCTGGTCTATGTTTGGAACAAATAATAACAAGTTTTGAATTTTTAGTTCAATAAATCCTAAATTTCGTTATAAAAAGTTCTTGTGTTAATTTCTAATGGACTGTTTTAGGATCCACAAAGAGCTCTGCCTAAAGGAACTATCCTGTCAATAGTTCTGACAACAATCTCTTACGTGTTGATGGCTTTCATAGCAGGAGCTTGTGTGGCCAGGGACGCCAGCGGCGATGTCACAGAGTTCCTGAATGGAACCTTCCGAAACTGCACTGATCGCAAATGTGAATTCGGTCTCCAGAATAACTTCCAAGTAAATATTGTTCTACGAATTCGTTTAGTTCTTTCCGAATGAAAAACATTCATAACTCTTTTAGAAAGCATCCATAATAATTTATATACAGTACAAGTCGATGACGATAAGCTGTCCTAAGCGAATGTTAAGAAAGCTGGAAAAACTACGTATCATCTAAATAAACATGGAGATTCCACGGAAAATGTGTTCAAGCTCCTTAATATACAGACTGTACCGACATTCACGGAATCTAAATCTTAATAACGACTAACGATATCTAGTCACTGGTTCGAATATGGGGTTTCTGGAATGTTAATGCATGTCGTCATGTTATACTAGATTATAACTTAAGGGCTATTATAAATTCCAACATTTCTGGACAAATTTAAAATTTAATATACCTTTTAAGAATAGCAGCCATAAACATAAAAAGATAGGGATATTTATGGAACGCTCTGCATTTATCTTGTAATCGCAGTGAACTCAAATCTGGTAAGATATGGTGTACAATCGTTTGAGCTTTCCAACTATGTCACCAGTTAATATTTTTAAGATCAGAATGACCAACATTTAAATGTATTTATTATAACGGGCAGGCTTAACAACCAGGCTTGGCCCTATAGATATAATCTTGAATAGGTATTATAAGTTTCTATAGAAATTTAAAGCGAAAAACTGGTTTTTGAAGTGTGGTTCTATTATTTATACTGTGTTAGTCGTTGTAAAAATTACTTGTTCCCGTAAGCTTAAGTTACCTACCTGCTCAACATCAAAGAGTACATGAATTTATGATACTAATTTACTAATACTATAATACTAGTTTTAACGATAACTTGAGAAGAAAAACTAATAAAAATATATGTGGAGATTATTGGCAGTACTGTACTTAACAAAACATTCAAATTACGAGAAGGCCAATAAAAAAATCAGTTTTTATTTTCCCTCTTGTACTTTAAATACTTTGTTAATAAAAATATGATACAAAAACGATTCATTGGGGTTTTAAATGTCTATTTAAACGACAACCTAGACCTTTTTTAAAAAATTCAGAAGCGGTAGTTTTGAACACATTATTTATGTCTGTGCAGGTAATGGAGATGGTGTCAGCTTTTGGACCTCTTATCTTTGCCGGGTGTTTTGCAGCCACCCTCTCCTCCGCTCTTGCCAGCCTGGTTTCTGCGCCTAAAGTGTTTCAAGCTCTTTGCAAGGACAAACTCTACCCATATGTCGAGTTTTTTGGTAAAGGGTACGGAAAGACTGGTGAACCAGTACGGGGCTACATCTTAACATTTTTCATAGCAGTGGCACTAATATTAGTAGGTAAGTTACTCGTTTATGTTTATTGTTTTATGTATTTGTAATGCCAAACAGCATTTAAAATTATGACTTTTAACAACTTTTGAAGTGTTATATATATTATTAACTATTAAGATGTAACTGTAGCTATAACTAAACAATGTCTTACGTTAGTAGAGGGGATTTCTGTGGTAGAGGTAAACAACATAAATTAAAAAATGACCTGCATTATGATTATAAAACTCATGAAGATTGCATGGAACATGAGTTATATCCATCCACCACCCAAACTATATTTTAATTTAAATCATTTATATAAACTCAGGCCATTCCGCAATTGTCTGACGAGAACAATTTCATGTTTAGGTGAACTGAACGCGATTGCTCCATTCATCTCCAACTTCTTCCTTGCTGCCTATGCGCTGATCAATTTCAGCACCTTTCACGCTTCTCTCATTAAACCTGTTGGATGGAGGCCAAAATTCCAGGTAATTTGTTTGATCGTAATTTATGTTGATCCTTCTTTTTTTCCAAATCCTGTATTATCGGAATCCAACTCGTGTTTAAATGATAACATTATTATTTCATTTCCTCATGGGAGAAATTTTTAAACAGTGCAGTCTTTAGTGGTTCAAACAATGCAATACAATAATAATTGTTGCCTTCAGCCTTGGTTGAAGTCTGTACAGTTAGTGCCAAATAGGATGAAGCGCGACTTGCGCATGCGCGTAGATCCCCTTTCCTATCCGTTCAGTACAGTCGGTTTAAATAGTTGCTGTTTGTGAACAAACCGCCATCTTGGATTCTGTTGGAACGGACTATATTAAGCCTCGTGAGGGGAATAGTGGTGGGGAGCTACGTCACACCTGTTTTTACTCCCTTCTCCGGGATTCATCCTAGTTGGCACTCAGATCTGGCAAACAGGTCTGTACCAGTGGCGGTTCTAGCCAGGGACTGGGGGGCAGCTACCCCCACCAGTTTTCCAGGGTATATATTTTTTTTATAAGCTTAGTTTGGTAAAAAAATATTTATTATGTTTTGAAACATACAAATCTATGATGAAACTTTGTTTATTACAACAAATGCGTGTTTATTATCCTATTTTTTATAAAAGAAATATGATGTCCTTGCCCTTCCAGTTTTTAAGGTCTAGAACCGCCACTGGTCTGTAGGCCTACGCAGATGTTCAATAAAGCTGTAAAACTTAGAACACTTTTTCTAAATGTGTTTTGTTTCTATTCTTCTATAAATAGCTGCTTTAGACACATGTATTGACGTGTCAATTTTAAACCCCATGGAAATAAAGGATTGTTTGATGATATTTTTCTTCCACGTTTTGATCCTCTCTCGCTGTTAATTTGAGCTATTACTGTAAAACAGTGCGAGTACAATGATATGTTGTTTATTCAAATTGCCATATTTACAGCTGGACATAATCGAAGAAAAAAACTGAAAACTATTTTATATTTCTGTTACTGAGGCTGGAGCGCAGTGCAGCACCAGCTACATTGGCATGTCTATCTCTAGAGAGCATCGCCTTGAGAGTCAATCCTCCACATCATTAACCGTATTACCATGTTCCAGTACTACAACTGCTGGCTCAGCTTGTTGGGTGCGGTGATGTGTTGCGCTGTCATGTTCCTAATCTCCTGGTTCACAGCACTCTTGACTTTTGCAGCGGTCTTGTCTCTCTATCTCATCGTGGCCTATAGAAAACCAGGTATTCATTACGACATAAGGATGTGTCTTTATATAATATACATTCTATCATTATATCCAAGTAAATAAATCATACATCGCGGAAACATTCACACGTCATGCAATAGTAAATTTTTGAATCTCTAAAATTGTCTTTACGTTCTGACATTGAGGGCCGTTTACTCGCTTCCATTAATTTAAGTTATTGGCTCTAACCCTTTTGTCAATTAGTGTGTTCCACTATCTACCAGTTATGTGCCACAAACTTGTCTTTGTTATAAAACACTTAAACGACCAACAATTTTTCAAGCGAGTTTTGAACGCCTTAGCTGTTGGTTGACAAGTCGAACTCCTACCAGAAAAGGCAAAGGTTCGTAAACTGCCGTTCTGTGTCTTTCAGCTTGGTAGTTTCCCCTGCCAGTAGTTTCATAAGAGTGAGAGTCCTCTTATGGGGTTGAATTTTGAGTTAAAATGAAGATAGGTGTCAAGAATATAGAGGCATTGTAATTTCAATGTTTTCAAACTTTTCAATCCTGGCCAGCACGACTCTCTTGTTTCGAGTTTCGCGATCGTGTGGACAGCTTTTCTATTGAATGAACAATTTGTGTTTGAACAACTACCCCATAAGGCCAATCCATTGAAATGGTGTTGGTTTTTCGTAAACTACTCCGTAATATGTCGTCGTCAATGTCTGAATTGCGAAGTATTCGGACAGTTTCCTCAAAACATAAAAAAATTCTGTCTGAGGCAGTATCCCGCAGACGCTTTCTATGTGACAAGCCAAATTCAGCCCTTGGTCAAGGTTTATATCAAGGTGTTTTGTCTAGTAGACTTCTTCAATCTCAGTATTGTCCAAGATGACTCTTGGATTATTACGTGAGATTGTCGCCACAAGCAAAGTTCAATAAATAATTACGATTTCGTAGGATTTTTTCAGTTTGAGCTCATTAAAATATTGAATTGTGGTGTTGAACCCAACATTTGTCACGTGTTCGAGTTCTTGGATGGGTGGAGTCGTGTCTTCTGTATACTGGACAATTTATCACTTTTGCACCGATGAGCCAACATCGTTGACATAGAGCCAGACGAGTAAAGGATTTTTTATGGAGCCCTGGGAAGTTCCATTCTAGCTTAGACCTATTCCTCCAAATCGTACGTCTGAAGTTTCCATTTATTGCCTGCTATTACTAATAAGAAACCATTTGATTCACTTGAGCGGCACTCCTCCTACCCCATAATTTTTTAGTTTGTGATCGCCACAGTCAAAAGCTTTGGATACATCTAGAATTACACCGAGCGAAGTTTCTCGGCCTTCGACAGATTTTATATTATATGTACAACTAAACGCATCACTGCGTCTTCTGTCAATTATTTGCCACTCTGGAACACGAATTGGTTTGACGGGTAGTTGGTGTCTGTCCAAAAAAATCGTGATACGAATAAGGGAAACCTTCTCAAAACCCTCGCTGAAAGCAGACAAGGTAAATATCAGGCGGTAAATTTGAGTAGAAGAAGGATCACTCTTTTTTCAAACAAATTGGGGTGACTTGTGCATTTTTTTAGAATGTTACATTTAAAATCAAACCAGACAGTCTAAAAAGTATCGTACATCAAAGTAATTGTTATGATATTCGTATTTCAATGCTTTAAACTGCATGAGAAACTGTGGGCAGATGTGAACTGGGGCTCGAGCACGCAGGCACAGATGTACAACAATGCCTTGGCGACCGTACATCAGCTGGACCGAGTGCAAGACCACGTGAAGAACTACCGACCACAGATTCTTGTCTTCTCCGGTCTACCCAGCACTCGACCCCCGCTCGTGGACTTCGGCCACCTCATCACTAAGAATACAAGCCTTTTGACTTGTGGAAACATTCTCAAGGTAAAACCGATTCCTATATAACTATTTTACACTTCGTTTTTATACTCATAAAGACGGGTACCATTAGTCCTAGCTCTCGCCAAAATTGGTTTTGACTTAAGACGATTTTGCTTGCTTGGCTAAAACCGTGAAGTACAATATACTTTCTTCTTTTGTTACTTACACTAATATTCTTCTATTATCTACACTTAATCACATATTTTAGGAACACACTTAAGTAGACTACGCATGGGTTTGAAGAGAGAATATTCTTTGTTTGGTCTCTGGGGTTGGTCAGAGTTGAGTATTCTGAAAACTCTATGAAACCGTGTTTTTATCTTTCCAATAAACGTAAGTCGCATGTGCATAAACAGCAGTCTTATTTGACGTAACGCACAGTTAAGAAATTGAAAATACGAGTGGAAGTTTGATGTTTATATACTTTCAGAAACGGCTGGATACAGCCAGCACCAGCCTAACTCTGGACAAGTAGTAAGATAATTGCTACAGCAAACTACGTTTTAAGCTAATGTAACTCAATGTGGAAAATATGTCATTGAAAGTATAAAGCTATCACGTTCTTGCTGCAAATAAATAAAACTTGCGCTTTCGTAAACAAATATTTTATATTTGCACATTTAATATTTATGAAACCTAGAAAATCCATAGTAGTACAAAGACGCTGACTGAAAGGCGGGATTGACTCACAGTTCATACGACCTAAACAGTATTCTATACTAAAAACTTCTACACAACGATCCAGAGACAAAAAGGGAGGTTTCTGATGCCAAAGATAGCGAAAGTAGAAAACATAACATTTAATAACAATCTCCTGTCAAACTATTTTAACTATTTTTTATGTTTAAATATTTATAAAAATTTAATACAATGTTAGTAATTCAAACTATGAATAATGGTAAAATTCCAGTATAGTGGACTATATTATATTGAGAATTTTTATGGTTAAAACAGGATGTACATACGGGACTCATTTAACTACAGTACTACAAAAATGACTGATTTACATCCATCAAAACACTCATCACACTCACCATCATTCCATATTCACCTTAAAATATCCCCTAAGAGTGGTCGGTGTCTCAAAGCAAAGTAAGGAAATAAGCTAAAATTAAAAACAGTACCAGCAATAACAACATACTATTATCCAGCCTTACATTAAACAGTATAATCAAAATTTAAAACAGTGATATAACATAATAATAAAAAGAACAAGGGTAAGGTTGCCTACAACCTAACTCGTTTTCCCACAGAGCAGTTTTTACAGTTTTTCTCAGCTTATATCTAACTAGAAAAATACTTTCTGCATTTACCCAACTATGCTAAACTTGCACTTACTAAGATGTGTAGGCTATTTCGATCATCTGGCTTAAACATATTAAACTTTGTCACTAACGGCTAACCTGTTTGAACTATAGGTTCCAGCTTCCCAAAAGGTAAAAGTGACATTGGCACGCAAAGCGCGCAGCTGGTTAAACAGTCACAAAGTCAAGGCCTTCTACACTCAAATCGATGACAGCACGTTTGAAGGTGGTTGTCATGCCCTGATGTCAGCCTCAGGCCTTGGTAAACTCAAGCCCAATATTATTCTCCTGGGTTACAAGTCTGACTGGACAACTTGTGTTTCTTCAGAACTCACCATGTACTTCAGTGTTATGCAGTAAGTATTTCACTATGTCTTGCTGATCTAAACTGTAGGCCCACGTACTTTGAATTACAGTACTTACTTTGCTTAGAGCAACAAGTGTTCATAAAACAGCATTTGAAATCATAATTATTTAGGCCCTGGGGTTATAATGAAAATAATGTGTTATTTATATTTTATGGCATTTACAGTATGCATAGGAAACATTAATTTATTTTTGCAAACAAAAACACTGGAATCACAGTCTGACCTTTACAGTACCGAATCACACCCACCATCATCCCATATTTACCTTAAAATACCCCTTAAGAGTTATTAGTATATCAAAGTATCCTAAAAACAGGCACCACTTATTTGTAATAGAGTTTTGTAAATAATATGTTACAAGTTGTATTGCCCAATGGCAAAGTAGAAGTCAGAGAAATCAAACAATAAAACTGTTTTGAAAAGATATTGATCAAAATGTAATGCAGGGTGATTATTCTTTAAACTTTTGGGTTTTCATCTTTAGGTCATAAGTCAACATTGGCCATTAAATACATACAGTACAATAGGCTTATGTCAATTTTCCCCTTTTAAATTAAGTAATGATTATTTGAAAGTAACAGTTTACAATAACATTAAAATTGTTGTTGTCAACATTAAAAAATCCTTCTAATTAAATTTAGGTTACAACATTGGGTTTTGTCTTCTTTTCCCCTTTTAATTACTTTGATCCTTGAGTACTGTAACTTGTAATACTTTTTGATAGAGCACAACAGGTTTTATTATTAAAATAAATATGGAACTCTTGATGAAAAAACCCTAATCACACTTTACTTACCAACATTCTATATTCGAATCAGCTAATTTTAAACTACATTAGTTCAAAAACTCTTAATCAAAACAAGCAGGTTTAATCATTACAACTTTGACTGTTGTTTCCAGCAAAGCTCTGGACCTGTACTTGGCTGTTGCTATTTTGAGGGTGCCAGAGGGACTTGATTACTCCAAGATAATCACAGATGAACTTGATGCTACTGAGCGCAATGGAACTGTTTATCAACCAACTATTGCAAATAGCACTCCACAGAACAATGAGCCTATTAAAAGAGAGCGGTCTTTCTCAGATATCTCAGGTAAGGCATTCATGGGGTAAACAAAATACAAAATGGGGTAAACAAATGACCCGCTGAGGATCACTGAAGAGAAAATGGCTCATCCAAATCCAGTGAGGCGGCGAGTGGCACTTTTTGAGCTTAGGGAGGCGCTAAATCCCCGCGCTTAGAGGTGTGGTTCAATGACTGGTAATGCACCGTACCAGAGAGGGGTTTTGCTTACAGGGGACTGGGGAAACCCATACGGGAGGCTTTTTATGAAAATTTAAAAATAAAATGAGACCGCAAAGGGTTAAAGTGATTAAGACAAAAATGTCTTTGAGTAAAACTGTAAATTTAATATAAGTTTGTCCATAGTATGGTTTGTTGTATGTATATTGCATAAAAAAAAAACAGTATATGAATGTGTTGGAAGACTAAAGTAATTGCTGATAATATCTGTTGCAGATACTAGTGGCAGTGAGATATCTCCCCCTTCAAGTCCTGTCCCTGTCAAAATAAGAGAACCAAAACCATCCAGGGGAAACAAACACAAACGAGGGTCAAAGTATGAGTCTTACAGGTAAAAAAACTTTGTGTGAAGCCAGCGTTCAGCCTACAGTTTGCAGCCATCTTTAAGATTTTTATTTCATTTTTCATTTTTTAAATTTTCCAAACTAAACTTAAATGATTTTTGGTTGAGAGGTCACCATACTCCATTGATGAATACTAGGAGTAATTATTTCTATATGTTTTGTTAAGTATATTGTGTTGGGCTAAGTCTTAAATCTCTTAATAAAAAAACATGTATGAAAAAGACTGCACAGATTTATTGATATAAGCTCACAGTCCTGATACTTCGTTATCTACACAATATGTTCATCATATATATTTTATGAATAAATACATTTTTGTTTGTTTTGAAAACCGCACCTTTATTAGCTACGAAAACACTTTAGTGGAAAACTACCGTTGTTGCTACAATCAACAAATGCAAAATCATCATAAATTTGAATTTTTTCATTACATATCAAACTTTTTTGTATATTGTCATTATTCAGAACTCAGTCCTCCTTACGAAAATGGTCAACATGTCATGGTTTCCTTATTTATATGTTCACATGACGAATGAAGTTAGTTTTACCATTGTGTTATACTGAATTCTGTGTAATAGAAATTTTTTTATGCAATCTATTTGTGTTCTCTTGCTCTAAATGAAATGAAATAAATGTACACTAATTTTGTAAATTTTAAACTTTTAAATTGATGGCTGGCTTGTTATATTACTCAGTTGACAATATATCACTGATATTGCATTTATGCTTAACCCATCCAAAGTCTATTTATTTTAGTTTTTTAAAATTTGATATATTTTCTAAAAGTTATGTTTTGAAAGCTACATAATCTGGTTGGTACATAATGTAATGGGGAAAAGAGACTAAGTTCATGACTACAGGCCCCAAAATATATTTTATTCAACCATCAGCTTAGGCTACTCTTTTAGATTTATTCATGCTGTATTTTTGACTCAACAGTGCCATAACAGCGAGTACTAAAAGGCCAAATTGCACTAAATCATATGCATGAATCCAAAGTTGACGTCAAATAACAAATAAGTTTGTGCCCAGGAAGGTGATATAATCTCCCCAACTGTACTTGAACTGTATCAAAAGAGTATAAAATAAAGTATTAAAATAACTAACAAATAATGTATTGATTTTAAATTTTAACATTTCAAAACTGTTGAGGAAGTGTTTGAAAACTACTCAACTCCTACCTAAACTCCTCAATGAGGCATGCCTTGCCTCCTGAAAATAGTTTCCAGATGAGACCTTGTACAGCCAACACAATTACTTTACGACTGTCTGCAATAATCTTTTTAATTTTAAGATTGTTTTTTCAGAGCAGTAGATGGAACGTCTTTGTCTAAAAACATACTTAACAGCCTCACTCAGTTCCAAAAGAAACAAAGGAAAGGAACCATTGATGTCTGGTGGCTCTATGACGATGGAGGTATTTTACTCTAGTACCTATCTACAAAATTATTCCAGTTAAGTTTAGTAAAATAAGGATTTTAATAAATTACCATAAAGTTTAAAGTACAGTAGAGGCTTATTTAGCCATCTTAAACAGGCAGGCAGAAGGGCTAATTTAACCGAAAATGTCGGATAACAAGGAAATCTTCAGAAAAAGCCATTTAAATCTTAACTCTTACCCAGCGTATGCAAGAGCTGCATGCAGATAAAACAGCATACCTAGTTGAGCTTGACAGATGATTTTGTCAAATTAATAATATTTGCATGGTTACAGTTCGGGTACCAACAATTATTACACAGACCTGACACTTCTCTTCTTTCCTCTTCCTTTCTCCCCCTTCTCCTTCCTCTTCCTAACCTTTTGCCTACTCCTCCTCCCATGCCCGCTGATGGACTTCACATTTTTCGACTAGCTGATTAAATTCTTGACGCGCTTGGTGTTAGCTGTTTCTATGTTACATGTTTTACCCTATCAGCTACACAGCTTACTCACCTTGTTCCACCGTAAAATGAGCTATTTTTCTTTTGCTGTCTTCTGTCACTTCTTCCCACAATATTCTTCCTTTTCGTGCCTTTTCTATCCACTTTATTGCCGTCACTACTTCTCACATTATTTATTTTTGCATGACTAATTCACTTTTTTCTGCTACTACTTTTAACCACCGTTATGTATAAGTGCTGTCATAATTTAGAGTACTAACTTGGATCTTTGAAGTAGTAAAAATGAAACCGGTCCGAAATGTTTATTATTATACAGATTCAAAAACAAGTTGATGACAAACCAGGCAAAAACGCAGCTAAGCGCTAAAGCGCCGCTTGCATGAGTGAATCGAATTTCCTTTGCAATTTGTTACTCTTATTCGTTCCGTTCACAGTCTCGCTTTGGGATTCGGCCGTTCTATTACCAAGGGTGATAATAGAATAGGCCCTAGGCCTCAGACTTACGTGTTCTTTTACTGCATGTTTTATTACATAATTATAGTAAAGGATAATAAGGATAGTAGTAATAGTAAAGGAACTATAATTCTGCTGTGATAGTTCTCAAACGATAAAAGGTATTGGTCATACGATATGTTTAGATGCATCTGTATAACCCCACCCCAGAAAGAAACCGCCCCCAAAAATCATGTTTTAATACTTTTAAACCAATTTTTGATCAAAGTAAAAAAATTGTTAGAAAAAATGTTTCTTGCCCGATTCCTGTCCAAAGGGAAAAGTCCAATCTCGTCCCCCCCTAGTTTTAATTCAACAAAAGGGTAAGTCTGGGCTTAAGAGCCCTTTCTACCAATTACACTTATAATACAGTGATATAATGATACAAGATTACAATGATACCACTAACGATATGCAGTTTACACATATTTTGTCAAAGCGGCCAAGTATAGGATTAAACTTGTTGTTGTGACGTTTAAATTTTAAAGTTTGGAGTCTTGGAGAGACGTCACAGCTCTCCTAAAAACCAATTGGATGGGATAACCTTTATTTTACTAACTGATTTTCTTTAGAATTTTATATTTTTTCTTGGCTTAGTTGGATAGCGGATAATACAGAGTGTCGAATAAGCAAAGGACTGATAAGTGAGCTTTTTGAAGAATAGCAACTTCAAACTTTCAGAGCCAGACAAAATTTAATTTGATAAAGTTGTGAAAAATATATGTGTTTTGCTACTCATCCACTGGTTATCTGATACGCTTCCAATCGCCACAGTTATTTTGACCTCCATCAAAGATTAAAATCATGTTATCAGTTTAATTTTATATTTATTTGTTTAGGGCTCACACTTTTGTTACCTTACATTATTTCTACAAGAAGACATTGGTCTGACTGTAAGCTGAGAGTATTTACCATAGCCAACAAGAAAGATGAACTTCAGTTTGAGCAAAGAAAGTATGTATATTTTAAATTCTTCACTAAGTTAATAGCCAATTAAATATTAAAAGGATTAATTATTAACTAAGAAACTCTTATCCTTGTCTTGCGACAAGCTTTTCATTTTATGAATAATGTAACTGGCAGAATTGCGGAGTATTATTATGATTATAATCCAACCAATCAATCACCAAACAATAATTTCAATTGTTTCATCAGCTACTTAAGTAATGATGGTTAAACATAGGTTAGTTGGTGAGTAATTAGATCATTTCAGATTATAATCATACAGGGTGTTCACTTATCTGTGAAAACTGTGAAACTCTGGAATAAGCCGTACATTTCTGTATAAAACCGTGGAAAAGCTACCTTCATTCCCATTGGTGGAATTTTTGGGAATAAAATGCCTAATGGGGCTTTGGCACTCGGTCACGTATTGTGTGGCTAAAATTACCCTAGAAACTTATTCAGGGACTAAAAATTAATTTGAAATGATCCCAGGAGTTTATAGTATGACAAAATTCAAATGTAAACTTGAAACACACTTATTTCTCAACTTAATCTCTTTGAAACGTAATACATATTTTGACCCTGCGGTTCTCCAACTTTTCTAAGCCATTCAAGGAGTATGATTGGTTGAACTCAAAAATAGGCTTCAGTTGCCAAGGGGACTTCTTCATTGGACGTGAAACGCTTTCTATCGTGTCACTTTTTCAAGTAAGGAACAAAAAAGTCAGATGGAGCTAAATCAAATAAGAATAGTGGGTGGGGTAGCAGTCCATAGCCTAGGTCTATCAGTTTTGCAGTAGCAATTGCTGAAGAACGAGCTGGCCCATTGTCACTGTGAAAAAGAACCTTTTTCCTTGCAAATTGAGGTTGTTTTTATTAAAATTTGATCAAATTGGTCGAGAACGTTAGGCTATATTAGAAATTTTTTTAACCTTGATACAGTGTTTTGTATTACAATATCATGGATTTTGTCGACAATTTTATCTGTGGACACTTTAATCAAGAGACCTGGATGATCTTCACCAAAGACTGATGTTTGGCCTTGTTTAAATTTATTAAACTAATACCTGATAGTTGTCATTAAATGTGATTGGTCCTTATACACTTCCATAAGCTCTTCTAGGATTTCCTCACATTTTTCCATCCAAAACAAAACTCTAACACAGATTGGCTTTGTTCTTTTTTCATGTTAGCAAAAGTTGCAGAGTTTTTGATCTAATACCTTTTAAAACATAAATAAACATTTTTTGACTTAATAATTAGCCAGCTGTTGTTTAAACAGTTGTAGAATCAGCTGACTATAAGAAAATTGATTTACGATTTAGTTTATGTAAACACGGATACTTATCAAACAGCCCTCATAGACTGAAAAATGTTGTACAAACCATGATTTTTTTTAGGATTCAGTGGAAACTTTGTTATACAAATAATAAAATTAGTATGTTTAGTTGTCCACTAAAATTTTATTTATCTAAATCAGAAGGGACAGAACTGTTTTGGCTGGATTAAATCATATTCAGAGATCCTGTGTGTTCTTTTTGGTTGATGTCGAAGGACCATCCTGATGCAGGAAAATATGAATTAAGTGTATTATTTAAAAGAAAAGATAAAGATGATAAACTGAACGTAAGTTATTATATTGAAAAAGTTACAGAGATGATGAATTGATTAATCACAAAAACAAAGATGCAATGTTGACCTAAAGTGCAATGTTTACTTTTCTATGAAAAAATATTAATTGTTCTAAAACACATGATTTGAATGAGCTAAAATATTAGTCAGTGTTTATACTGTTCTTACTATATAAATACTTAACATTGTGAGTCAATTGCAACTGGTGACCACCAGCTGTTACATTGGGAGACCAAAACCTGTACCTTTGATCTGTCGGTTTAGTCTCTATTATAGGTAAGGATGGAGTTCCAAACCGTTACTCAAAAACATTTAAATTGCAATTTTTAAAATTGTTAGAATATACATTTTAAAATTGCACTTTTGTTAAAGTTTTACAAGCGTACATTCTGAATGCAGGCTTACAATTCAAAATGACGTATTAACACACGATTATAGTAAATATAGTGAGGAATGAAATGTAAATATAAGTTTATGGGCTAGCTCCTAAAGCCATAACAAGCGAACTATGTTTACAGCTTTTATAACTTACTCTTTGAATTTTCTAGCATGGCAAGTCTTCTGGCAAAGTTTCGGATAGACTACTCAGACCTTAGGGTGATTCCTGATATAACGAAATCCCCCAAGGATGAAACAGTATCTTTTTTTGAAGAGCTTATCGGTAAATTAAAAGTGGAAGAGGAAACTCCAAGCTCTAGTAAGTGACTAAGTATATCATTTTGTATGATTACTGTACTGTATTACAATTTTGTAATATTCAAGAAATTAAAAATAATATTTTTATTGCAAAAAAAATAAATTGTATTTAAGCAAGTAGGAACTAATAGTTTAACTATTTGTGGTCAGAATGAGTGTTGAACTATTGAAATGTTTGAAAAACTGACCTCATAGAATACAAGACAGAATTTGGCTAGGCACGTAATGTTATGTCTGCTACCAGAGGTTAAAAGTCCCTCTGTGCCAAAATTGCTTTGGCTGTCTGCCATTGTGGAGACTCTGTAATACATTGTCAATTTGTCATCTCATAGATTTTATAAAAATTATAGGCGTGAGGTGTTCCAAGAAAATACTTCTTTTACATTGTTCTTGTGAGACAAAAAACAAAATGGTCAACTGGCACTAAACACTCATAAAATTGTAACTCAATTTACATTTCAAAATTAGTTTTAAAGCACTAACTAGCAAGCTACGTTAGGGGGATTTGGTTTGTTTTTGGCTAGCTACTTTTATTTAAAGAGAGTTTCAGATTTAAGAACACCAATTCTGGTAGAACATAGTTTTATGAATGACTTTTTTGAATTTGTTTACTCATTACCTTACATTAAAAAGAATTAGTTCCTTTTGTTTTGTCCAAAAACCAACATTTTGACTCTGATCAAGGTTTAAGATTGAACTTGGAATTTGCACCAATTCTTAAACTCCTTCCGAAGAGTTGCATTGGAGCCTCCACTGCGTTCAAACAATATATTGATTTATTTACAGAGTAGTAATAATTTTTATAATAATTGATAATAAGCAATATCAACAATTTTATAGTGCAAGTAAAAATTATCTAATCGGCATTACAATCCAAACCATATTTAAGCTACGGTATCACTTTTAGGAGTCTTGCTACAGAGTATAAAAACATGATATTGTTGTTTCATATTGATATATTTTATAGCCTCTATTTGTGAAGCTGAACTGTTGGGAATGAACGACAAGACGAATCGACATCTAAGGCTTCGAGAGTTACTATTAGAGAACTCATCCAATGCAAACCTGATTGTTATGTGAGTATTATTAAGATGGAATATTGTATTTGTTGACATAGCCCATATTGTTCCTTAAAGCTATGATTTCCTAGAAACTAGAAAGCGGTGGCTGTCTTTTGACCTGTAATATGACAGTGGTTTTTTGTACAATGTGCAATCAAATGAGAATGTTTCCTTAGGGATTGTTGGTTAGTTCCAAGTCATTGCATTGAAAACAAATTCATCGTCATAATACTGTCATAAAAAAGCGGTCACTGGCTATTTCTTAGGAGTGATTAACACTATTCTCTATTGCAAACTATACTGTAAGCAATTTAATTATCTAATGCTTTTAGCTGCTAACGTATACTTAATGTTTGTTGTCAGGACGTTACCAATGCCCCGGAAGAATGCAGTGAGTGCCGCATTGTACATGGCGTGGCTGGAGACACTTAGCCGCGACATGCCACCATTCCTCCTTGTCCGAGGCAACCAGCAGTCCGTGTTGACATTCTACTCATAGAACAGACTGTATGTGGTTGAGAGTACTGACATTCACAGATGGCTCTCAATCTCATTCAGTTCAAAATATGGAAACAAAGTAGCACCAGAGCTCTCTGTCAGTTTCACTCTGTAGCCAGCTGAGATTAAGGTTGTGATAACAGGCCAGGTCAGCTGGAACTTACGAGCTGTCAACTATAACTTTCTTAGCTCAAGAACACCTAGCAACCACTTTCGGAATGAAGGTGCCACCAGGTGTTTGCTAAACATAGAGTCTATAGTATGTAACTGTCTGATAAACCCCGCCTCTACCCTAGCTTAAGTATAAAATTTGTTTTCTTCAAGATTGTGCTAAATAATAAATATGTGCCATTTATATGGTATGCAAACATAAATATAAAACAAAAAATCATGCATGTTTTGAAAGTTATTAATTAGTCTGATGATTTGCATCAAACTTTTAACCATGCAAAAAAACAAGCCATTTTTAGTATGAATGGTTTAAAATTTGTGTACAGTTCAGATTCAAAAATAAAATTCCATTGGAAAGTCAATGATAAAACAGATTTCATATGTTCATTTTATGCTAGAAATTATAGAGGTGTGCGAGATCTCGGGATTTCGAGATCGAGACGAGACTTTTTTTTTCTCAACGAGAATTTTTATTCTTGAAAAGTTTGAGACGAGAAAAAGAAATGAACACCGACAAAATTTGTTATACCATAAAATTGACTAGAAGTTATTTGAAACACGATTTGCGCAGTAAACTAGAAGATTCGTTCCAAATATTAAGTGCCAGCAGTTTGAACAACGAACTAGGTAACATCGATGTCCAGTAGTGACTGAGAACGGACGAGATAAGAGGATGATGCAATATTTATATACGAAGTAAACAAGCTTGTCAAGATGGTAGTCGCCACAAAATAACCTCCAGCCGGAAAATAACAGCTAGCATACATACAACTAGTCACTTAAAACAATGTTACAATAGTCGCAAGTGTCGATAGTTGCAATATTTATTGTTTTCTATTTGCAGTAATCGGAACAACAGTTAAGTTCGAATGTTTCGACTTTCAATCCATCGGAAACATTACTAACCGATCACACGCGGCCATTATTGCGTCGTCTGTTAGTACTTCGTTTTGTGACTTGTCGTGTTACAAAAGCATCAAACATGATGTGATTTATTAAGGTTTTAGAATCTCAATAAAGAAAATGGTTATAAAACAAGTTTTAAATAGTAACCAATCCAATTTTTGATCACAAAAACCGGAGAACGCTCATTTGTCAGTATGTTCAGAACCTAACCTCACGACATATTTTGGGGAAAGACGTAAGCTCAGCTTGTTGATTTACTCACTTTTAGTTATACAAGTTGTTTTTTCAATACTTGAAATATACATAACACATATTTTACTGCACTATTAAGATTATTTTAATGTTTTATAGTGTTACAGCCTAACAAACTCAAATTAGTACTCTGTGATAGTCAGTACAAGTTAGGGTATAGTAGGCCGGCTTAACTGAAACTTGATGTGATAGGATGGAATAGGGAACAATAATTAACAATTTATTACCTGAATATCAATAATCTTTATGTCATAACCATAATATTTTAGTTTAATATTTTCTGATTAGTTAAATTTTTAATTTGACTTGTAATGTTTTAGGTTTTATTGCTGTTTGTGTGGTCTAGCTTAGGCCTAGCTAGCTACAGCTTGACATTATATTTTTTCACTCATTTCAATGTAAAATAATGATAAAAAATAATTATTATAGGTAATCAAAAACTGGACTAACATTTTATTTATGTGTAAAATACTTAAACTATTAGAGCACTCAGGAAAAATAAAATGCATTACACTTTTAATATTACAATAATACCATATTCTATAACAACTAAGCTAACTACTTAATAATAGCAATAATAAACAAATGGGGCGGACAAATTATCAAAATTAAAATTTCTCGTCTCGATCTCGATTCTCGAGTTTTTGGCTGATTCTCGATCGATCTCGTCTCGACCTTAAAAAACCTGCTCTCGCACACCTCTACTAGAAAACAACTGACACTTAGGGCCGTTTTTTCAATTGCCTGGTTAGCAGCTGGTTATCTAACCGCCGGTTAAGTTGTTTACGGTCTGCAATGTTTACATTTTTACGCAACGTTCAAAGTATTCAAATGAATTATTTGAAGATCTTTCATGCAATAAAGGTATAGTTTTACCATTCTTATTGAATTTAACATGTACACATTATGCTAATATAGCTAAATACAAACTGTAACACCAAAATGCAAAATCAAAACAGACAAAGTAAAACTTAACCTAAAAAATATCTAGCTTTTCTATTGGTTGGCTCCCTGTCCTAATTTTAACCGCCGGTTAAGGCTGAATTGAAAAAACCGCCCTTAGCTTGATTCTGTACTCTACCAAAAATAGTAAATACTAATTGAAATATTATTCACACCATTTAAGAAATCTATTGGTGTGAAAAACGTCTTTTTCTTTGAAAACCAAGAAATCAATACCCTAAAAATTTAGTTTTAAATGTAAATAAATGAAGAACGTTAAAATATTACAAAGTAAAAATTAAATAGTAGTACCAACATTCAATGAATTTTGAATAATTATTTTTTAAGGTAATTGTAAGACATATCTAACTCATCAGGGCATTCTTAACTCCTTTAAATTGTTTTTGTTTACAGTGCTATTATGTAATGAATAATATCAAGCAAATACATATTTGCATTACAAGTGTGCATATGTTCAAGAAGTTGTACATTTTTTCACTATACTATAACAGTACAAAAACATGCCACTTTAAATTTTTTGTATCGGTTTTATTATTTAATTCAAGCGGGAGACCCAAGTTCAATTCCCGGTTCGGTCCAAACACTTTTTCTTTAAAATTCTTTAGTAATAAATTAGCTATTTAGCGTTTATAAAAATTAAGATTCCGTTAATTTGAATTTCCCGTTAATACAAATTAGCAATTGGGAAACAATTTGAATTTTTCTAGAAATTTTTTGTCGTCCAAGGAAGAAACTCAACAAAATACTAACTTTTAGAACATGTTTTAATGAAACAGTTTGAATACAAAAACAATACAGATAGTTAACACGTTAAATCATCAATGAAGCATTGCAACACCAAACTGGCCGTCTTTACAGTTTGGAGAGTGACAGTGTTGGCTGTAGTTGGAGCCTGGGGGGTAGGTGAGGGAGGAACTGTCGCAACTACGACGCCGCACCGTGGCAGTGCTGTGTGCTGTAATACCTGACCTTGAACCAACACCCCAGTCCTCATAAATAAAATAAAACGTACGTTGTTGTTCTTGTTTAATTAGACATTATTTTGCATAAAAAATGTTAATTTTTGTTCAAACTTGTCATTTAGCGCCTTTTTTTGGTTAATCCTAACTTTTGCTAATCCAAACTGGGTCTGGTTCCAATTAGTTCGGATTAACGGGACTGTGGTGTATAATAAGTCATTTGACATAGTATTTAAATTCTGTATGTAATATTTCCAGCTTGTTGATTAAAGTCACTATTTGACAGTCACATGTTTTGGATAAACATTCAGATTTAAGTACTTCTCTAAATTTGAAGGCAGAAATAGATGGGTCGAATGGTGTAGTGGTTAGCATTACCGCCCGGCAAACGGTAGACTCAGGTTCAAGTCCCGGTTTGGACCAAACATTTTTTTCTTCAAATTTATTTAATAATAAATATTCAATTAATAATACATAATTTGAAATTAAAATACTGAAGATACAAACAAATTTGTGTAATACACTATATGTTTCTGCCATGTAAAGATCATTATCATGTTGAAAACAATATTTTCAACCACTAAACTAGACTAAATTGTCCTCAACACTTGATAATAGACTTTGATATAATCGAAACATGTAGTTCATAACGTATATTTGTTTGCATCTTGATTAAAAACATAAAATGGCGGCTAGTGGATAAATGAACAACTGTGGACCCCATGTTATATTGTGAAATTTGTCTTAACCTAAGAAACAATTTTATATACAATATAAAATTTACCCAGGTAACAATTTTATAAGAAAATATACAAATAGTAGAGACACACATGTCAGAGGTGATTGACAAGTCCCGATACGACAAGAGTGTAGGTTTCGCACATAGACTCTTCTGACTTTGAACACAAACGTCACATCTCAGCAGGAGTTGCAGTTGTGTTCAAACAGCCAACAAGATTTCAGTGCCTAACCAAACACCTTGCCTTACAATATAGCAGATTCTGTGCCTCTGTCTACAGTTTAATCACCAAGGACGCGTACTATGGAAAACCAGGCCTCCTAGACTACAGCATAGCATTTCAGCACCTAAAAGGCTCTACAGCCTGTCATCTTAGTTAGTCCCCCTCACCCACCCATGCCCCCCCACCCACCCCTGCCCCCCCGAAAACTCCACCGGACATCCGTCAGGTTGTCATACAAGACAATTAGGAGAGTGGTTTCTCCGCTGCGCATGCAGCAAACTCTTTACTTTTACGACCGATGTGTACATATTAGCGTTTAATACATTACATAACATATGTGTGCGTACATATCTGTAGAGTGTACTACACCTTAGTTCTCACCACTGCGGATCGGTTTCCCCTGACCAATGACAGTGTTTGTTGATCATTAATATCACTTATGGTTCATGTTTCAGAGTTTGCAAACCATACAATTAAAGTGTGAAGTATATTTCAAAATAACTGACACTAAAAAATGAAAGCATACTTTTGTAAGCATTTCTGCAGCTATTAATTTGCCGAATAAAGTGTTAAATTAATTTTAATAACATTTACTATACTTATACATGTTTACTTGTTCTGGAAATAAACTATTTTTGACTTTGTCCTACTCGGACAGTTTTAGCACGGTTCACAATTTCAACTTTTAAATTGCCGCAATGTCTTTTAAAAATCATTTGTCTGCTATAAAAATATTTGTCTTCATTTGCATTACTATAAAATAAAGGTATTTACGAAACTTCAACACAATCCATTTATTGAATCCATCAATAGTATAAACTGTTTCAGAAAACAGCAGTTATTTTAATATGGCTTATTCATTTGTCGACCTCCCTTTGGTGAAGCTGTATAGATATGTCTTTTGTCTAGGCTGATCTCTTGTCTTTTGTCTGGTTGTTACAGTTGGCATAGCCAACTAACAGGCAAACATAACATTAAACTTTATCATTACACTATAACATTAAACACAAACATGCGAAGAACGGGTACGTCAGCTAAGAAACTTTAAAGTTTAAGCCCACTTTAAAGTACGAGTACAGGTGTAAGGATGCCAGGTAGTTCGATGCCAGTACCCGAGCAACAGCCTGATTTTGTACGAAAAGACAGTCATGCTACTATAACATAATATTTTATCCATGGCGAAGTAAGGGTACACAGCTATTAATTTAAATAAGAAGTTGAACAACATTTTGTTAGTCAATTTATTTATTAAATTTATATTTATAAAAATACATCCACCATACATTTTGAAAATTCAACATTACACTTTCAACATAACATCTACGATCTGTAAAAAATATGTACATAATTTTACAAAATATACATATTTTATGCAAATTTTATGTGGGCATGATAAACCACGGTGGCTAGGCACAGAATTTGGTGGTGACTAGACGATATCTAAGTACATTATATTATAATATACATTATAGATTTACTTAAAGTGGTCTTAAGTAAAATCATATAATAAGGGATGAATGAATATTAAATAAATCCTCCCCCAATTACCTGGTTCTAATATCTACTGTAGACAAAATCGACATTTAGTTTAAATTCTAAACTACAGTATATAAGTGGTAAATTACCTCGTCAAACAGTTTCAAATGAGTGGGGTTCCACTACATGTTTCGAGACAACGGAGAAAAGTGTTTTATCATTCTCGACAATCCCTAGCTGGAGCTATCATCATTGTTCTTCTATGTTTTTTATTTGTACTACCACCTGAAGATGGGACCGTTTTCCCGAAACATGTAGTGAAACCCCACTCATTTGAAATTGTTTGACAAGGTAATTTACCACTTATATAATATATATTCTACTACACAGTTTCGTGGCTAAACACAATGAATTTCAATTAAATTTTAACATTTTGAAAATATGGTTTTGGCTAGATTTTGTTACTTATATTATGAGGTAACAATTCAATCACAATAGCTTCTACGTAATCATTTAAAGCTGTGAACTTATAATAGTGTGTGTAATATATGAGCTCTATAAAATAACTTGAAGCTGTTCATTTTAATATCTGTGATTATTAAAATCTGTCTGCAGCGTACTATATATTTGACACATTATTCAAACATTGAGGAAGGATATATTCCATTCCCAGATCCCCACATATATATAAATATTTGGCAAATTGTTTATATTTATCATGCTATTGTTTTACCAATAGTTATATAAAATTAAAATTCATTAACTTATAACCTTGGTTTTGCCATTTACAAATTACAGTAGAATTTGATGCTGAACATTTAGCTAATTTAGCCAGATATTTAGTTTACATTACAGTGTGTGAGATATGGTACTCAGTTTGTTCAATATGTATAAATTTGATCAGAGTTTAATAAATATTGTATGTATGTTCGCATATAACTTTAAAAAAATATTAAAGTGGCAACAAACACTGACTTTTCTAAAAGACTCAATTAACATGAAAAATATAAACATTTTATAGTTAGAGCTTAACCTAAACAACCTGAATATACTGGCAACAAATGTCGCAAGAACAAATATTTTACTTAATACTTTGGCGAAATATTAATTTAACTCGGGGTGTGTCAATAGAATCCTTTGCCGCACTAGAGGCAGTGGGTCTCATGAAGCCGTTGGCGAGGCGAGCCGATGCTGCTGCCGCTGCTGCTACTGCGACTGGCCGGCACTCCCGTTGCACTGTTCTCTTTAAAGCTGGTGCTGAGGCCTGGGTTGGCTCCCACTGCTCTGCGAGGGCTCGGTCCAATGCTGCTCCCGCTACTGCTGCTCCTGCTGGCTGGCACTGGCGTTTTACTCTTCAGTTGAACCGGAGCCAAGGGTTTCTTGATACTGGTTGATTTCTTTAAATCTGATGTTAAAGATTTAATCGCACTAGTGTAGTTTCCGAGTCCAGCAACAGGTCTGATGTTGCGTACTGTACTTACAGAGGTTGCACTGTTCAGAGAACTACGGGAACTGCGTAAACTGCTCCTAGAGTTGGATCGCTCTACTCTTTTTTTATTTGATGAACTGTTTATCAAAGGCTTCCCGATAGAAGCTGTTTTTGATGGAGTCCTTTCTAGTGAAGAGGGTTTCTTGTATAAACTTGAAGAACTACTTCTTGCAGAGGTTTCTTTTAAGCTAGAGGTTTTAGGTGTTTGGTTTAAAGATTTCCTAGAGTCAGAAATTTTAGATATGCTCCTACTAATCTGTTTTGATAATATTGGCTGTGTACTGGTTCTTGCAACTGAGCTCCTAGTAATACTGGCCTGAGAATCTGTTTTTCTCAAACTAGAACTTCTGGGAATTATGCTCCTTCGTTCAGGTAACCTCATTGAGGATGCTCTTGCTACTTTACTTTTACTAGTGTCCATATCAGTTTGAGAATTTCTGCTGCTTTCAGATCTTAAACTGGTTAAGTTTTTGGGTTTAGGAGCGTCCGTGCTGTCCCCTTCATAGTTACATCCTGAGCTAGTACCTTGACTAGGTGTTTCTGAAACTAAGCTTTGAGTTTCTTCAAACCCTTCATCATTTAACTCGTGTTCACTTCTTTGCTTATTAGTTGTTGATGCTTGAACACGTATCTCAGGAATGAACTCACTTTTAATCTGGGTTAAATCTTTTCTTTTATCATTTCTCTGTGTAATAACGGATGGTTTGTTTAGTGAGCTGTTACTAGAATGACCACTTTCAGTTCGAGTATTATATTTGTCAAAAGGTTGACTTGCTAAGCTGCTGGAATTCTTGATTGCTTGAGTAACATCACTCTGTTCAATGTTGCTTCTGTGCCTTATGGAACGAGGTAAAGTGTGAGAACTACCTGTTTGATTTGAAACTAATACAGTTGCAGGATGATTTGACAACTGCGGCTCTTTGTTGCTATTCTTCATTGCTGTCAAAGCCTCTTTAACATCTGAGCTTGAAATGCTAGATCTATGACGAAGTGACCTTGGAAGTGTTGAAGATTTACCCAGGTTTTGTAGTTCTTCCCCTGATTTTATTATCTTGTCTATTGCTTCTTCTTCCATCCAAATTTCATTTCCTCTGTATTTTAGACGATCTTGCCACTTTTTCAGACGAGATTCAGTATCTTGAGGAGTTTGGGCTGTAACTGGCTGTGAATGAACTTGAAGAGTACTGGGTCTGATAATTTGTTTGTCAGGGACTAATTCAGGAGATACAACCTCTGAACGTCTTGTCGGTTCTTCTTCATTGCTTTTTCTATATCTTCTCGTTCTTCGTGTGGATGAAAATCGGTTAAATTGCCCATCTCCCATTTCTTCTTCCTCAACTTTTTTATCTTCATTGGATTGACTTCTGCTCACTTTGCCATCTGAAGAGACATCACAATTTCCTGATTTCAATCCACCGAGTTTTCTTGTCGCAGGAGGAGTTTCTATATTGTCTGAATCAATTTCTACCCTATCGGAAACACCTATATCAATCGAACTTTTTCGTATTCTCTTGGGGGCAAAAGGAGGTAGAGACTGTTCCTCATTACTTTCAGAAGGTGAAGAGGGTATTCTTCTTGCTAGGTGGGGACTAAATCTTGGCCGTGGCTTGACACTGTCAGGTGACGGGGATGGGTCAACAGGGTCTCCAGGTCTGCGAATGTACATGGTCAATGTTGGCTCATCAGGGAGTTGACCAAGACTACTTATAATCCCTTTTCTTTTCTCTTCTTCAGATATTGCCTGCAAGCATACAGTTTATATTTTATACATTTCAAGCTGCACCAACTTTAATGTGTATGTAGATAAAATTTTAATTTGTATTCTGGCATTTGCTTCTGAATTAGGATATTTACCATAAGTATGATAAATTTGTCTGAACACATCTCTAATCCAGTGAGGTAACTTCTGTATAATCTAAAAAACACTATTTGTACAATTGTTTGGAGTTAGTGAATCAACCACTTCTGTTATAAATCACAACACAACTCATAGCTTTTAAAAACAAATGTAATATAATAATTTTCATTTATGGTGTTGATCCTTTTTGTTAAAACAAAATTACCTGGAGAGTAGAAGATGGCATTCCGTCCATGCTGTTGCGGGACCTCAACCGCCTCAGCCTTCTCTGGTCATTTTCTGATTCTTCTCCAGAACTTGCCATATTCAAGTTTGATTTCCTCCAAGCAGACTTATCCTTGACTTGAGTTTCAGCTCCTGTGAAAATTACCAGAGTGAAAACTATGTTCAGCTTTTACAAACTTGTCTTGTATACTTTAGTATATCTATAGATTTCTTGCTTACATGCCGAGATGAATTTAAAACCCCTCTGGTAGTCTGTTATCAACGCACCAACCTGGATGAGTGAAAACGTGACACAGACCTGATTTGCTCTAAGAGTTATGACATCAAGTGTGTTAAAGCAAACCTAGCAGAGAATTGGAAGTGGCAAGGTGAGTCCAGTAAGATAATTGTTTGTCTTTCGAATTTCTAGGTGTGTTCTGGGAGTGACAGGAAATCTACCTACACTCATCTTTTTTGTGCATACTTATGAGTTCCAACTGCTGAGCCAACCATGTGCTCCAACCACCTTAAGCCCTGAGCACTGCATGGACACTTCTATCAGTTTAGCCAAGTCTACTAACTCCTTGTTAAACCATGATGGGCCGTGCTTAAACGCTGCTCTTTTACTCATTTTACTAGGTATGCTACAAGTTCTTCAAGTGAAACACATTTTATTAGGAAACATTTGAATCCCCCAGAAATGGTAATAACGAGTTAGACTTTATCTCAAATACAGGTACTTAATTGAACAGCTCCAGCCTCTCAAAGCTGGGTTGCCATGTGGTTCTTTACCTGCGATAGCCTCCATGGTACCGACGACATCAGTCTTCTCCACTGTTGGTCTCCAGTCAGAGTACACTCTCTTGTACTGAGCATTTCCTTGTGCCAACTTCCCCTCAGGTAGTGTGTCTAAAGTCAAACACCTCTCACCTTCTGTAACACATGAACCATCACGCTATGAATGATATGGAATTAGTTAGTTCAGTATTTTATTTCCATTTTGATTGTGAATAGAAATCTTTGTAAGTTTGACATTTTTAAAACAAACAACAAATAAAGAGTTCTCCTAATTAGAACTTTCAGTTTGGTAATTGCATATCAGTTTTTGTGTAATTGTGTATACATAAACAATAATACAATACACAAAATGTAAAAACATTTGAATGTAAAAATGATTACTTTGATCATTAACAGTTTCATACAAATTAATACTTGTCATGGTTTAATTCTTCACTGTAATTCTACTGAAAATAAAAAACCAAGAAAAGTCACAAAAGGCTTTTGACTACCAAAATTAATAGGACTAATTCATTATATTTTTTTTAAATGTTATCATTTTATCTTACAACTCCCATAGTCCATCTAATAATGATTACAATACACCTTATTAGAAGTTTCTAACTTAAGATTTGTCCCTTTAAATGATTAGTTTTTCTATAATTTGAAAAGAAGCAAGGCGTTTACATAGTGTTTGAACTAACCAGAATCGCCATCAATCGACCGTCGATTGTTCTGAAGTCTTCTGGCTCTTCTGTGTAAATCCTCAGTTTGCTTTTCTTCTTTTTCATTTTCTTGTAACCAAGCTTCAATTTTTTGACGCCATGCCCTTTAAACATGCAATATAGATTTTACAAAACATTTGAGTTAACTATGAGTCTGAAGTAAAAATAAAAATCTGTGCGATTAAAGTTTCAAGTGCACGCTTTATAGTCAACACTTTGAGGCCTGGGCCTGTTATTATTTTAGATTTGTTGCCTGCCTAGTATTAGTTTACAAATTATTTAGCTCATGGAAATGTCCATATTTACAATAGCTTACAAACACATCACCCTCTAAAAAATATTTTGATGGCAGTAAAGAAACAAAAATTTTATTTATAAATACAAGGTCATTATAGATTAAACAATAGACCATAGAAGTTCAATTAAAATGTAGCCTTATTTCTAAATGTACAATCTTTATTTTAATACACAAACTGAAAACCAAAACCATGTTTCATCTTTCTCTGTATAAACATAAACAAATGCTAAGCAGATGTATTGTGCAATCCCTACTGAACTCCCATAAACCATCACCCTCCACCAAAGTCCAAACCAGGACATGTGGTGTGATCTCTTGCTAGTGGATGTCTTGCTGTAATGAAACACACGCAAGTGAGTTCAGCAGTCTTCTTGAACTCTTAACAACCAAAATGACAAAAGACATCAGCTGGCTGGACTGACACTTTATATCCTTAGCCACATTTATGAAAGTGGGCGCCACTACAAACTGGTACTGCATAATTATTATACTCGAGCTTACACTCCAAAGTGCTATAGTTTTAAGGGCATTACATAGCTACTTTTAGAAATAATTTCTAAATGTCGGGATATTGGGAGAGTTCTGGTTTTGTTATAAAAACTAGATATTGGAAATTTAAGGTCCACAAAACATTTTGAACTGAACAAACCTAATATTAACACCCTATTTTTGTGATAAAGCCCATTTGCAGTGAGAATAGTACTGTCTTAGGTGTAAATTTATTCTGAATAGTTTAATACAAAAGTTATAAAACCTTGGTTTAGCTTCTTCTTCATCAGTTGCTGGTAGAATAGTTTTATTTTCAGCTAGAGGGGACGGGGAGCTTGGTCTCTCTCTGTCACCAGAGAAGTCGGCACTGAGAAGTTCGGGTCTCTTCCTGCCTCCCCCTCGTGCTCGTCTTGCCCAGGAGCGATCTACATACAAGCAATCATGTACTCATTCTACAGTATACAGTTCATTCTCTTTATTAACAGCTGTAGCTTACTCATTTGCAATTGCTGTAAAAATCTAAAAACTATATTTTCATGGATGTGAATGTGATACAAATTGTAATAAGATAACATTGTAAATAAGATTTAGCCTAATTAAAGTATTTTGTAGTTTATTTCCAGTTTTCCACCATACTTTTTGAATTTTTTAATACATGTTGTATGGTTTTTCTTATTATTATTTTGTGGAACCTCTTAACAATAAAATATATGATTGGATTAATATGATAAAATTCTACAACAACCAAAAAATATATTTTTGCTAAACTGCAGTTGTTTTTTAATTTGCTGGTTTAATATCCCCAAAGAATTACTTTGGAATTGATTTGGTGTAATTAGAAAATTAGAAGTTAAAATGATTTGATGCAATCGGTTATTAATCTTTCAATCAATACAAACCTATTTATAAGACTCTATTTTTTTATTAAAAATATAATTGTTATAAATAAAAAATTGATATCTTCAAAGCTAATTTTTGTAAATGTTTTACATTCTCTGTATGGAATTTTGTGGAAGTAAAAATAAGATTACCTAAGCTTCCCCAAGACTTTCTCTCCCTGTTAGCAGTTTGTCCAGATGCTTGAAGAAACTCCATTAAAGTAGATTCATCCTCTTCTGACGGAACTCTGCTTCTCCTTCTCCTGAGACTCCCAGTAGGAGTTACATCTGGAGGCACAGATCATTATACATAAAATAAAATTGACAATAGTGAGTTCACTTCACACAGTTTTTTGAAGCTTCGACCAAATGAGAAAGAACTTTATACTCTTATTTAAATGTTGGTATTTTCTTAAAGATCAATTTTATTAAGAGGAAATCAGATATTCTTTGCTTGGTTTAACCGATATCATACATTCTGTAGACCAAAGGCAAAGTGATACTATACAAGTGTAGTGATATTGAAAGTAACAATTCTCTAGGAGCCTGTAAACTAATTCAGGTGATGACAGTTTTAGTTGTAAAACTAAGCTTAGGTGTACTTGCTCAGAGAAAGTAACCAGTTGTATTAACTACTTTGAGCCTAAATTTAAAACTAATTATGAAAAATCATTTTTGAGTTTTGGGTTTTCAGATGTAAAAAATACCCATTTGTATAAATAATAATACATTCATGAGGCTCAAAGTTTTAAGTTTCTGGGCTTGTTTCTGGAGTTGGGATAATCATGTTGATTTTATTTGTAAAAAGATAACATCTGGTGTCTTTTATTAAGAAAATTATCATCTTATTGCAAATTAAATGCAGCCTAATTAATAGTTTGTTAACTAATGCATTTTGATTCAACTCGAGTCAATTTGAACAGACCTGTCGTGATTTGTATTTTGACACTTCCCTTTTCATATTTGAAACTCTAATTTTTTGTTTTCCAAAATTTCAATGTTTGCACCCTTCTCATAACTAAGATGATCCCATTAAATTTGGCTGGTAAGATATTAGATTGACCAACGACTTTGTTTTATTTAGAAAAAATTGAAAAATTACCTAATAAATCATCCATTTTACACTTTAGACGCCACTATTTAGTATAAATTATTATAGTCATAGTTAACACCAGTGGTAGTAGTCAATTTTATTGTAAAATGACTACAAAATAAATAAATATTGTAAAGTATAGTTTTGATGGGTAACAGTTCTAAGCCAGATCTGGGCTAGTCCAGACGTCACTTTTGGAGCATGCAAGATTTATTTTTGATGCTAATATAGTTTTTAACTATGCATTAACTGAAATTTGAATATTTGTACAAACGGATGATCATTATTTGGCTTTTTTCAGGCTAGGTCTGTTAACAATAAGTCAATAACATTGATCAATTTAAAAATTCAATATATTTCAATACCAAAAATTTTTGGTATCTCCATCAGTTAAGACAATAATAATAAACAAATATATTGAATTTATAATTGTTATCATTAACTCTTTGCAGTCTCACTTTATTTTTAAATTTTCATAAAAAGCCTACCGTATGGATTGCCCCTGTCCCCGTAAGCAAAATTTCAGCAAAACCGCTCTCTCTGGTAAGGTGCATTACCAGTCATAGAACCACTCCTCTAAGCACGGGGATTTAGCGCCTCTCTAAGCTCAAAAAGTGCTACTCGTCACCTCACTAGATTTGATGAGCCATTTTCTCTTCAGTGGGTCATTGTGGCTCCCTTGCCCGGAATGATTCAATGACTAGCAGCACGCTGTGACAGACAGGGGCCAACTGTCCGTCACTATAACCACTAAACCACTGGGCTGTTTGTCGTGGGCTGTCAAACTCACATGTGAGTTGCCGTCGGGGAAGGAGTGGTAGTTTCGGTGTTCTCTGCTAGGTATTGTTAGTGTAGTGTAGTCCTTACACATCAGAGACTGATTCAACCGCAACCTATACTAGACATCCAAGCGTTCAAAGGGAAATAGCGTTTGTTGACCTATACTCGACATAGGTTTAACAGACGTAGCCTGAAAAATGTTTAGCACAAACTTTCTTCAAAAACCAACAGTGCGAACAATCGCAAGACTGCAATGGGGAGAGTTGTAAAGACCAGCATTCAAAAGATTGAAACTGTTGACTTTACCCTGCCTCTACATTTTAGGAACGTGTCTTTTTTCAAATGTAAATGCAACCTTGTAAGGGGAATAGATGTACACTCTTACGAAACCAGAGACAGAGAGAACTATCAAACTGGGAGACACAGATTGATGGTTCATGAACGTTTGCCCTCACAGGAAGGAGTTCAATTAGTCTAAAATCAGTTTTGGTTGCAGAAGCATTTTACAGTTCAAACAAGTTTTTGGCACACAATTGGGATATTGGGGAAACAGACTGACAGGAGTAGCATGGGAAAATGCGAGTAAATGAGAATGTAAGTTATGTATGTTTGAAAGGGATCTAGATGTGGATGAATGCAAAACTTTTGAGCAAATAATGGACAATTGAGGTACATGTTTGTAAAAATTTCAAATCAATAAAATGTTTATTTTTATTTATTAATTTATATTTTTTTAACCCAACAATTATTGTTTGTGTGCAATAATGGTTGCTCAGGCTAAACACACACCAGGCATTGAAACACTGTGTTTTGAACATTTTAGAAAATATGGTGCAACTTTATACACTAATACCAATCATTGTCACAGGGTATTTGTTCTGCACGTGCATTGTTCAAAGGGACTATGATGTTTACCTGTGAGAACCTTTCACGAGATAAATCACAATTTGAGATGCCGACCACTCTCGATCATGAGCGTATTTTAAGGCAAATATGTGGTGAAGGATGAGTGGTAGTAATAATAAGTTATGAGGTGTAGTCTTGTTACAAACTAAGGGCGACTCTTCCTTAGAATGGGTCATTAATTAATAGCCCAATGACCAATGGAAATACAAGGACAATGTACAAAATACAAGGAAATCTGTGGATAATATATGTATATAATATGGATTTAGGTATGTAATATATGTATATGATAATATATGTTTAGTTGACTTTACCTCCAAGATTTTCTGAAGTGGGAATTGAATGGCTATGATACACCACCAGGACAGTAACATTTGAAAGCAACCTATTGACAATCAAAATTGTATAATGTAAACTTTTAGTTCAATTTAGTTGTAGTGTGTATCATGTGTTGCACAAGCCTTGGATTGTGAATCGTTGAACAGTTGAATGTTGGATCGTGGTCATGAATGTGTGGTTCTCTCACCTGGCGAGTAGCAGTTGTCTTCTCTGGCGGGATTTTCTCCAGAAAATGAGCCGAACCGTCTTCGAGAGAGTAAAGGTGAACCAGAAACTGATACATCTTCCTCTGATGTCATTATCACATTACCAAGCCTTCGAGCCTGTAACATATCATGATTTATAGCATTCATTGAATGAATGGAAAATTGAATAGACAGTGTAGTAACAAAAAGAGCTCTACAATTTAAAACGGTGTTTTAAATTAGGATTAATTTAATCTAGCACACACCTGTAACACGTTTCTATTTTCTTCTGTGCATAAAGTAATCAAAATGAAAAAAAAATTCAATCATTAAACTTCAATCAAAAAAATTGAATTTCAATCAATGAATAAGTGCAGTTTGATAAGTGCCCGTGTAGTACAAAAAGTAATCTGTATACACTTGAAACACATTTTTTTCTCAACATAATCTTCTTGAAGCTTAAAAATTTGTCAGTGATGCTCCAACTTTCCTAAACCACTCAAAATATAAGATTGGTTGAACATCTGCAAATAGGCTTCAGTTTCCAAGAAAACTTCTTTATTGGGTGTGAAATGCTTTCCATCAAGCTATTTTTTTAAAGTTGAGGAACAAAAAAGGTTGATGGAGTTAAACCAGGTGATCATGGTGGGTGGGGTAGCAGTTCATAGCGTAGGTCTACCAGCTTTGCAATGGCAATTGCTGAAGAATGAGCAATTGATGAATGTTTTCAGGGTAGAGAGTAGTGTTGGTTAGATTAGGGCAGAATAAGAGGATTATCCAGCAATGAGTGATGGATTTCCACTTCTTGATCGTCGGCGCAGCTAACCCCTCATGCATTGTCCCCCTCCGTGCTGCCTTGTTTACTTCCACGCACTCTATAAACTCTGCAGTCAGAGTTGTTAATAGAGCATTGTTACGGTGAAAGAGATCTTTTTTATAAGTAAGTTGACGTGGTTTTTTCTTAAAATCTTTACCATATTGATCGAGGACATTATGTTAGGCATTTCTTTCACCTAAATTCAGCTGTCTTCCATCACAATATCATGGGTTTTGTGGACAATTTCATCTGTGGCCACTTCGATCGGATGACCCAGACGGTCTTCGTCAAAGACTGATGTTCGTCCTTATTTAAATTCATGACTGAGAGTGCAGAGGAGGTGCTGAGTCTTGTCCACATTCATTAAGAGTCTGTTCTCGGAGAACCACAGCTGAGCTTCCTCAAACAGGCCCGTTGACAAGTTTCTAGCATCACTGGGGGCTTTCCCAGTAGATATCACTGTAGAGTCGTCCGCAGAGAGTAGTGTATTTCCATTTAGGTCCAAGATAATTAACTACAACCAGAAACAATATGGGACCCAGCACAAAGCCCTGAGGTACGCCGTGCAAGATCAATTTGAAGTCACTTGAAGCACCACCCAGAGACACTACCTGAGACCTCTTCTCAAGGTAAGAGGCAAAGACTTTAAGTGCAATCATGTCGATGCCATAGCAGCGAAGATTCGCTGTAGAAAGCTATTATGAGAAATGACGTGGAACGCCTTGCTGAGGTCACAAAGGGTGAGTGTGACAGAGCAGGCAGCTATTCTCAAAGGCCGATCCAGTATCCTCGCCTTTGTCGTTTAAAGGATAATTAGCCAGCTGTCATTTAAATAGTTGTATTAATAGCTAATAATATGAAAATGGGCATACGGTTTATACTTATGTAAACACGGCTACTTATCAAGCAGCCCTCGTATTATTGTTTGTCTTATAAAGAGGAACTTACTTTTATACTGTTTTCTACATCTTTCTTGATTGGGAATCCGGATCGAATATCGTAAAAAAGAGAATCGACAATGTTTCCTTCAGATTCAGATCCATTAGAACAAAGCTGGCCACTGCTCACTGCAACAAAGTTTTATTGATACAATAATTATTTTATGAGTAATATTTTAATAACTCTTGTAAATATATTGGAGTTATCCAAAAAACAACACTTAGTACGGCAACAACTTCACGATAAAATTATGGAGAATTGAGGCTATAGGAAAGGGTGTTTTAAAAGTTAACATCATCTTAACACGCTGCACGTGTTATCAGAATATCCTAAATTACATTTTGACTTGGTCGGTAGTTTTACTGTCATCCACCACAAATTTATGGTGTTGTGGTAAGTCTGAATGTTTTTGGAAGAAACCTTGTCATGTAATCTCTTATTTTGAAAACCTACTGTATAGTACTTGGCATCTTGGAAATCAAATTGTTGGAAAATGGCAACTATTAATCCAAGCCAACAATTGTACTCTTTAAATTTCCACTCAATAAGGAACAAAAACCTTTTTGAGCATAGTGAATTGGAGGCTCTGTGTTGGCTGATTATGTTTGTGCATGCTCAAAACTACCGTTTGTCTTTTGCTCTCCAAACATTAAACAAAATAAATGCAGTCAGCAGTATTTAATTGGCTGTAATTAGTCACTCAATGGAAACATTTACAGGGGTATATAAAGTGTACAAGCTTTTACCTTACTAATATACATCTTATATCACAAGCGGAGTAGGTAGTAGGTACTCACAATTCCTTCTCTTTGCCGCTAATTGCTCTTCCCTTTGTCTTCTACGAGCCATTGCTTGTTCTTCTTGCAATTTTCTCCTATCATTTTCCAAGACTGCTTGTTTGAACTTGACACAGAAGTTATGGAAAATCTTGAAACATTCTTCTATTTTGAAAGTGCCTGGGTCTTCACAGAAAAAGTCAGCTAAGGCTTTTCGTACATTTTCCAGCTCTCCCATGTCCCTCTGAAGTGCAGTAACTTCTTGTTGGGCCATCTGTGAGCATACAAATACAGTAAAACTTTTGAATGGGCTCATAAATTTTGTGGTATGTTTTTATACTATTACACAAGGGCTGTTCAGAAATTAACTCCTGTTGATATAGATAACTCGAAAACCTCAGCGTTAGGATGCTAGAATTATACAGGGTCCGGCAGTCAAACCTGACGGTTTTTAAAATGGAATAAATCAAAAAGTTGTTGAGATATTTTAAAAATGATTTTTTTATTGTAATGGCGACCATCCCCAACTGACCAGACGTCCCCACCACTACCTATCCCCTCTCAAAACCCGTATTTCGGCGAGAACTTTGTGAGATCCCGTGCCAAACATTGGAGAGAGTCATGAATAAATTCTCCAAGAGACTCGTACAGTGAAAATAGTGGTAATTATTTAAGTGACATAACTTTTGCTTTATAAGTTATTTTTGTGCTTTTTCATTATGAATATTAAATTTCCATTTCTCCTCTTTACAATAAAAAAAATTTTAAAATATCCCAATAACTTTTTTATTTATCCCATTTTAAAAACCGTCAGGTTTGACTGCCGGACCCTGTAGTTATATCCAAACTTGATCCAAAACTGTCATGAATTCAAATCTTGTAATTTTGAATGAGCTCGCACATACTCATTGTATTTATTAGTTAATTATTATTAATATGCATAATCAATTGTTTCAATAAAGCTGAAACTAATGTTGGTTTTTTCCCATAAAATAAAGTTGAGTTAAGATATTTGACATGATAAACCCAATAACTGAGCCACTCATACATTTCTAGAAGCTCTACAATTTCAATAACTGATCATAATCATCACAATTCAAAGCTAAATTGTCTCATATCTTTTTAATAATATTAGGTTGAGTAACTTCTTTAAGGCCACACTGGTTTTGCAAATTTGATTGGTGATTCCATTACTAACCTGCAAAAACTCCTGCATTTGTGTTTTTATTTCTTTTTCCGTTGAAGGAAGTTCAATCTGTTTCTTGATTTTTTTAATTCTGGTATCAAGAGTATTAATTTCATTTTGTAACTGCTCAACGGTGGTTCTGAAAGGAAGAAATGTTATCAGAAAAACTTAGAACTTGGTGAAAGTCTTTTAAGAGCACTTTATGAATTAATGGTAGTTATAGTTTAACGCTGTATTAAGTTCATAGTCTTCTGTAAGATCTGACCTTGTTCAAATCAAATATAATATTTCATATTGTAACTAAATACTAATCTATGAAATATATTACATAAGTATTACTTTGTGGTCTCCTCCAAAACAGTCATTTCTTCAGGAAACTTCAGAAGATCTTTCCTTTTCTTTTCCGCTTGCTGAAATAAAAAGATTTAAAATTGATCAATAAGTGCATTTTTGGGGAAAACTCTTGAGTTAACGAGTGAGTTAATACTATTTACACAGTCCTAACTTTTGATCTAAATCTGAGCTATAAAATTATTTGTACAAGTGCTAGGTAAATCAAAACTGGATGATTTGTGACTTTATAATGAACAGTGGTTGTATATTTTGTTTTGAATAAATACAATGAATATTAAAAAAAGACCTTTTGATAAATAATTGTAATTTTTGTTTACAATGAACTGTTTTCCTGATAAAAATAGGTAAGTAGGTATAAGCTTGTCATTTTTGATAATAACGTTAAATCTAAATTTGTGTAGTATCTACGTTTTATTCAACATATTATATATACTCACCAGAGCGACGTAATGGATCAGATTCATGCCAGGCTTGTTCGCCCGAATGTCAGTTACTTTCTGTAACGAACTCAATTTCACACCTGCAGCATTTCCAGCATATCCTCCCTGTCAACAATTCCCATTATTTATGGAAATTTTAATGATAAAAATGTTCAATGTGCTCATTTCTGCTTTACCTTCAAACTCAAAGGAAAAGGTACTCTTTACTAAGTGGCGTTCCTACAAACAACGTTATACCAGTGATGAAATTATTTTGAAGCCTCAATAAACATCTGAACACTTGGGCGTCCATCAATGTGGGCATAAAGAACCCAAGTCGCTCACTGCTGCAGATTGATATTTATTTGTCAAGGGTTATTTTTTATATCTTTTTATCTAGGAGTATTCCTACTCTCTGGTTTACCCCCTTACAATAACCTTTCCTCATGTTTGATTTTGGATGAATTCTTGTTCAAATCCAGTTAAACAAAATGACAACAATAGTGACATACTTAAGATAAAAATACAGTTGTATTTATTAATATATTAAGTACCTGTTGGGTGCCTGTAGACCTTGTGAAAAGATTGAAAAGTCCCGATATACATTTCGTGACTGTTGTCGCGGCAATCCCATTGGGGGTGCCAGCCGCGCCGCGACCACAAAGTGACTAGTTTTAAGAATAAGTGTAAGTAGTGTGTAAAAGTGTGCTTGTATTTAAATATACTTACTGCATTGAGGAAGTTTCCTGCCACCAGGACCATGTACAAGACTTCTTGGAGAGGTTTGTTTGTTGTTAAATCTGAAATGAAACTAAAATTAACTGAAGGGAGGAAGAGAACATAAGTAGTATTCTTGCTGGATTAATTTTAATTTACATGACTGGTTTCGAGAATACTCTTATCATCATCAGTCTAACAATCAACTCTTCAAATTAATCATAGTATTAGTTAACTGACTTTAATGATTTCCTGTGTTATCGATACCAATAATACCCCACCAACCCTGCAAAAGAACTTATTTTCAAAAAATGAAAACTTTAAAACTATTTATTACCTTCTCCAGCCACAATCATTGAGTTGATACTTGGCTCTAAGTAGCTCATGTTGGCCGCAAATTCTTCTTTAAGCAGCATGCTTTCAATCCGCAGCTTGTAACTAAATGGCAAATTAAAGTTTGAAAACAGTATTATTCAGAATTAATAATGATATACTGTAAAATGTCCCTTAAAATATTCTATTGACCAATAAAACTAATCTTGAATAAGAAATGTACATCTAATTAAATTGATCTCCGCCACTATTATGAAATCTACTTAGTGAAATTGAAATGCACATCCTCTACATTTTGAAATTGTACATTGTGATCATTTATCTTTGTATTTGTTTGATTTAGAATTGTTACATTTAAATTATTTCAACAATCCCAATTTGATTTTTTAATAATTTGGCTCTAATTATTAATACTCTCATTTATATCTTGCTTTCAGTTCTTAGTGTCCAATATAATATTATTGTACAGCATACTTAAAAATTAAAATATTTTACTAATCATTATATTTTTATTGGATTTTAATTATTTGTTTAACATGTGAAATGTTTTTAATCGTTAAATAAGTTCTAAATAATTTCATAATACCACTGTGGAAAGACTCAACTTTTTCAACAACATTATTTTGAATCGTGTCTCTTTAGTAAAATAAAGCACAAGTAAGATAAACAAATTGAGGTTGGATTGATTCTTTAAGAGCACTTGTACTGTGTTCACAAATCATGTAGTCCTATCGAAATTTAAAAAGCATTTATTGAAATTAAATAAGTTGAAATGCAGTAGGTACTTACTTTGGCACTTCTATAAGTTGAAGCAAAAACTTCTCAGCATTGCCTAGTTTACTTTTGTCTCCATCAAAGTTACGAAGCATTTCGAGCTCATCTAGTTCTGGTAAAATCTTTAAGAGACCCCTTAACTTTTCTGCTCCAATCTCATCATGCTCGCCATCTCTTATGACTTGTATGATATTCTCATTTGTACTGGAATCAAAACAATGTTTATACATTTTTATAACATACAACCTAAGTGGTGATGCTAACTTTATTAATTGCTTCAACAAAGTTTAGTTGTATATAAGTCAAAAAATCTTGATTTACAAAATTATGCACAATAGTACAAATAAATAGTGTCAAGTAGAAATACAAAAAAATATTACAACTCATCCAAACTATACAGAGATCTCTGAATTTAATAAGCCTTAAGATTAATTTGAAATTATTTTAAATTGGGTTGCTCTTTTATTTAATAAATTACCTCCCTGCATAATTAGGGGTTTTCTCATAAAATGCAAGATTATGGCGTGTAGTTACAATATTACTCTTATGTCTGGTATTATACTTATGTGTATTTGCATATCCTTTCTCAGTGTTTGCCTCTTTTACTAAACAAAACTTAAAAGAAATCAATGATATAATTGTCATTAATTTTGAACAAACGATCCCCCTGAGTTCCTTAATGCTGAAACTAGGTTAGTACAGCAGCGAACTTAGTATCAAATCTTATCTTTAGTTTTAGTATTATTATTATTACCGTATACGAGGGCTGTTCGGAAATTAACTTCTGTTGTTGTGTAGCAAGTAGAAAAACAAATCAATGTGTGTAAATTATATGTTATTAGAAAGCCTGACACATTGTGACTCCAACAGTCTGCTTAACATTTTGTTTTGTCATTTTGATGATCTCTAAATGTCGAAACAAAATGATCGCACATGTAATATGCCTGCCAGCCAAATATTAAACCTAAAATCTTTAAAAAATATTTTTTGGCATTCAATTTTTGCAGAAGAGTTTCATAAACCCTTGGTTAGCAAAAAATACCGGCTTTGTCTCCTTACTTTTAAAGGGTTGTATGTAATCCAGTTAAATGTAAGAGATGATGTATTTTAATCCTTTAGTAGACTGGAATAATAAACAGCGCGGAAATAACGTACGCAGACATGACGGACAGTACACAAATGGATGTGGCAGTAGGGCCTGTTACAGTGTTTGTGCGCATATATGCGTGTACACTCCATCATTGTGAGTGCTGGCTCGTTATTAAACACATAGAACCCTTTAAAGGTAAGGAGACAAAGCCGGTATTTTTTGCTAACCAAGGGTTTATGAAACTCTTCTGCAAAAATTGAATGCCAAAAATTATTTTTTAAAGGTTTTAGGTATAACACAACTTGAAAACTAGTTTTATTTATTTTACCGACTAAAATATTTTATTAATTTTTTCCCCTTAACAGTGTTTGGATTAGACGGATTTTCGGATTAGCGGAGCTCTAGTGTATAATGAAACAACTCTAGAATAGATGTGCATTTTACTATTTTTGAACAGAACAACCCTCGTAATTATTTTAAATTTTCCAATAAAAAGTTCTTACCTTCTAAATTGTTTTAAAAATATGTTGACATTTAGGCTTCTTTTTCCATCAAGTAGAACAATCTGAAAATTGTTTTAATTTGGTATCATAATCTAATCAAGGATTAATTTAGTCATTAGCTACATTACATAATAAGAAGGATGTTTCTTAAGTGAGAAAATCTGAGGTGTATAAATTCTAAATTACCTTTTATATAAATTCTAAGTACCAGTTTTTGTCATGTTGATTTTTTCCTACCAAAGTGGTTCAAGCAGGAAACATTACAAATCTAAAGGATCTATGTGCCATATCTGCAGTAATTGGTATACAAAAGAGTACATGTCCTGTATATTTTTTCTTCCTCTCCAACAATTTTACTTTTGGCGCAATTCGATCATTTTGAATTTTTAGGCTTCACATGCAGACAAATGCAGTACTCAGTCACCAGGATGAATCTCAAGCAACTGCTCTAATACATATTACATAAACATATTTTTAAAACTGAGGCTTTTCATACTTTATGTTCAGTGTCAAGCAAAATGTATAGCCAGAATTGACAAAGTTAAACAAAATTAACGATTTTAACCTGCAACTTACAATATTATGTTATTGTAAAGCTCTGGAAATGAGACAGTTAACCAGTTTTGTGATATCTCTAGGAGTGCAGTAACATAATATTGTACCTCCGAAGGTTCCTTGCGCTTCTTCTCGTTGTCTACTGCGTCTCGATTGCTAAGGTGGGGGGAACTCTGAGCGGAGGTGCTGGTGGAGGGGGCGGGGGGAGCTTGCTGACAGAACAGACCTTCCATCTCATCCCAGTCAAGATCCGCCATGGGAGAGTGTTGATGACTGCGGGCAACTAATGACCAGATATTGTGTTTTCCTACCACCTGAAATCACGAAAGGATGTTAGCCAAAACAACAATTTTGTTTACTATTCTTTGGTTTTTGCTCAATTTTAATAGTTTTGTTTAAACTGGTAAGAATTCAATCAAGTTTAAAGTAAGTAACTCAAATTTGCGATAATTATCAGGAAAAAAGATTTCTGCAATATTCTGTCTCTTCTGTTACTGTATGCTCTATTTTTGATTTAACCCCTATCTACTATACTGACGTCTTGCAGACGGCACCATAATTCATCCCTCGTAACCTTTCACCCCCTCATCAAAGGAACCGGTCCAGCCATCTACCTTTCAGTCGGATCAATGTCTTTGACCAGTGAACAGCACTCAATGCTTATCACTCCTTGTTTTGCGAATATTGCGTGTTTCCGTCTAACATACGAGTACATGGTATAGTGGTGATACAGTTGCGTGATTTTTGTGTCTAAGTGGTGACGTCCAGTTGACGTACTATATTAATTATACTATAATGTAGTACCATTTCCATAAAAAGAGTGCGAAAGATGCATAGATCAAAACTAAAAACTGTTATTTAAATCCAATCTATGCGTACATTATTTGCTGGCTTTATATAAATTATATACAGTTTAGTTCCTTATGAACTAAGATGAACCTTAGATGTGTAAGATTTTATTTTCACCTTTTCCTAGTTTTCAAACATAGAAAAATGGTATTTGTTTTATTTAGATGATTAACGTTGTCTTGCATAATAACAATAATATCAAACAACCAATACTTACAAAAACATTGTAAAAAATGGGAAAACCCATTTCAATAAACTTCTAGTAGCTAACAAATTAAAAAATAAATAAATTACTGAATTTTTAAATGTTGATATTTTGAAGAAAATAATGTAGAAGGTAAACAACTGCTAAAATTGCTTTATTTACATAGGATATAAAATAAAAACTAACCTAGGAAGAAACAAAAATTAAAAATATATATTTATTTATTCTGTTCATAAAAAAACAAATCAGACGCCTGGCAGATGTTGTTTAGTACTAAGGTAAGATTTATAATTGCTAATTTAGGTACACCTCAAGTTAGAAGGTATAGTAGTTAAGAGTTAATTTAGTACGGTTATACAGGGTGTTTATAAACATTAATAATAGTCCAGTTTATATGGCAAAAATTTACACCAGCTAAAGGAACAAAGTTAACTTCATTGAAATCTTAGTATTAAGAAGTTTTATTTGCATTATTAATACATTTCCATGTGTTCACCATTAAATTTGCTATACACACGTATAAACAGTGGTCTGTACCAACTCAAACATTTGCCATTATTTCCCTGGTCACAGTAGATCACATCAGTGGTTTTATTTTAAGTTGTTCAGAATAAACTGAATTTGTATGTCTCCACACAAAAAATCACCTCCAGTCAAGTCCAAGCTCTGTGCTATAGGACCACCCCTACCAATTTTCATCTAGGATGACCCTTGGTCAGAGAAAATGATTGCATTGAAAACAAAATGTGTCTTGAAATATCTTGAATCAATACAGTTGTTTATAAACCAACGTACACAAAATTGTTTGAGCTACCAGTTCAGTGGTACCATCCTCTTTCTAAAAATCATTGTGTAATAGTTTTATACATATATTTGAAACTGCAGGATATTTTATGAACACTCCTATAAATTGTTTTACATAAAACATTTTATGTTTAATGCCATTAGTACAGAATATGTACTTACTTTATTGTTTGGTATTTTATTCCAGTTTATTGTTTTCATTTTTGCTCTTGGTGTTGGGGTTTCTTGTTGCGGTAACACTACATTTTGCACACTATCCTGTGTCTCTGGGGTATTGTTGGTAGGTACAGGAGGTTTGAGGGGGGGAGGAGGAGGACCCCCCATGGAGGAGTGTGAGGAGATGCAGGGTGGAGGTGGAGGTGCCAGCGGAGGAGGGGGAAGGGGTGGAGGTGGACCAGGAGCCGCAGGAGGAGGCGGAGGAGGTGGAGGTGGAGGTCCAACTACAGAAGTGTTAAGACTCTGTTTCCGACTGCCACAGAGAGGGTGCTTGTGAGACTGCAGGCTCGGGGAGCGGAGAAGTCTGGTTGCGTCCTCGTGGTTCTCAAGCAGAGTTGCTCTGTGTACCAGCCTCTCGGCTGTATCCCATATGATATCACTCACAGCCTCCCTAGAGTCTATCCTCAGAAGATGTTGCAGAATGCTTAGGAATGGAATTTCTTGAGGAGTATCAGCTACCTGAAAATAGTAAAGAAGCTTGAAAACCCTTGGAAAGCAATTGTTTTATACATTTTACTTAATGTTTTTGATAATTACCCAATTGAAAAACCTCACACTAAATTGAACATTTTGTTTAGTTTATATTTTGTTATATTTGTTATTTGTATTATTGGCTGCATATTACTAATTTTGTCTCCCATTACGTTTGTGGAGAAAACGATATAAAATAGCACAGTGGATCGTCTGTTGCATTACACAATTGGATGGTTGCCTTAAAATTTGTTTTGTCAAAAAAACATTTTTTGCCCAGCTCAAAAGTTCAGAAAATATTAAAACATTACTTTTTTTAAAGATTTTGTGAAAACATCAAAACTTGTCTTCTATAAGAAAAAGAACTAAAAAGAAGGGAACCTTTTTTTAAGCTTTTATAGGTATGAAATCATGGGGTTTTTATATTACAATGTATCACTTTTAACTATCACACATACATTTTAATTGCCTCAGTACCTAAGAATTTATGTACCGGTACTTTAAAGTCTATTAAACCGGTATATTTAAACTGATAAAACATCGTATCAGTCCATCACAGATTGTCAAACATTATGTTTCAATAGTTTCCACTTTTTAGTTGTATTCTACACATAGTCTACAAATTGTTTTTGTATATATTTATGGTAACACAATATGAAAGGGTGTTTTCTGTAGTTTTAATGTTATTTAATGCCTTTGTTAACATTTGAATGAAAAGTGTGAGGTCTGCTCTCACTGAATAAAATGTAGTTAGTGTGTTTTGGTTTGAAGTGCAGACTAAGGTACCTGTCGGAGGATTGAGTAGAACACGTCCAAATGTGAGTTTAGATCAACCTCCCCCGGGAACAGCAACACTTGCGCCTCGTCACTCTCCTTCTGTTCATCAAACACATCAAGTTGAACGCCGAGTTCAGCAGCGCCACAGCTATTTCTCCTGCAATAACAGTGTGTCCATTATACCACAAGGAGGCTATCATATCACTTGCATTGGGGGTTCCCATGTGAAATTTTGCGAAATCTGAATGACTCATGAGGGTTTAACAAAAAACTACAAATTCTGTACCTTTTTGTTACAAAATTAATTATGAGTATTAATATTTTATTCATTAATTTTATCAAGGTTAAGATTTAAGCTTAGCAAACCTTAATTTACTAGGAGATTAAAAAATATGATATTATTAAACTTAACCAAAATATTACTTAACATAATTTTATGAATAACCATAAAACATTAAAAAAATTCCAAATACAATAGTTGTTGATTAATTGATATGAACGATGCCCTGCTGCCCCCAGCTAAAAACTACTGAATCACAATTCTGGATGACAGTAGCTGCCAAAGAAAATATATACTGTCAGTAGGGGCCACTCAATAGCTAAAAAGGACAAAAATTTTTAAACAAAGTTGGATTGAAAATTTGACCTTTTTGAGTAAGCAAGATTTTGTAATACCAAAACACAGTATATTGCGTCATTGAAATGAAATTGAACGGAAATAGCAATTGAGTTGGGACACTGATTGTGTTAGTTTAGAAGAGTTAAAATGATAGGTTTGATCACGGATAGATGGATTGTGTCAATGAAAGTGTGATGGTGAATGTGGAGACAGTGTCAAGAGTGCAACCTTGAGTCAGCTGGCAGTCTGCCATATGACTGGATAAATTCAGCTCCAGTCCAGACTCCAGCTCTAGCCACTCTGCACACAACGTCAAACAAACACACACTCAGCTCAGAATCCTCTGCCCACCGCGGCTGCTGTTTACTAATATTTAGGTCTTAGGATATAAACCTGGCCTGGCTGGTACTCTGGCTAATTCTGTGATAGTGGATTGGTCGAAATTAAACACTTCCATTGTAAACCTTGTTTTGAGTCCTTTATTCGCTAAGAAACTAGGGATAAGAGACAATATACACTGACTTCAACGTCACATAATTTTGTCAAAGGATTTTGAAGTCTAATTACTGTTATTTCAAGTATTTTCCCAACACTGAACCGAATCTTCTCAATTCTCATAGTGGATTCTTATACTGTAAGAAAGTCTTAAATCCACACATACAGCTGTTTATAAAAACTTTGATTGTACCATACTCATATTAAAGAGCATTTGTAACTGTACTTTGACATTTTCACAAAGTCGGAGCACTTAGGCTGTGCGCAGACTGATACAGCTTTTACCTGCAGCAAAATGTTTTACAGCGTTGAGTTCAGAGCGTTTAGCTCAATTGCTCTACCTGAGTGTGGGAGGTTTAAGCATGATGCAACATTTTGTTTTTAGCAAAAAAAACAATAGTTTTACTTAATTTATTGTACTTCTACCGTAGTGGTGCAAACATGATGTGTGGTTACTGCCTTATGGACATTTTTACAAATGCTTAATACAAGTGAAAGAAAACATTGAGTTCACCCTTTCAATTAGAAGAGATACATTAAATCCTACCTTTCAAATCAGTTCCGTGTAAATTTTATTTTAGATTTCTTAAAGATTCTCATAATTATCTAGTCACATAGTATGCCATGAGTAATAATAATTCATGTAGTTTGATAAACAAATGCCTGAGCAGTACAAAGGCATCCTTTTCCCATATCTTTTCGTCCTCTTTTCCTATAAATACAGTTCACATTCAGAGTAGAATCGATACTTACATTTGTGTTAATAACTGTAGTATTATAGGAGCTTAGTTACTAACGAAAATGTAAACAAAACATGAAAATAAGGAACGGGTTCCAATTAATAGATTACTTTAAATTATTAATTACCTTGTATTGTGCCTGTAGATCCCACAGTTGAGAGTAAAGTGGATGCGCATTTCGCCTTGCTTGTGGGGCATCGTCGGCACTCTATTGTCCTTAACTAAAACATAATATGGTACACTATTTACACTATTTATTGTCCTATACACACGGGGTGGGGGCGCACTACGCGGGTTCTTCGTCCGGTGGCCGCCTACGATACATCGCGCACTGGGGGATGAATGTGCGACTGGCAGGTTGGAGGTGTGCTCGTGCAGTCGCACATTCATCCCCCAGTGCGCGATGTATCGTAGGCGGCCACCAGACAAAGAACCCGCGTAGTGCGTCACCGCGTTCGCGTCCCCCGCCCCGTGTGTATAGGACAATAAATAGTGTAAATAGTGTACCATATTAAGTTTTAGTTAAGGACAATAGAGTGCCGACGATGCCCCACAAGCGGGGCGACATGCGCATCCACTTTTTCTCAACTGTAGGTCCTACGCTGGGTTTCACGTCTAGATTACTTTAGAATATACAGGGTGTTTAGTAATTACGGGATCACACTTCTCTGCGTGATTTTGTCAGGTCATAGTAAACAAAAAATGTTCTATAACACATAGACCTATCTCGCTTAGTTCTCCCTCTGTCTGTCTGTGTTTTTCACTAAAATAATTTGTATCTCCGAGGTCAGTCAAGTTATAAACCAAAAGCTATGCTCACTTGTTAGTATAATTAAAATCAGAAGTAAAAATTAGTCAAATTTATTTTTAAATATTGGTTTTAATCAAGCGCTAATTAATTGGTTTGGCTTTAAGCGAGATATGCCTATGTGTAATAGGAAATCTTTCGTTTATGATCTGACAAATCACCTGGTGAAGTTTGATCCCCTTAGTACTGGACAACCTGTATATAGCCGTACCAAATAGTTTAGTGTATTTGGGTCTTAGAGTTGACGTATAGTTCATCCATATATTTGCTTTTCTTTACTATTCCGATCATACTCAAGAATAAAGTTTTAATTTGACAAGGCAGTGAGTCGAACGCTGTCACTAGATTGGTTCTCTATTGCCGACCGCGCACACACACACACAGACACGGCGACACAGACACAGATCACCGTGGACCGTGGTTGTTGCTGCTACACAACGATATGACCAAAACTGCATTTAAATATATTGTTTTGGAATAGAAAGAAGCCACTATCTGTCTTTTTGCCTTGTAGGAATACATGTATGACTTTATGCGAACATACAAGTTGTTGTAATAAAATGGTTAGGCTACACTCTTACAAGGCAAACTTTCGACGTGTTAAGCTCATTTGCACCACTGTTTAACGTATTTTTGATTAATTTGAGTTGAATTAAAAACATACTAAAGAAATGAGGTTGTAAGAGGTGGCACGTGGAGGGCCGAGAGCTGACAGATGATAGTGACCGAGGTGAGTGTGAGAGGTACCTGAGAGTGCGGCTGAGCTGGAGATGAGGATGGCTGGAACTGACGGAACACTGGAAGTGATCTAAGTTTATCCCGGGGGAAGAACGCGTGACTGCACACACACTCACACACACACACACACACACACACACAGGCTGCACTTCTCTACCAGTAAAGATCTAGATTTGCCCAAGCCGCAGCAGGGCCTCACACGCTCAAGTCTAGGTTGTTGCAGCTATGTACGTATAAAACCACAACCAATTTCGTAAGGCTCAGTCAAACCAAAACAAAAACGGTTGTACAAAAAGAATACTAGATACGATGACTGTAGTTACAGCAAAAAGGTGTAGGATTGAACATGCTGCTACGGAGTGACCTAGATCTCGGTATAAACAGATTGTAATAGTACAGCACACAAATCAGAGGTTTTACTTTTGACAAGCAAAGTTCTCGACAAATGATTATATTAACCATGCTTACATATATTTTGTGTACCTAAAGCTATACGGTCTCAGTTAGTTTAAAACAACAAATATAATCTTTATAACAAAGTGGCTTTGTAGGATTATTTTGTTCTCTGAATCGATGAGAAATTCGGAAACTTACCTCAGTTCGTTGAGCACAGGCAACAGCTTCAAACCTTAATAAAAAAAAACAAAATTTGATGAAACAACCCGTACGGTATAAATCTATATAAATAAAATAAGACTTTTGTCTGTACCTTGCAAAGAATCCATCAGTTTTTGGTTATTTGGTGTTTATATACGGTACTTTGCATGGACCGAACCTGGCCCATTACGCAGTGTGTCTTTAGCTATATTTTTTACCCATTTAACATCCACAAAATAAATTGCGAGGGACGAAAGTGGGCACTGAGCACGTTTTTAAGGCATCTTAGACCGCTTATAACTCGAAATCCGCTGAAGCTATGGGGCGTTGAAACTATGATTAAGGGTTTAGCCCAACACACAGTGTGTCCATAGACATCCACAAGCTCAAATGGCAAAGGACCAAAGTAAACTCTAAAACTGTTTTTTAGGCATTTTGGACCGCTTATAAGTCGAAATCGGCTAAAAATATGGTAATGAAACTTTGTTTAAGGGTTAAACTAATCACGCAGTGCGTCTTTAGCTACATTTGAAGTCCATATAGCAAAGCGGGCTCTAAAAACAGGCGGATCGGCGGGAGTAACTATGACCCTCACTATGTAGCCAACGCTTAAAAGGAGAAAATGGTGAACTAACAGGCAAACTAAATGGGTTTTCTGAGGATACTTATAGGAAACTATTTTTTTGTTTTCTTTAAATTTGCAATTTTCCTCAAATATACACTCAGCTATGTTAACAAAGTCCCGAGGCGAAGCGCGGGTACTTTCAGCTAGTATTGCCTATTATTGTTCGACAATCTGATTAACTAGTTTGACCTACGACCTCACGGTCAAGTAAAATGTATATTTTGTTTTTACAACTGCCTCTTAAGAAAGGCACACTGTACAACATATCCGCGGAGCAATCACTAATGAACAATTTGAAGGAGTTGACTAAGGAGTTTGGCCGTCTATTATTGACAGTTTTGTTAGAAAGTGACAGTACAAAATGCATCCGACATAGATTGATATGATTCATAACGACCACTGATTGCAAATATATGTATAAATAATTTTAAAATAATGTACAGTATAATAATATGTATAAAACTATCTGAGATTCAGGACATCAGGGAATTTGGACTTTGTTATTACTTGATAGGATTGTTCTATGCTACACTTGTTCTATGCTAAGAGGTATGGTACACTTGAATTTTGATTTGTTTGTCGAATTGGTTTTACTTTATATACGTTTTCGACGGTTTCTTGGTGTTCTAAACGATGTAATACCAGCGGTTTTGTCCTGTAGTGCGTTTACACAGTTTTGTAGCGTTGACTATACAGTATATTTCCATCAGTTACAATTGTTTACACTAATTACCAAATACCCGGTTACCGCTAATATGTTACAAGAATTCAATGATATCAAAATCATACTTGTGAGATAATTTTGTAAGGTCTCTATAAATCAGTCTCACTAATAAAACCATATGATTGATGACAATGATTTTAAAACTATTGTCTTCAGACTAATTTCGTTCAATCGAAACTTGCTATTTCCCCATAGGTGTTCATTACTGAAAACATATTCCACCCTGCTCTATTCACACTGGTATAATAATATAGGCCTAAATCATTAAAATTATTACAAACAAATAAATAAATAATTCATAGCCTCATTGAGTAACTACAAGCTACGCTATTCCTACATTTTTTCTTAAAGTAGGTTCATTCTATTCAAATGTTGTAGTGTAACTAAAGTTTTAAAATACTTTATTTTATTTACAATCAAATACAAAGAATAGATATGGTGTTAGGTAGTAACTACTATCTACTGTGTAGTACTTAACAATATGTAGTCATAATTAAAGCGTATTTCTCCTTGTGTTAGGCGTTCTTCTGTGAGAAAAGAGGTGGGTCTAGATTAACCTGGTGGGCTATAGAAGCTGGGATCTTGTGAAATAAACAATTTATTAGTGTGATAAGCTTATGGAAATGAGACTGACCAATGAACTCGTTGCGAACCCTGATGCGCTCCTTGAGGTCAGCTGTGGAGATGATGAGGCAGTTGATGAAGGCCACTAGGGCTGTCTGGTAGTCCAGAGCAGAAGCTGCTAGCAACTCGTCCACCACCACCCTCAGTCTGTACCGCGCACCCTTCAGCTTCTACACATAGTAAACACAACAAGTGGTGGTAGGTGAGGTAGGTTATCATAGACATAACTATACATCCTTCAAAATCTATTTCCTCGTGGCAAACTCGCCACCAAGTCCACAGCACCCCAAAAAACTCTGAGATTTCCTCTTGGTCCCCGACTTTGAGTCTCTTGCTTTCGTTGCCCATATGAACACGTCACGTTAGTTACATTTTTTATCTTATTGGCCTTAGACAATTTGGAAATCCAAGTGGTTTGAGTAACTCATAACCTTTTTAAGTCTCTTCAGTGAACATGATAAAGGAAAATATTTAGATCAAGATATAAGTCATTTAGTATAAATCAAAATAAATTTAAAACTTGTCTCCTTTTCTATTTTCGCCCGCACGATTTCTCGACTTTGTATCCCTGCGGACAGTACTGCAAAGGGACGATGGGAAGCGCTGGCGAGGTGACGGGTGCGAAGTGGAGTGAAGGGAGCTTATCATCGCACATTGTGGAAAAGCGCAGGGCTACACAATGTCTAGGTACTCCTATCGGTTGTTGGTATGATTTCTTATTTCTTTAATTTCGTGTACACAATACATGAGTATTGGGGAGCCTAGATGACATTAACATTTTCCAATAGCTATGGCACGCAAAACTAAATTTTGTTCTTTGGCCAAACCTATAACTATGCATAACAATCCTGAAAAAACTAATGACAACTACGAATAGATCAAAGATTCAGTGAGGCAAGCTTAGTACCTACCAATTAATTATTCTGGCTTTTGTGCAACATTTTAAAATATGTATGTTTTAAACGCTCTTTACCCTTATAACTTGCATCGGAATTTCCTTTGAATAAACTTTTTTTGTTATACCCTACTGTAATGACAGCTTTTAATGCATTGTCAAAATAAACTTATTAATTAATCATAAATGCAGTTACGGTATTCATAATCAAACTCAAACGGTTAAACCTCGGTCTGACAAGGTGAAAAATGGACAATTGGCTAAGCGGATTGTCACAACTCACGATAGATCAGTTTTTTAAAGATTAAAGTAACTTCATGAAACCCTTTAAACTGTAGGAGTGAGAAACACAAGAGAATACGTGTTACACACATTTTGATAACTTTAACAGTGTGAAATCACAAAAAGTTAAGTCGAATTGTAGTAGCCCCCGTTGTGTTGTTTGTGCCATTACTTTGCTATGACCAATGCACTGAGCCCGTGCCCGGGTCGACCATCCCTCCGAAAGAGGCACGACAACTCAGACTACGGACCGACACCGCTACACTCTCTGTAGTCAGTCCGGGGAACTTCCCCAGAGCTTGGTGAGTGACGAACACTCTGTTGGTGGCTCTGATAGGCACACTCAACTCGACCCACTTGACGCTGAGCAGCTCCGAGTATATATAGCGGTGCGTATACGCGCACTTACCACCGAGAACTAACTTTCCAACATGCTTGTTTCGCACTGCATCGTCATATAAACCAAATATAATCAACATAAGTATTATAGACCCTTCAAACTCACCTCAATTAGACAGTAAAATATCTCGGGTAATTAAGTGTTCTTCTTTTTTATAACGTACGTGAAATCTACCTTACCGACACGAGTCTGTATAAGTGTAGTAACTAAACTCACACAGAGCTGGTCAAAAAAGAGGTCACACGAAATCGCTAATAAAAAGTGTACGGTCATTCAAAATGTGAAGCAGCTTATTTTCATAAAAATAACATGAAATTTGAAGACAATTATAATAAAATCAGCAAACAATATCGTATCCAATTTTAAAAGAAATAATAACTAAAGCGTTGTGTTTGGGTGTATTGTTTCCAAAAGTGAACAAATCTTAAAACGAATTTAGAATTAAAATTAATATGAGGGCATAACGATCAACTGCACCCAACCAGACGTTTGTGGTAAGTCGATCGACTGGAAGGCTACAGAAGATGGTGCTATGCGTCACTTTGAGATCTTTATCTTTAATTGGAGATACAGTACGTAGGAACGAAAAAACAGCAGGTGTTGCAAACATAAAGAAATAGTTCATATTTTATTTCAATTTTAAATTCGGCCCTATTCAAAACTGACAGACAGACAACGGAGCTGCCTGCCTTTAGTGGGAATAATTCGAAAGAATGAATTGATTCAGTCAATGAATACCAATTTATTTCTGAAAGATACTTTGATGAGAATGAGTGGAAGTTTTTGAGATAACATACTTTATTTATGATTGCGATACAATGTACATTGTCTATGCAATGAAATATTGATTTATTTTTTAATCAACTTATAAAATAACCACTACATCAAAATACCTGGTTGTGCCTAATAGTAATATTTACCCTTTCTCATAAATGTTATTAATGTTTAATGTCTTTCCTCGATGAAGGGATAGTACCCTGAAGTTCTTTGGTGATCGTGGTTATATATTCGGAAACTGCTCTTTATCGACTTACTTTAACTAATGTCTCTATTTATTCTACAGGATTGTATAATTGAGAATGGAATTGTAATGGCCTGACTTTAGACTATTGTTGTTTTAATCACATGTTCTAATTTATTTCAACATGTTCTAACTACAACATTCTTTTACGTTCAATTGTAGTTGAATTATTTGACCTAAATACTATTGGAAGAAGGGGTGGGGTGGGTTACCTTGAAGTGTTCGAGCGCGTCCAAGGCACGCTGGTAGCCGTCATTGTTGTACACGCAGAGCGCAGACAGCAGCTCGAACACTTGCTTCTTCACCGTCACATTGCTCGTGTCTAATGCTGAAACACAACATCACACCACATTAGTTCAGTCATATATCTACACGACAACTGTATGTACTTACAATTATCGCCTTGGTCTCATTAACCAGTACAATATATCTGCGACAAAGAAGAAGAGAGAGCTTTTATCTGCTAATCGAGATAAAATTCTAATTTTGTACAAATGCTGAGAAATTTAAAGTAGATCCGGATAGCTGAATGTTGTTACTTGTATAATGAAATAATTTTCAAGAGCCTTTTTGGATATACAAGTTTCTGGATGCTTCTCAGTCGCCAACTCTCGTGGCGCGGGGTGTAAGTACTTGAATACAGTTTACAGTGACCTTCAATCAGAGAATTTAATCAGAATTTAAGTCACGGAAGCTTTAATTTCAACAGATGGAACTCACATGAGTTGATCTGTATCCTGTAATCTTGGCGAGATCAGAATCTCCTCCCGACACGCCACCTCTCTCTCTCTCTCTCTCTCTCTCTCTCTCTCTCTCTCTCTCTCTCTCTCTATTGCGGTAGGGTGCATAAACGAGCTATTTCGACATAAATATTACGTTTTCAACTACATTCTGACCGTAAAAGAATTTTGGTTATATTCGTAGTAAAAATAGTTTATCATTCCCTTAAATAAGAACTCAAAACTATTTTGTTGTTATAGTTAACTCAGCCTTCTAAAACTGCTATACGCTGTGACCATTAGCAGCATCGCGACGCAGGACCACTAGGTATGAATCCATCGAAACGTTTTGAAAAAGTAGCTAAAAATTATAAACTACAATCAGTAGATATACAAGTACTTTAAGAGAGGTTTCCTCGCTGAACCGAAGGAAAAATTGCACATTTTCTAGTGTCAACAGGCCATTAAAAATAATGTTTAGCTCAAAACATGTACTTTTCAATACTTGTCAACGTTGTCAACTCTGACCCCTGACATCTCCTTCCGGGTACTTTAAACTGTTCTTTTCACCTTGACACATTGAAGACTACGAGGATTAAACTTTTAAATCAATGCAACATCATGTAAAAATTGCCTTGCTGTTGGTATGTTTGTAATACACGTGATAATTTGATCTTATCAGCATGTCTATGTAATGAAAGACTGTAATTGTATAACTATAGTATAGATGTATGTACGGAGTGATAATGTGGTGTGAAATAGATAAGGGTCCTGATGAACAATGCGAATGAATGAGCTCAGACCCAGGAACGAGACTGAGGCCAGATGGTAGAGTTGTACAGTATCACAATAAACATCAGTAGAGCTGGGGGGCTTCTCATGGCATATTTGTCTCTAGATCTCACTTTCCCTCAGTCGGCACTTGTCTGTGTCACGCAGAGTGCGACCCTTCACCCCGCTTTCACAATTATTGATACTTTAATTGGCCCGGTCAGTTAAACAATAACAATGGCTGCAAGCGACCGATAGGTAAATTGCCAATAAACTGGACGTAATCCCCGAAGAGGCGAAGCATGACCCCTCCCTCCCCGCCACGCTTCCTCGCCTCTTCTACATTGTCTAACAACCGCCATCAACTTTTGCCAAGTCGTTACATTGTTGTAGACAATCAGATCAACCACTTTCGATTGAAAGTGAATATCGCTGTGACGCAGTTACATCACGATTCCAAGGAGCATTGGCTCACGTTGAAAAGAGTTCGTAGAGTGCCCTGTCTTCTTTGGTTTATATGATGTGCATTGTCTATTTATGTTTTAACATTTCTCCTGGTATTTTATTTGATAAAGAGATGCATGCACACTAACACACAACCAAATCACATCTATGTTGATTGTCTAATTAAGTAGCTGGAAACATTTTACATTGATACATCATGCCTGTGAGTCCTTAAAATCACTGTTGAGAGGCAAGAGATTGAGAATTGTCCCGCCTTGTTCCCGGTAGTCCTGTCACTGTCAGTGTATGAAATAAGCTCAAAACTCCAAATATTTTCAATTAAGATTTGAATGAAAATGGAAAGTAGATAGAATTAACAGTCTAACTCCAAGAGTCTAAAAGTTAGTGTAAAGAGCCTTGCGCCATTTAGAACACAATGTGATGTGTGGTGCTGACAACAAAAGATCGACAACGTCTGGACTTTAGTAAACAACTTAACAATAACGGTTAGACAATTTATGTAAAAGAATTGATCTTAGTAGAGACTGAGCGGATTAGTGTATTTGCTGAGAAAATATCTAGTAACAAGATGGTACATTATATAAATCAAATAACATATGTACAAGAACTGTTTTGAACAACTTTTAGCCTACCTATCACATCTAGCTTTCTCCAACAATCAGATCTTCACAGCATTAGTGTTATCACCAGTTACTTAGACTTTAACAAAACTAGTAGCCTAACTTAATCAACTGACAGTGCACATAATACATTGTTATTTCCTTCAAACCCATTTATACAGGAGTTACGTTCTTTTCTTCACTAATGTTTGAAAATGAGATGTCAGAGATGTTCAGAGCATAGCTCACAAAAGTGTTGACAAAATTAACGCATTGTGACGTCATTGTGATAATAATTAATCACTTAGATCTTACGGTTTTGTTTATTTACATAGAAAGTCCGACTGATTGGCAGAAATGTTTAGTCACCGAGTTCCTGCGTGTTTGTAAGTTAATGTCTTATATGGTATATCCCTTGTTCTCCTAGCTCTGAGTCAGGCCTGAGTTGAAAGCTATACAACAACGTGACATAACTGCTACAAATGGAATGTCTCGCGTCAGCAAAGAACGGATGTTTCGTCGAAACAAACAGGAATCAACGACGAGTAAACTGTGTCAAGATTTAAACAGTCAAACTCACAATTGGTGGAACTGACTGATAGACGTCATTACTTGATTTTCCACCTCTACGTCATCCATTACTATCACGGTACTGAATTGCGAGTCTATCATGCACTTCAGGGCTCGAGCTGTAGAAGACGTGTCGTGTCGTACGTATGTATAACGACAGGGGTAATGTTGACTTTCCAGCTTCCTAGATTGGGAATACAAAGTATTTTATGCACAAATCAATGTGCCGGATTGGTTCGTTTTGAACCAGTAACTTCCTAAACCACAAACAATGAACTATTGACTCTTGTGGTCTGATCTCACCGCCAGACTAACTCGCCGTAGGAATAGGTGCAGGCTCGGACTCCACAAGTTGCTATGGCTATTGCTTACTAGCGTGAACGTTGCTAGAGCTGGAACCATTGAATAATAAGTTGTTCAATCCTGGACCAACTCCAGCACATTTGCATGACCGCCCACTTCTTCTCCAGTTTGGCCAACACCTGAACACCAAACACCTCGCACTAGGCTCACTCCGTCCACGTACCACAATTTTAAAGTGAAAAGGAAATATTTAAAATGTGTTTAAAAAACTATTTTAAAAACTATGATTGTTTTTTGACAAGTCTTTAAGAGACTACTAAAAAGGACACTAAGAAGAAACAAATCGACAATTATGTTTGTAGTTTAATGTAAAAACTAACTTTTCGTTATTTAAAGAAGTACACAATATATAAGGAAGGCCAATGACCGCTACAGAGAGATGGGTGGACACTGGACATATCCGCCACCTCAGGAACCTCCTTGACTGTGACATGAGTATAAACACACTGCACTGACAGTCGAGTACAGTCGACTGCACACGAGAACACTCTATCGTGAAAGTCTTACTATCTAATCCAACTGTTCTTATAGGAGTGCTCACTGGCAAAAAGGTTTTATGGTAAGAAATATACAGTAATAGAAACACGCACAAACGTATCTATAATCTTTAAATTATCAAGCATTAAAGAAGCGTTCAGTAATGGTGCGAATGGTTCTTCCAGCTTCGTATAAGATAAAACACACAAGGACTTGAACCCACACCGGATATTCTTTATCAGAACATTATGTAAGGTAATTCCATTTTAGTGCCAGGTCAAAAATTCCCACTTTACACCAACCAGTGAGATATTTCTTCACCCTTTCTTCCTGATTAACGTCCTGATTAGCATTATTTTGCATTTACCGATGCGCCACCTATTTCAAAGTTTTGAAGAAAACCTGGACCCAACGATTTTATAATTAAGTAAAACAGCTAAAGCTTTTAACCTCAAACTGTTTTTACCTCATTTCTTTTCGTTAACTTGATTAGTAGTACTACTGATTTAAACGGGCTATAGTGTAACAATAACACGTTGAAGGAATAAACATAAACGTACACCACTTCCACAAACAGTATGGTTTAAAAAAGCCGTTGGTCAATTTGAAGATCTTATCAACACAGATCTGTCGTGATTTTACGATTTTTTTTGTTGTAACCAGAGTTGACAACAAGCTTTAAATTCCGGCTTAAATTATCAAAAAATCCCGACGAGGAGAGGACACCCCAGCCAGCACACCCACCCGATTTCTTGGAATATTCCATATAGTTCGAACCCGTTCGCACTTTTGTGCTTAAACATTATTTGCCGTATGAAATTTGTGGTTCAGCTCTCCCACCAAACTTTAACCTAAGTCAAAAGGTTGATTTTCTCTCCCTATACCTGCCGAGCTTCGTATTGAGCTCGCATGAAGGGCACCTCTTTTGGGCTTAGTGATAACTTTGTATTGTAAGTCTTGAGTTTCGAATAAACTATTGGACGTCCCAAATAGGTAGATGCCGTTTAGTGTTAAAAGGTGTGTGTGTATAATTCAAGTCAACCTGAATCAGTCTCAGCAAGTCCACTGAGGATGCTCCATTGCAAAATGAGCGAAACGTCTGGCGCAGTAGAAGTTAGAAATAGCCAATTGACGCGGTCTACACCGGAAGCTTTAGTTAGCATATATACTTCAGTTTATTTATAGTTCTTATTTATTCTTGGTACCATATTTACCTACGGTAATTTACTAACAAAACAAAGCATGCCGTGAGTTTTTTGAATGATGCAAGATTCCTGATGGTTCAGGAGTGTGGAATAATAGAGTGCATTGGTTAATACAGGTTAAAATATAAGAGACGATACCTAAATCAATTCACTCTACTGCTTTTTCTCGACCTGATTGATACAGATCCCCCACCCTGTATCATGTCGTATAGCGAGCCACTGGTCTGACAGTAACTGTACAGTTGCTGTTTTGTTTATTTTCCAGGCAGATGAGATGAGTAGCTGTGTTGTTGTGTAACTAGACCTTGGGAAATAGCCAGTTCTCTCGGCGTAGGTGTGGCCAACCTGCCTCCTCCCATCAACCCACCTCCGACTATCTCACAGCACATTAGCACTACACACAAAAATCCAAAGAAAAAAATAGACGAGAAAACTTTACAAACTAACGGTGGAGTAATCAAAAACCAATATTATAGTAAAAAAAATGGAAACCTGAAATGTGTTGCGCGGTGGGTTAGTGTTTTAATTTGACCGCGCAGTAGGCGCCACGTCAAGGCTTTGCGGTCGCTACCGTGCTGATAGTGATAAGCTGTCCTTTAAATATGGAACTATCTCAACTGCATGACGAGTTTTTTCACAGTTTGAAAGTGAAAAATAGAAATAAGGTTGTATTAAAAAAGTTTGTTCAATTAACAGTTCACTCTCAGTTAACTGTGTATGCCAGGAGAGTCAAAGGCGTTGTTTATCACTGCACAGTTAAATTGGCACTGTGATCAAAATATTCGTTCTCAGCGAATGAATACAGAGATGTGAAAGTACTTCACACGAAGTTGTGGTTGGAGTATGCAGTGTGTGAAAATAACGCAAACACAGCAAAGTAGATATCGTTGGACGACTTATAATGATTTTTAAATCAATTTCATGCTGCACTTTATCAACTTAGATTAACGTAACAATTTATACAAAATTATCTGTTCTCGAAATTGTATTTACTGTTCATTGAAATATTTAATCATTAGATATGACTCGTTTGTTTTGAAAAGATATGCAGCATAAATTAGAAGAATATCAAGATACACATACTTTGCTCTAACTTAGGCTAGCTAGAAAGAAAATAGCTATGAACCCAGATGTCCTCACCAAGTTAGTAAAATCTAAAATATAACTATTTCTTTTATTTATAATAAAGATTGGAGCTAAAGTTATACACTGAAATCTACAGATAAAATAATTTTATAAGTTTGTATTGAAAGGTCCACGTATTCACGACAAGTGGTGTGAAAGTGGTGACTGCCTGCATTTTCTAAGCTGCAACGCAATAATCTATGTGTATCCAGATTGCCGCCGAACCCCGTGCTACTTTCAACAACAGCTGTGTTTAATAACAATCTTTCAATCGAAATATCTTCACTACGACTGCGCTAAATAAGCCAAGGTGAAATAATTATACAATTTGGAAAACAAACTAAACGGCATTTTATAAAGTGTTTTCGTAAATAATACTGTTTTGGAACACATTTAATTAAATACTCACATTTAAGCGGTTTCAGAAATTTTAAATATTTTTAAATTTAATATGTTGTTTAATTATAATTTACAATATGAAGTAAAAAATGAAACTTTTGCCGGACCTAGTTTATAATGTAATATAAAAGTATATTTTATTACAAATACTAGAAAGGAATGATGCAACGTTCGGTGCGATGATTGAGCTATATCAGAGGGTACACAGATATATATCTTATGAATGAGACCAAATGACTTTATCTGCAAAGCTATTTTCGTGCTCAATATGTGATTTCAAATGGTACGAAGACAGAAGCACAGTGGACTGTCTCTGCAAATGCAGTGCACGTTAGTATTCATTTGATGGAGCCTAATATTTGTCTAACAATTTTCCCTTCTCTTTTTTGGATTTGATCTAAATCCGTCTTTCTATTGAGAACTGAGGTTTCCGCTGCGTTCAGGCATTCTGGTTTAATTTACTGTGTCGTCATATTCACACGGCTCCGCTAATACCAATTTTCAACTGTATCATTATTTAAACATAAAGCTATTGGTTTTAGCCGTATGTAAAACTTGATAAACCTTTCTTCAGCTATTAATCCATACAGTTGAACCACAACTACAGATAATTATACCACATGCACAATGGACAATTTATTATTGTTATTTTCAACCGAAACTACAAATATCGATACCAATCTTCAGTTCACTTTGTTCCCGAGTTTGTCTCTCTCCACGTCACATAACTCAGCTGCAGGTGCAGGCTCGTGTTTTGTGTGTGTGGATTAGGGAAAGTCATGTAAACACCAGGAACTGATTAATCGATGATTGGTCAAGTGTTGCAAGGTTGAGTGGGGGGGGGGCATGTGGGTGCGCCTGCCCAGAACCAGTTCCCACGTCCCTTGCTTAGAGGTTCGACACAATCACCCGACAAATGTTAATGCCAGATATATTCAAATTTTAGCCAAGTATCTCAGGAGTTACAGTTTGAATTCTGGGAGTGATTTGAAAGTTTTCAGCATGCGGGACAATGTTTCCTCACAATATTCCATGTCTAAAAGGTCTTATATACGCTTTACGCCTATAGAAGTAACACTTTCCTGTAGGAACTTTTCGACTCGATTAATTTGTACTTGTTTCTTTTAACTAAGAGGTGAACTTGGCATGTAATTATGCTGTCTACTGGGTGTCTTGATACCATTTTGTTCGGAGCTTGGTATCCCAACATTAGTGTCCGTATTTTGTGTTGCAGAAAGATAAAATATATGTAGGATTTCTTCTTAATTCCAAGCACAACGTAACTACCGATGAGTATTTAAGTGGTTTTCAAGTTTTGGCATCTTTTCAAACTACCTCATTATGTTTAGTTACAGTATATCTTAGTTAACGATCATGGCGAAGTTTGGACTATAATTTTCTCTCTATCAACCAAAAGTTAGGATTCTAACCTTTATATATACACATGTGTCTTATGGAGTTATTATTCGGGGGTGATGCGCTGATAACAAACTTATCGGACCATGTTTTTAATAAAATATGATGTCATTCGAATTATTTTAAAACTTAATTTTAGGTCATGGGGGGCGACGATTTTAAACAATTGTTCTTGCTTGTTTCTACATTTTTGAAACTACAAGGTTCTGCATTCGGTAATGATATGGTTTTGATAATGTTTTCTTCCTAGCCATCAGCTAGTTCAACGAGTTTCTTTTGATTGTTTTGAAATTTAACTCTGACTAGTAAATCACTGTAACAAATGTTTTTTAAACAATACGATCTAGCTGCTGAATTCAAAACAATGTTTATTTAAGTTTCTTTATAATATTGACATTACATTACGGTAAATTTATTAAAATTTATTTATCATTATTATTTGCATCATAACAAAACGTATCGTTTATCACTCAGCCCAAAAGTGTCTTTTTGACCCTCGGTCATCAGCTGCGCCTCAGACGTTAATTTGACCTCGTGTCAAAAATGTCACTTTAGGACCTAGTGATGAAGTACACTATTAAACACAGCTAATTATAACTGACTTCGGTTTCTATTGTTGTACAATTTTGTAATAGAGTCTATATAATTTTGTATTACAGTTTTTAACAACACAAGCTCATTGTAAATTATTGATCAGTACACGCAACCTAAACATCAATAACATCAACTAATTGTTATTAATCGTCACCGTATTATAATTCAATTAGAGTTTTCAATTGTGACAACAGGTAAGCAACTCGAGCCACAGAACTAACGCTCTGCCAGCGTGCCCGGTAGACCCATGGGGTTCACTAAATAGATTTATTCAACCACAATTCAATGTATACCTTCGACGTGTCTTCCATGCAGTTCTAACGTCTTTCCTGTGCGAACTAGGTTAAGAAGGTTAGAGGTAACTTACCGGCGGCAAGCTTGGCTGTGTACTCGGGGTTGTCGACGATGTAGTCGAGGCCGAAGCGGGACTCCATGGCGGGGCCAGGTGGAGTGGATCTGTCCCGGGCATCACCCACCCTCCCGTCACTGCAACATGTCACAATACTGCATAAATACTTTATACTGTATACAGGTATTTATTAGACAACTTTCACATTGTTTGGATTAAACCCCAACAATATTGAAACTAAATTTACTTGAGAGTGTACATGGTCTTTAATGAAATTGAGCTTTTGATCGATACTAAAGAAATTTGAAATAATGTGTTTTTTAAATATACTAAACTTGGGCCAGAAATCACTGAAGAATGTAGAAATTGTATCACGAAATCTAATAAACAAACCTTTTACTTGAACATTTTGAGTTTTATATAGATTTGTATTTAATTCTTTAGTTATCTATTTTTCCTGTTTCATTATTTACATCTTAACAACACGAACATACATGAACTTCAAAGTTGTTGGTCTTTCTCAACTCATTGGCTATTACGGTCCTAATACTGTGGCGAGGTTCGCTGCACAGTAGGGTTCTAAAGGACACTAAGCAACGACTCAAAAATTGAGTTCTCAACAGAACAATATCTACAACGGGTGCCGTCCTAGAACATGCCTTTGATCCCTTCGCTGGTACCACTTCCTTCACCACACTACGTTACTAAACAGTATATACAAAAATAAACTATCAATACAGTTGAGGTCAATTAAACCATAAACCTTTGCTTCATGAAGACCATCTTATACGAGTATATGTATATTTTGTCTTTTAAGTTGTAAACTAGTTTTTGTGATTTATTGCTTTTGTTAATTTTAGGGTAATTAAACACTGATGTGAAGTTATAAACGAGTAACAAACGCGATTTAAATCAACTGGGCACCTCAACTCGATTTGTATGCAAATGTGTTCAATTTAACAGATTCAATGCATGTACAAGATTACGTACTATCTTATTTAACTGCCAATTGGTATAATTAAACCAACAACTTCTATAGAATTGCAACGTATTTTCTTAATACACACTCTCATCTTACCTCATTATGTTTAGAAATCAGACCAGAGTTGCCAACGTAATCATTGTCTCGTACTTGTTCTTTGTAAATCATTTCTAACCATCTAAACCATCTATGAGCCTATTAATTCAAGTATAAGTACAGTAATGTTAATTATTAAGCTGCGATAATAATGTTTGCGTGACTTCTCAATGTAATGTTCTTCAATTACTTTTCGTAAGGAATTGACGAAGTACTTCTGACCGGTGGGAGAAATAACGAAGTTGCCGAGGTGTTTGGGAAAGTGGCTTAGCTGTAAGCCATCTTTGTCTGATCGAACTTTGTAGAAACAAAACATGAAATATCAGTCAAAAAACGTAACGAAGCGACACATATACTGTTAAAAAGTAAGCTAAACGCAAGCGTTTCGATGAATCCAGAACATGCAACTCGCAAATACATCAGATATGAAGAATACGACCGCAAGGTGGCCGAGAAGGGAATTGTGTCAGCCAGCTCTCAAAGTAACTTCCTTTTCGGGTAAAATATCTTAATCATGCATTCATTCACTACCTTGGGATCAGAAATGTCCATGTAGTTAGTTACATCACGAGCACAAGGGACAAGGTCTGGCTCTTGGCTACATTACATCTGATACTGTGCTGTCACTGCCATCACCATATGGCACTACTGCTAACAACATAGGTAGCAACTGGCAATATAACAAGTAGACAGATACTTATAATAGTCGAGAGTGAACACAATAATGTGTTCGTATATTACTTCAAGGTCACCGAAATAATCTAATCTATTTATTTAAGGCCATTATTAAAAAGGTTTGATTGATATAGCTTGCTGTAATATTTGTGATGAATTACCTCTTGGTTAGGCCTAAGGACAAGAGTAAGAAACCTTCATTGCTGGGATTTTTATTGTTTGATATTTTATAATCTACTAGTTTGATTGGTTGCTGTTTTTTAGTCTTCGGGAAAAATTAAATAATGGCCTTACATACGGCCTCAAAACCACCTTTGGTTACATATAATTATCGACCCATAGTTCTACACAAACCAACCAGGATTCAGATATATTTTTCCAGAGAATCAAATATGTTCCAAAGAAAGAAATAAAGGAAACATTTTAAATCTAAATGCTTTTCAGTATAGGCCATCGGTGTAGGTAATGTTTTAGTTTTAAACTAAGCTTATTAAAATTGAATGGTAACCTCTTCCAAACACATCCCCAAATATGTGAAAATACACTTAACAGCCTTTTTGATGTACGTAGATGAAGGTTTTCTCCATTGTCGACATTTACTTTCCTAAGATTACCAAAAGACGAGATGAGGAGAGATGTATAATTGAGTTCCACGCTTAGCAATGACACTTGTATTGTCTGTCTTCTGCACAACCTCCCTTTCGCAGCAAAAGCAATTTGATCTGATTTTAATTAGGTAGGGTCCAAATACTTGTAATAAATTTGTGGATCCATGGTGGATTGAGATCGCGCGCCACTCCGGAGCTCATCACTCTGGTGGCGCGGGTTCGATCCCCGCAGTCACCACTTACATTTTGTAATGTGACTAATACGATGACGCTAGGTAAAGGTCGAGGTTGAGGGGTAGAGAGGACTTTGTAGTCCTAGCTTCACCTCGTTAAACAAGAGAAACTTTACTTTTTTTTAATTATTGATATATTCCAACTGAATATTTGTATTTGTATAAGGTGAGGAAAGAAACCGATCGAACTAGTCATTTGAAAAAAGATAATTAAAAACGCACTCATATCCGAAGCACGCAGATAAACAAAAGAGTTTGCAATAATAGATCAGGAGAGAGAGAGAGGTGGGGAGAGATGGAGAGGGAGAGAGTGGCGACCTTGGAGACCATATGGCGCCGGGATGAGGGCGCAGCAGCTGGTTGGTATCCCAGCCTCGGTTTCCATAAAGATCGCAAGGTCGTCCTCGGGTCAATGACAGATCCTCAGCCACATCACAGGTGGAAAGGCCAAAATATTATAATAAATCATTTCCTGCTTGATTGTTCAACCTACTTGTTGAAACAAAAACAGTTTTCTTTTTCATTTCTCCGGCAATCAAAATGCTAATCAAAACTGTATGACCAAGTGACATTCTAAAACGGTTAACCAATTCTGTCCTTTTAGGTATTTTGAGTCAAGAGTGTTCTTGTATAGTTGCTTGAAAATCCATTGGGAGGAGAGCCTAGAGCTAATTAATGTAATAGCACTTTTATGGGGGTTATGGGGTTTTATATAAAAAATACACAAAAACATAACGAAATGTAAAGTTTCACTCAAAAATCAATTCTTTGCTTATCTCGATCAACTTGGCCTCTTGGAGTACCTGGGATCGTGGGATACAGTAGCGTAAATAAAATAAAATACATCCGCATGAGCTAAATAAATGTATGTAATACATTCAACTAGTAAACTCAGCTGATTCCCCCCTGTTCCATCGACTACATCCTCAGCGACAGCATGCCGTCTCTCCCCTTCCACCTCTTCCAGTTGCATCTCTTGGCATTTGATATTTGAGACCAGTTCTTTTCTTCGTCGAGTGTGTTCATGAGCTTATGCATTTTTTCATTGATATTTCTAGTTGGTTGACTAGTCAACTGTTCAAACTTACGTGAAATATTTGATAAGGAGCCGATCTGCAGTCCTATTTTTGCTTTATGTTTAGGTCCTTTAATAACATATTTGATATTATTTTTATTGCTTCTTTTAGAGCTACAAAACCCGAGATTTTTATATCAGAACCGGGGACTACCGGTGTAACCCACGTCTATGACTTTGTAGCTGCAGATTTGTGCTGCCGTGTGGCCACATTATAGGATGGAAGGATGGAAGATGTTTTGTCAGTGGCGGCGCGCCCACTACGCAAACTAGGGTGGAGGGCGGCAAAAATAGGAAAAACATAAAAAGTAATTTGACTTATTTTACAAGTTTTAAATGGATTTGTGTTGCTTTAAAACTCAATTTCAATCGTAATAAAACTTTATGAATACTAGCTTGATTTAAGTTTCACAGGTCTACTTACAGATTCATTCTGTATGAGAGACGTGAGTGGCCACTCTATCAATAATTGAATAAGACTAGAAAAAAACATGGACTTGAAAAAAACTGGTCACTTTTTTTAACAAAAATTAAATTGTAAAATGAAGACCTTCAACTTAACCAATGTAGACCTGTAACAATGTAGATCTATATCAACCTTTATAATTAATGTTGTTTATACTGCAAAATGATAGGTTTTTATTTTTATTTGATAAATTTCTACTACCTAATGAGATAATACTCTGATACTAAGGGTTTCGCATATAATTATCCATAATTTCTATAGCTCGTTAACTATTCTTTACATTATTTGTATAATATGTAATTAGTGGTTGTGTGTGTAAATTAATGTAGAAGTCTCGTTTAGTTCAAAAACAAACAATTGCGTAAGAAGTGGTAATTTCGGCCAAAGGGTTCAATTGAGGAGGAAAACGGAAAAAATCGAAATGTGGGAGGGGGCCCGAAACAATATCTTTACAGTATCTTTTTAGCAGAATAGCTTCCGCCGGCCCTATGTTTTGTATTTCTAGGAATAACAGTGAAAACCCCTGACTAATCTGAACTATTTTAATGAATCAATATTCTACCTGAATAACGAACCGACCGTCAAAATACCTGGAATCAGATAGCAAAGGCTGATTCCTCAAGGCAATTGTCATTATGTATAAGAAAAGCCACGTTTTATGTTCCCGGTTGCATCCTGGCCTGTGTGGCCGCCTTTAAAGTAGTGATGTTTGACTACATTGTGATTTGTTCTTGAACAAAGTTGCAGCTGTTTGATCTGATCATATGGAGACTAGTATCTATGTGTATGGTGGCGGTATATCTGTGGTTTGGTTTATCTATTGTCGTGAGGAGACGTTGTGGCGGCGTGTGGGTACCTCTGAATGTCAACTGTCTGACCTCTCACACGACCAAAGGCCAGTGATCTAGGCCAGCTTCTGCACAACAGCTGTACAACTGGCACATTTACCTAGTGCCAGTTATCAATAGTTTATCCAGCACCGTGACAAATCAGCCCATTACACGTAAGCGCGGTTTCTCAACATATGGGAACTAGCTTTTGTTTGCAGGTTATCAGTGTAATTCAATAAGCCTCTTGAATCCATCGTTGAAAGCTTAGAGAAAGGTAGACACAAAAAGCAAGTAGTTTTATTGGTTTGACTAAATCCTTCGATTGTGTCAATCATGAAGAATTACATGATAAGCTATGTGGAACGCCTTACAAAAGGAAAAGGTCACTACAAATTAACGTTGAAAGTTCCCTTACAAGCTCAGTCTGAAATTTGGCGTAGGCCCATCACAAGGATCAATACTCTGAATTATATAAATATAATAATTTTTCTGATTCATATATAAACGATACATAAGTTTAATAATGCTGATATAACTATTTTATATGCTGACATTTAATGAAAATAATACCGATTTAGAAATGCTCCCATACTTTGAACAGTTAAATAATTTTCTTTAATATTTCGACAAATTAAACTTTTTGAATATTAATATTATTCAATTGTCTTAGTACAATGAATTTCATTATATATGTTTTCAAATGTTGATGATACTAGTTCCATAGCAAATAGAGCTGTCCACTTTTATCGCCACACAGAAGGAAACGTCGTAGAACAAAACTGTTTGTATATGTGAGTTTCCGATACTTCCTGAGTTATGCGTATATATTTTATATTTAATATATATGTGTGATATCCTTTAAGGTGCATTTTTTACCTATTTAAAAATATAAATTCGTCGAAAATCATACACTTTGTAAATTTGTGTACAGATGTTTTATGGAAAACGAAAACAAACCACCAATTATGAGAGTAGAGCACATTACGCAATATTGTGTTTACATAGGACCGACACAGGCTGGCCACACACGCCGTGCTGCAGCTGAGGCAACAATGCAGCCAACTGATTCTGTATTCACAAGACGTAACTTAGTTATTGTTTAACACACGACGTTGGGACTTTACTTTGTATATGGCAGAAGCGTGTGCACAAAGTATCAGTGGTGAAAACAGCTATCACCTGCTCCTAGAGGATCTAAAATGTGTTTAATTTTGCATATAATCCTACTCAAACCACTTATCCACAAAAATATATTTAACGATTCAAATAAATTATCTAACAGTTGAATCTTACAGGAAACGTCTTGATGTCTTCTGCAAGGTTAGTGCTGATGCTATAAGCATCTACCACTGATTTTCGTTCATCCAATTACTTTCGAAGAATTCGTCTCCCCCCGTAAATCAATTTCGTCTGTAACAAGGAAATTGAAGAAATTATATCGTTTGTTGGATGTGATATAAAACAACCCCCATAGTGGGCATCTCCCACGAGAAGATATGCACTTGGTGGATAATGTTCACCACAAGTTAACAAAGATGATGTCAGAAAGTATATTTAAATAATCCTGTCTTCAGATGGGGATTTCGTTGTGAAACAGATCGTGACGTGATCTCCCTGAGGGAGGGGAAATAGTGCGGATTGACAGAGTCGCGGAATCCGCGCGTGGGCCGGGCCCCGGGGTCACGTGGGCAGTGCCGTGTCACCTCCGGACCTGGCCCAGTGGCCCTTTCATCAATCAAACACGATGATAACACTATGTAATAGACGGGTACCAGTCAATTTTATGAAAGGTCACCAAAGTATAAAACACCTTATTAAGAGTCCGCCTCAGTAGTTACTTAAGAGAAAGCCTGAATTCGTCCGTCCAAGGAATACACGAGACCACGCATGTAACAACTGGCTAAATAACGGGACTTCTTTCAACTGATGCGGTCTAACTGCCATACCAAGATCTTGCAAGGGCTTTGGTGGCCTGTTTTCACCTAGCTGTCTAAATAGTTTTTATGTTAATAAACATAATATGTTTGGAAACTAGCCCGATTTCTCATAAGTTGTTCAATAGTAGTTTCACACAAACTTTAAAACTGTCCAAGTTTGTGCGCTTTTCAACTTTGTATACTTAAAACGCATAATTTCTAGAAAAAACTCTTCGTACGCGCATAGGCAAGCTTCTTAGCTTTAAATCTAATGTAATTAGTATTAACTTTCATAGTGTTGGCGTATTTTGGATTATTGCAGACTATTGGTGCGTCGCCGCACAGCTGAGGCGGCCCCTTGATGTTTTTTTTAATTCTAGTTAAACTTGTTTGAACAATAGGTTTGCCCTCTTTTTTAGAAGACTTTTGTATAGTATCCCTTTTTCAATGATCGTTCAAGGAGTATGTTATTTAACTTTACGATTGCTTTCTTAATAAGTTAATTTTCGTATTTATTTAAAGGAACCCCTGAGGGAGCCTCCATTAAAAGCCCAATCTTGATCTTGTACAGTTGTTTTAATACTAAATAATAGTAAAAATGTGTACGTACGTAGCAAAACTATATAGCGAATTTCTGTATAGTTTGACATTGTTGAGACATTGAGCTTTATGTGTTTGCGTGTTAAAACAGCAATTAGTCAATCAGTTTTGCTTCTAACACTGAATAACAGATGTACCATTAAATATTGTATTTACTTTCAAACACCTTTGCTTAGGTTAGAACGCAGCTACGATTAAATTAATTCAACCTATCTTGATCTGAGTAGTTCATATTCAATTTTCCAGAAACGACATTTGAGTAATTGTGTTTTACTATTGTAGTATCATATGTTTACTGGATTAAATCAGCTGGTTGAGAGAAGTTGTGTCGTCAGTCAGTCCAACCTTGCACTGCCATATTAGGCACTGGCTGAGACTGTGGACTGTGAGTGTGGACCTGTACGGCGCCACTAGCCAATTGATCGTGCTTGCAGAATCCACACAACTCTCATCCTCACTTTACACACAATAATCAATGCTTTGTAACCATACATTATACACACTATTGCAATTTTGAGCTCTAATCACTTCAATAACACGTATTAAAATCAAAATCAAGCTCCACCTGCAAGCAGGCGGACTTTGCAGGTCCAAGGTTACGTCAAAACATTAAGTAGGCTAATGGTTGAAGATAATTAGGAGCTCAGTTAAAGCCAGTTAATCAACAGGAAACAATCTTGAGCTCGATTGAGGAATAAATGTTTAGCTTTTATTTATAGTATAACCATTTAATGATACGGTATGCAGAAGGACTATTTGTATTCCTTCCCGACGTAAAGGCGTTTTGTAGATAATAAATCTACAAAAAGAATAAATATGTAACAATAGTATGATGTCAATATTATAAATTTTACGTTTGGAAGTTTTTCACTTAATTTATTTACGTACATTTGAAATATAGGTTTACTTAATATGAAAGCGTTATTAAGTTTACTTAAAAACTGAATGTGAGAATTACTTATTGAATACTGTTACACTGTCTATCCTAGTTCCTTTCGACTGTGCCATGATGAACCAACACCAGAGATTGGAGAGATGATTTAATGTAACTCGAGACCAGTCCCGTGAGTATAGACAATGAAGTATTTCACAATAATTTAGCCCGACAAATGATTCGCATAATATAGAAAACGTACAACTACATATTCTCACCAGCTTCCCAACAAAATATTATATGTAGTTTTTAATCTCATGTGTATTGTGTTAATTACACACACAATGAATACGAGTATTGTATGTGTGAGTACATGAGGCTTGATTGGTCTACTTGTGTTGTGAGTACAGTTGATAGCAACTTATCAGTTGGACACTGGTGAGTGGTGAGTGGACAATAGCTGCAATTGGCGGTGAGTTTAAGTGAGTTATGGCCGGAAACTCGCACAACACGTGGTCCCCACCCCGGACACGACACTTCACTGTCATTGTCATCCTCAGGCGCTTTCCTTCGACCTGAGCTCTGGGTGAGGTACGCTATTCCTTAGAATCCTAGTCAAGACAAGTTTATACGCATACATCAATACCACTAAACTGTAGGCATTTAAAATATGAAATTTAAAAACTGAAAGCAATAATTAAGGTTTAACTGTTTATACTTTTTACCGTTTTTATTTTAGGTTTGTTGAGGGTGCATTTGTGAATACAAATATGCAACTACAAATTTTGTCTCGCCATAAGTTCAGCACGAATAATTAAAGCCTTGGGTATGGGTCCAATGCAAAGGTACCGTAACCAAAGATATATTTAAGTCTTAGGCTTTCGCGGCCTTTACACAAACGCGGTGTCACAATTAACTGTAGTCTAGTTCTTCTGGTTCCCACTACGTCAAAACATAATTATAATTTGCTTGAAATATTTCGGTCTCGCTATGGAGTACCATCTTCAGTCACAGATTGGGTGATTCGGAAGAGCTAGATTATCGAAGATATATTAATGTACTTATTTTTTAAACTCAATTTATAACAAAAGATGACCCATCAACAACTTAACTCTTAGGCTGTCGTGACAAGTGCCACAACTATACTCAACTAGTTTTTTCCTATTCACACCGCGTCAACACATCGTACTAATTGACTTTAAATACGGCATTCGGTTTCGCTGTGGAGTACCATCTTTAGTCACTGATGGGCTGAAAATTGTTCAGAAACAAGCTAAAACAGAAAATGGTTTGACAAAGTTGGACGCACGATATAAATTGGTTTGGATACCAAGTATAGGAACTCAGAGGTATGTTTCACTGTGGGCGGGAGTGGACGTAAAGAGCAGGTTGTTTACGAGAATAATTTCAGACTTTCTGACGAAATTTAATTAACGTTTAGCTTGTTAAATCGCGGTGTACCCATTACGAGTTCAAAGCTCTAAAGTTATTGGGCAACGCACTACAGCTAAACAACCGGAACTCACATTCAACCTAGTTAGCAGATCCGTGGCGGATTGGTATCGCACACGACTCCGGAGCTCATCACTCCGGTGGCGCGGGTTCGATCCCCGCAGTCACTATTTACATTTGTAATGTGACTAATACGGTGACGCGAGGTAAAGGTCGAGGTTGAGTGGACTTTATAGTCCTAACTTCGCCTCGTTAAACAATACAAACGTTACCTTTTTTTTAGTTAATTTGCATTAACAACACTTTCAATGGTCATTTTATTTAACATTTTCTAAATTTTTCTTTTTGCACAGAACCTTTGTCTTACTAGCCTATCCATTTTACTGAATCTTAACTCATACCTCATGCTAGTTATAGGTAGCTGGTACAATTTCTCGTATGCAATATTGACAATAATATGCGATTTTTAACATTTCCAGGCAGGTACATAAATGAATAATGGTTTAGTCATATGTCCTTTGTCTAGCAGCAATAATTTGTAAATCGTCCATCTTTGAGTGAATGAAATTAGATTCAAATATACAGCACTGGCAGTTTCTCCCCCAAGTTGGGTATCCCATGAGATCAGTTATCTGCTGTACAAGCAACTACTCATTTCTGTCCTTACCAGATGAGACACGGGAGAAGAGCGGAATACTGAACGCTTGCTGCATTGTCTAGTGAATAAGTGCTCTTCAATAGGTTTGTGTTTTGCATCAACTCAACCGAGACATACCGAGTGTCTCATGACTCTATCCCACCCCCAGCTCTTGAACGGCTTACGGCTGAAAGCTTTCTAATCTACAACACATTCACATGTATATTTTGCACATGCGGCAAGTTTAACTTGAAGTATAGGCATATTACCCCCCTTCACTTTCTACCTCTATTATAGAGATGGTTGGAGGTACTTTACAAGTAGGTCTAACTCAAAAAACGAATTTCGTGAGACTCATTTTGGAAAAGTGTTTCATTTTCTATGCTCGTATTATTAACTCAGTCTGTTTTGTCGTAGGTCAATGTCTGGCGATATTTCCCAAGTAGTTTATGGGTTTTCCAACATAGCTTAAAGACTCCAGGTACCTATTCGTTATTTTAATACTTTTACTGAAATTAGCGTTGGGGTTTAGCGAAGACTTGCGTCATGTACTGGCAGAAGCATCTATTATTGTTCATAGATCTTTAAACACTTTATTTCAAAGTTTCGTTTCTACGAAATATTTTCAACGGTTATTTCTAAATAACGACTCTTATATTAGTTGAAAAGTGATATTTTTTATGGTTTCTTATTTCTACGCAAGTAAATTCTAAATGTGTATATGGTATACAGTATACTGTGTATACAGTGAATGCTTATGATTGCTTTAAATTGATTGGGAAAGTGCCACAGCGATGTGTTATATGGCAAGTAAATTGGCCCAACATTTCTTAAAACGTATCAAACTAAATTCATCCGTTAAAAGCACCTGTATGATACCTTTTTCTTTATAAAACACCTATTAGCGTTTTTGACAATGAAATTAGGAAAAACTGTAAAGGTAATGAGAATTACGCTGAATAATTTGAAACTGAGCAGGTGAAATTTGTTTATAACAAATTGTTGATAATTTATTGAATATTATTGTTTACGAATAATAGTATTCATAATTATAATAATATAATTATAATAACTAACTACTGTATTATTATTTATTAATTTATGAATAAAATACCTCATAACCAAGTAATACTTTTAGCTGGTGTCATCGTGATGTGTCAACTTGGCTTTTTATAGGCACATATATTATTTTTTAACCTTGCTAGGTTCACCTTGCCTATGTATGACTTATTCTTTCACAATGCTACTTTTAATAGGTATATAAGTCTTTATTATTGCTCTACTGTTATATCCAACATATTTTATTGGAACCCTAATATGATATATTAGTATTTGTGCTTTAAATGACAGATTTTATTGAAACCTGCAGTCACTTCTCGTATTGTATGATCATTTCGCTTAATTTATGGTTTAAATATGCTTACATACCTTTTCATACTTAAATACAGCTTTTCTTACATGGTTAAACACGTTATTTACTCGATGACTTTATGAAACATAAATATATGTCAGAACCTATTGACAGTAACTAATTTCACATATCCTCTAAGTTTGAATATGTAGTAATCTACACACAACTTAGTTTGAAAGCATAAAAATATATCAAGCGAATGTTCTACCAGTAATTATTATAAACTCAACATCAAAAACAAATACAATAAACTAATTCATCACAACAAATAAAACCAAGTTAACTAACTGATACACCTCATACTTTAAAATTTCAATGTATATCATTAGAGTTTCTATAAAATAGTTTACATAAAATAAATAACAAATATAGAAATACGTGTCTGGACAAAATTAACGCACCAATGGTAAAATGTCAATCAGTTAATAAACAAAGATTTAATACCATCCTTTTTCTCATAGTTGACTAAATTTCATATTTGTTGGAGTGTATTATTTTATCACTGGTAACTTTCAACCAACATCAACTGCGTCAGGCAAGTCTCTCTAGATGCGGGTTCAGACAATGTGTATCTCTATTCATCAACCGTTGTTTGAAATACTGTACGAGTACATTAATTTTGAAGTTTTCTCAAATAAAATAAACTTATAGCTGCTTTAATACGCACAATATATGCAGAGGCAGACATAGAAAGGATGCAGTAGCTTTGATTGGGCTCCTTTGAGTTTTAGAGCCTTTGAAAAAACCAACTCTCAAACGAGCTGAGGCAACTTTGTTTTGTTTTGATAGTGCATTATAATCTGGCCTTTGACGTACATTATAAGATCTACGTCATTTTTCTATAACGATCAACAACAGCTACATCAAGCTGCTCTCCGTCACTTCAGAGTTACACTACAACAAACATAATTTCAAGTATCCATCACAAACACCATCTGCAGAACAATGTGTCTAAGTGAGTGTGTTTGATTACACAGATTATCCTCGGTTAACACGTGTTATGTGTTTGCTGGAAGTCTATTTTCAACAAGTGGAGACTACTTATACACACGACAAGTTGTGCATTCTCAACAGATGTACGTTTAAGGCAATATTGTCGAGTGAGCCTGGTTGCACGTGACGAGTGAGACAAACTCCCACATTACCTCTGCACGCTAAACTCAACTTCAACGCTTGTAGCAGTACGAGATTAAAAAAGAGGACGTCCTTAGAAATTGTATTACAACTCAGCGCTACACGGAGGGGCGGGTCTCTCCTTTCCAGACCGGGAAATGGCCGGTTAGACGCTATCTATTGTGAGAAGGATAGTCTTTGTCTCAACGTGTTTTGTATAAAGACTATATGGGAGTCGTTTGTTACTTTTAACTTCTATTGAAGTTTTCAACGGACCTGTCAGACTTGTTACAGATTGAAGAGTGGAGGTTCACAGAATTTATTTATTAGAAAAGTTCTTTCTAAAAATACGTTACGTTCGCTTTTATGAAAAACTTACCTTCTAGAGCACTCGTATTTTACAGCGTATAAATACGAATGCTGTAAAATACGAATGCTCCAAAGGGTTTGGAAAGTTTTCTAATAAATATATTCTACGAACGTAGTCGTGTGACTATCTGTAGCAAGTCTGGCCGGTCGGTTGAAAACTACAATAGAAGTTAAAAAGTAACAAACCCACTCCTGTATAGTCTTGGAAGTATTTATCTAAGAAGCTGTAGATTAGTACCCGTTGTTACATTCACTTTTGAAAGCATTACATCCTGGTACGTCTAAAAGTGTGTTGGAGTAACTAGAATTTCCCCCACTTAAGGTTACCAAATAAACTAATCCGTCTTCGTGAGTCAAGTCTTTTTCCGGAAACATTAAAGTATACTAATGGGTGAAGTTTAGTTTCGGTTTCGACTTTAATAATACGATTATTAGACAAGAAATAGTCACAGTAAAAGCACCAAAAGAGTTTTATAATATCAAAATAACATTGTGCAACACGATTTACAGATTGATTCCTCAGCAACTTTAAAGAAAGGAAACGGATTCATCCAATATATCAAATACAAGTTTTGCTTGTCAGACTTTTGAATATATTTCCATGTTGCTTCTTTAAGGCTATTTACCTCCCCTCACTGAAACTCTTAATAAAACAAATAAATTTTAAACATAAAATGTTAAGTTCCTTTACGCAGATAGCTGGCAGAGCTAACCAGTCCCCATGGTGATCTAAAGTCGATATTTTAGAAACTATATATATAGACGCTTTCCAAAATACTGCAATAAAACAATTTTTACCCTGACTAATTCTCTTGTTTCGGAAGTCACGTTAATCCGTTGGTCCATTTCGATTGGTCGTTGTGCAAATAATGACCCAATAAGGGAACAGTCAGCCCAGTTTGTAACAAAACTACACCTTGCCATCCATCAGAACACTCATCCCATATTCACCTTAAAATACAAACTAGAGTGGTCGTTGTTTCAAGTCAAGTTAGTAAAGAAGACCCCAAAACATTTAACATTTCTCAGACTTCAATCTAAATAAGTAATAGTGTAAATGGGATTTACAAACACAAGCACTAGGCGAAAGCGACATATGGGGGAATGAAGATACAACCAGTGTGTGTATGACGGTGTTGAAAGCACTGCTATGAACCGCTGAGTGTTGTTAATGTTGTGTGTGGATGTGGTGAAACTTGTGTTTACGATGTACAGACCGAGTCTTCAGTGGTTTGCAACAATGTCATGTCCTACACTCACACATATGTATGCTTCTTCGCTACTCTATTTAACTGTTAGTTGCATTCTCGAAGCGTTGTTGTCTAAGGATCCATTCAAGATGTAGTCAAAATATCCCATAGTTGAACATACGATAACAATTATTTATAGTACAAAACCTATACCTATGGGTTTTATTCTCAAAAATATAACCTGCGGTCTTATTTAATTAAAACTTTTTAAGTGGCAAATAAAAGTTGAATCACTTGTATTAATTAGCCCCTACTACGTATCTGGTAAATATTACTTATGCCGTATTGTAACTTATGTTTCCAATGCAACTGTACGTGGAGTAACATAGTGTAATTGTTACAGATTTCGTCTAGGATGACCTATATTACTAGAGAGTCATGAAAATAAATGTGCAAAGTATATAGATGAATATTATTGATACTGTATGTTGAATATGTGTAAAGAGATCATCAGTGAGAGACGTTCGCACCAAGCAGCAAGGAGTCCCGCAAGCCCTCTGAAAATAGTTCCTGTGACACTCAAATGTAACATACAAACTTTATAAGTCTCCTCGTTACTTCCTTGCATCGCCTCCTCGTTTTATATACAAAGTAAACTTTAGCCAAATTAAAAAAAACTAATACATACGCCGTCTAGAAAAAATCCACAACAGTGAATCAGAAACTAGCTTCAAAAGGCTTAAAACACATAAGCGTTTGTTAAACATACAAAATATTTGTGTGCCAAATTTCAATTTAATACATAAATAATTGTAGCATAACAGCGTAGCAATTGCAGATACGAGTATATAGCCAGACAAGTGATTATTGTCAACGGTCAAATTAAAACCAATTTTAATTGCTTGCTACAAATTTTCTGTGAAAAAATTGGTTTCCTAATCAACTAAACTGTTGGACGATAAAGTGAGCACTGAGTGAGGATAGGAGGAGCTGTGCGGAGTTGTCCAGCTGTAGGAAGCTGCTCAAGGCCACGTCACCAGCTGACATTGAATATTAAACACAGACACTCCACATCACATCGCACATTGCTCTTGTTCCAATCCGATCCGACTCAATCAATCATAGCCAATCCACCACAATCACGCCCGACTTTGGCGAACACCACGAGTACCTATAAGAATGTGAGTAGTGTTACCACTCGTTCATTCCAAGATCAACATCGGTAGCACATTATAAACTTTTATAGTTCTAATCCTTATATTATTGTATTTTATTATAATTGAACATATTTTCCTATTTTGACGTTTGCAGTCTGCCCATTTTTACTGTCTCACATTCTACTAATCAATAAAATTAATATGTTTTCTGCATTCATCTTACATTGAGATAGAACATTTGGAAACTGTTTACTAATGTTTCCTCAGAGTGTAGGCTCACATAGCAAACTCCTAACTGTGAATACTATTGTTTTTGAATAACAGCCATAATCATATATCTTGGAAATGTTTATTCAATTTATTACAAGAACTAAACATTACCGACATTGACGATATGAGGAAATTGTTATTTTTGAAAATAACTTTTCTATAAATAGAGTTTGTCTGTTGAAGATAATTTATAGAATAACTTAGTGCGTGCGATTCAGTGATGTTATAACACTAATTTCTCTATTCCGTAGTCAAGTTATGTACTTAGCTAGAAATGTATGAACAAGACACCGGTCAAAGGAGTGAGGTGTGTGTGTGAGCGTGTGTGTGTGTGTTGTTTGTGAAAGGGGATACCTTGCTTGACAACGCGAGATACCGGTGGGAAGACCCCCTTTCTATTCACTCAGTCACTGCGCCTAACACTTTTATAACATTCACTTAAGTTCGGCAAAACAACTTGTTTGTTTTCCAGTTTTTTTCAACGATGGGTTTTGAGATTGTTCCTATTACCCAGGTTAGGCGTAGGGCTATGCTAAGAAACTACTACGATATAAGACCGTTTGAAGAATGAAACAGAATGCAAAATATTTTGATGTAAGGCCATTGTGAGCTGTGTGAAAATTGAAACATTTAGATAGTAGTTGTAAATTAATTCAGTGTCAAGTTTCTAGAAATTTAACACAACTAAGTTTTGAAGTCCAGCGCATTGATCGAAGCCAGTACTAATTCAAACTGTACTAAACCTCATGAAAATACCACGATGTGAACTAATTCTGACTGGTTTTATATACTAGAGCAATAAATTAATGTTATTGGACGCTGTAAGTAACAACAAGCCTCGTCAGAAAAGTAACTTGCACGAGCGGGTAAACCGAATCTTCCCTATATACTGAAGGCGGGAGAGGCCAGAGAAACTTCCCTCGCATACTCACGGCCAACTTTGCATGACACTTTACATAGGCCTACCCATTCTATAATGAACTGTGCATGTACAATAAACAGTTAAGTTACTGAACATAATATATAGCCTATACCTTAAAAATGTACTAACTAAACATGTAACTAAACATTCGAATGTTTAGCTTTTACAACAGTCATGTGAAACAAATTGTACGTTTTATATTCTATTTTACTCTACTGTATTTTATGAAAGATCATTGTTAAGTATGTTATTTACTGAAATTCCAGCGTTTGTGTATTTTTCAAAATGGCAAATCTTTGTAAATCAAACCATTGGAAACTGGTGGCCGTCGTACGTTAACCTACTTTAGCTAAAGCTGTAAGTTCTGACATAGTGAGTGTGGTTACAGCTTTCTAGTAAATCCCCCTCGAATCTAAAGACATTTCAGAAAATGTTAGATATCGATTCGAGATATTGAGCTCGAGCTGTCAACGCAGAACTAAAAGAAAAAAACATGATAAAAAAACAAGATTCCTACCCTTGAGACCTTTGTGTCTTGAAGTTTCATGGGTTTGACCTTTACAACTCAAACTATTTGCACCAGTTTTCTTTGCACAATTCACGAATAGGCTTGAGACATAGCAGGTGACAAAGAACGATACGAGGTTCCAATATACGAGGTTATTGGAAGGAAAATTCGAACGATAGAAGTAAACTCTGAGTAGAAGTTTACATGTCTAAAAATTCGAGTTATTGAGTTTTGTTCCATTCTGTTGAGCTCTGAAAGTTCTAAAGGGGTTTCAAGGTTTTACTTTAGGAAAACTGGACTTGTAGAGCCGTTTTGAACATTGGGTATCACGGATAACAAAGGGGTTCAGACAAATCGAGTTATTAAGGAATTCGAGTTTATTCAAGCTCTCCTGTATAGTTTCATTCTTTATTCAATAACTAAACTACTAAGAAATAATTTAGTGTGCAATGTACCCGATCTGTGTACATTATAAACTCTATTTAAACTGGAGAACCTTAGAAACCCACACCTCCCCTCAATTGAACGCTGCTTGGGTGGGTTCAGATTTTGTCTCTCGTGGTCACGAATAGTTAATCACAGTGGTCACTGAGCCGACCTATCTCTCGTGTTCAAAAACGTCACAAGCAAATAACTACTATACGTATTTGGAAAATACACAAAAGAACGTAAGAAATCTTAATTATTGAATACGTACGAGTAGAATTCAACAGTCCTGGCTTTAGTAGTATCTATGAAGTGACAGTGCTCGGCCCTATAGACATTATCTGAATAGTGTTAAAAGGAGGGGGGCTCTACCGAGGGTTATGGAATATCGTCAGCAAGAGCGGGGGTCCAGCAAAATGGGGTTGGAAAACAAAATGATGCATTTTGAGGACTTTTTAGAGATTTTTAATTTTATTTGGGAGTATTCGGTTGGGGTGCTTAAAGAGTCCCTCGACAATAATAATTAGGGGTCGTCACCCGGGAACAAATTGGTTATGTGTACGCAGAACAGCGTATTTTTGGCCCCTCAGAAGATCAAAATTATTTAGTAAAGGTCTACATAGCCTACATAGGAACAGAAAACCCCTGGAAAATCATTGAGCACGCATGATTGTATAGGATGTTTTCCACTTCTACTTTCTTTTCAAGGAAAATATCCCCAGCGATTTTAAAATAGTTCAAGACCACTATACATTAATACATACTAAAACGACGCCTTACAACACCATTAAAAAATAATTACTATGTCGGTGAACCTTATCTGTAGAACTATGATTATTTTTGGTTTATCTTTAAGAATTGTGCATATGCAGAGAACATTGTAGAGTATTGTGGCAGGTAGGGTAGAGGCGAAGGAAGGTGCGGCTCTGATTCATACTCAGCCTCCCACTCACAAGTCAGCCAGCTCTGCTTTGCAGAATATACATAGCAGCCAACAAGCTGAACAGTGAACACTCTTGTCTAGTAAACTACACAGTCTACAATCCACACGCACAGCTCGTTTATTTGTATTCAAATTGTATAGAACCGATGTCATTGAATATGTGTACGTTCAACGCCAGTACTGACAGAATAGCAATAATGTTCAACCTGTTTTCCTGTCAGTTTTCTTCCAAGTAAATAGCCTTACTTACTTATACTTTGTAGATCCCACTAGAAGCACAAGGTACCGTGGACGTCAATTGTTTTCTTTGTAAGCTTCCATCCTCTTCATATTCTTAAAGGAAATAATAAGCTTTGTCTACAAGCCTCTTCTTAAGCACATTCTTGAATTTGTTGATGTCTTGAATATTTCTCACTTCCGATGGTAGCTTGTTGTAAATGTGATGCATCTAGCTCCTGGGCTAGTTTGAGCTAAAGAAGTTCTCACTTGCATCACACGCAAATATGCGGCTTGACGAGTACTGTGTTGGCGAACTTGCGAGTTAGTGATGAACAACTCTGGATGCTTTTTACATACATAGGGCATTCCAGTGTTAACTGATGAAACAGTGTCAGAATCTGGAGCTCCTTGAACAGAGGTTTGCTGTGTGCCAGTCGCGCCTCCTTTGAAATAAGCCTAATGGCTCTTTTTTGAAAAATAAATATTCTTTCCGCGTCGGCAGCCGCTCCCCAAAACATGACACCAAAACTCAGGACACTATAAAAACACCCATAATAGATCTTAAGCATCACTTCTTTGCTTACTAGGAGCTGTAATCTTCTTCCTAGGGAGCACACTGATGAAAGGCGTGGGGCAATTACACCAATGTGGTCATTCCATCTAAGATCCACACTAAGAGTTATTCCAAGATACTTCATCTGACTATTGAATTTGACAAATTTATTATCTAATCTTAATAAGGGTGTTGTGTCCGGTTTTTTCTATTGTTAAGAACAAGTTTGTTGTTACTGCACGAGGTGCTCATCTCCACCAATCCTTCTTGTGCACCTCTTAAAGCTGCTTCTTTACTTCTAACTGCGATAAGGTGGCTAACATCATCAACTAAGAGTCATGTGCGTCCTTCATGAATATGTTCTGGCATGTCGTTCATGAATAACAAGAATAGAATTGGACCAAGATTAGACCCTTGCGGGACCCCAGTGTTTATTAATTTAGACTTGGCGGACTTGTACTTCCGTTTAGTGTTTTCCTCATCTGTATATTTAATAGTGACTATCATTTCACGATCCTCCAGGTAAGATTTCACCCATTTTAACGGTGTGCCCCTTATTCCCATATTATACATTTTTTTTAGTAGTAAGTTGTGATGCAGTAGGTCAAATGCCTTGCTTAGGTCATAAAATATACACAGGACTTCCCCCAAGGCAAAAACCTTTGGATAAGCAGCAGATAACAAGGCATAAACCGCATCAGAGGTATAGTGCCTCTTGCTAAATCCATATTGATTCGCATCTAGTAAGATATTCGTTTCAACGAAAGACATAAGTCTTCTTAAGAAAATTAATTTAAAGAGCTTAGCAAAAGAACTCTGAACGGACACCGGCCTACAATTCTTCACAATTTGTCTGTCATCTTTTTTATGAATGGGTATAACTTTTGACAGCTTTAAATCGTCTGAGAAATTTCCCGTTCTAAATGGTCAGCTCGACAAGAGGACTGGCAATGATTTCCGAGCTAGGTTTGGATCCGAACTGGCAAAGGACTTCCTACACCTCCCCAATTTCAGTAGGTTCTAGTATAAAATCTCCAGTACAGTCATTTTCTTCTACTAATAAGTTGGGTGCATCATTGAGTCCGAAGTAAGTTTATCCACTTCTCCAACAAAAAAGAACATAGTTCATTAACATTTTTTACTAGGTCAGTTACAATTTGATTGTTGATTTTTAGGATTTTGTTACTATTTGAGCTGTTTAATTCTTCACTAGTAAGTGATTTGACAACAGCCCAGGTTTCTTTGGAAGTATTCTTTGCCCTAGATATTTTATCCGATAAAAACTCCTGTTTGGTTTTACTAACCAATTTTTGGTGGTTAACCTTAGCCACTTTATAGGCCATCTTAGTACCTGCCTGATTTGAATTCCGTGATTCCCAGTACAAGGCCTCCAACTGATCACGAGATCTATATACTTCCTCATTCGTCCATCTAATTTGAGAGTCAGTTTTAACTTTATTTAGTCTAATTGGAAAGCATACATCAAACCAATATTTAAAACTGTTATAAAATATTCCAAACGTACGGCCAAAATCGCCATCACCGAGGTACCAATTTTTAATCTTCATCAAGCCTAGGAACTCTCACTGATTGAGCACGTTTTTAGGTACTCATGGATGCATTTCCCTAAAAATTAAGTGTGCCGTTTTAATATTTTCACTGAGTGTTTTTGTTTAGAATGAGTTTGTTCTGTAATACATTCTGTTTCTATCTTCATTACTTTTTGTTCATATTTGCCTTACCTGATGTATGAAAATAAAACAAAATAATAACGTTCTCTTTCAAATAAAAAAGTAAGGTTTAGTATTGTAATCTTTATATTGACCTCTGTTTTTTGCAAGTTAATTCTATCAAAAATAAATCAGTTTATACCTTTATAAAAATTATTTGAATACATCAACCATAATATTAATAGTGTACATAAGGTAACATAAGATCAACTTCAGTGGCGTATTTACCGTCGTGATCCACTTTGTATAGTATACCAATGCTGCTTGGCAGACCTCTCCAGCAAGTTTATGCAAGACGGAGATGTGTCACAAACACTTAGTTACCATGCCAATCATCTTTCATTGTTGCTCCTTGTTTACTTATGTGTCATAATTATCATGAATCTGGTTTATTTTTCTAGTTCAGAGGTAGCTTTGGTCAAATAAGGCAACCAACCAACTCTGGTAGCTAACTGCTTCGGATCGTGTGCGAAACCAACCCGTGGTAAAGTGAACTGATTTCGCTTTCGCAACCAAGCCGCTACTTGCACAGGTACCTACTACCATTGAAAAGCTACTTACTAGAATTCATTTTCACCATACAATAAAATGTTGGATTACTTCTAGTTTTAGGTAGTTATAGTTTGGATTAGATTAATTAGATCTAATTATAGTTTAAGTCAAACATAATTATTATTTTCTACCTCTCCTAAATTTAACAAATGGAACTGAAAACTGATATTTATGGGGTATTGAAAATTTGGATGGACACACAACAGTACCAGAACCCATATTTTTAATGGACATACATTCAGGTCTTTACACGGGTTTGGAGTCAACGTAGTTTTCCAACTGTGCTGTTCAGATCTTGTTTGAAGTGCTCTTCTATGTTTCATAATTTTTATTTGATTGGAAGTATTAATCTAGGCTAGCTTAGAGACCCATCATGTTTCAACATATTTGTTTCTTTATTATCGAATATTAAGCTTCACGGCACGTGGGGTGTCCCCAGCTGGCAAACTTCGTTCAGCCGTTATATATCGTAACATCACTTCACCTCCTCAACTGTAGTATTGCTCAACATTTGTTTGGAACTTATCCAATTACAGAGTGGAACTGGTGGAGTAAGGATGGTTGTGAAATTGTGTGTGTGTGTGCGTGTGTCGGGTCAACTGAGGCTCTCTGCACTGATTGACACCCAGATGGCAAACAATGTCATCTATCTCTTATTTGGCCCATCCTTGTCACAATTGTAAGTGGTAGGCATGCTTTCACAATAGCACGAACAGTTCGTTGTGTTTATTTGACAAAGCCCATATGTTACCTTTCAAAATACATACATGAGCGACCCGAAAATATTATTCCTGGCTTAAAACTGGCAAAAGTATTTTACTAGAAATGAAACCCAGTGTAGGACCAAAGTTCAAATTATTAATTACTTTGTACTGTGCCTGTAGATCCTACAGTTGAGAGTAAAAATGGATGCGCATTTTGTCCCGCTTGTGGGGCATCGTCGGCACTCTTATTGTCACTAACTAAATCATATATGGTACACTATTTATTGTTCTACTATTCCTCCCCGTGTGTGTTAGAACAATAAATAGTGTAAATAGTGTACCATATAATTATGTTCTAGTTAGTGACAATAAGAGTGCCGACGATGCCCCACAAGCGGGGCGAAATGCGCATCCATTTTTACTCTCAACTGTAGGATCTACAGGCATAGTACATACAAGGTAATTTTAATAGAAGTATTTTAAGTGTGCTCAAAAGTTGAGGTACATCAAAAGGCACTATGTTTATCACGTGCTTGTAACCAATAGATTGGTGAGGTACTGTACCAAAACGTTGGCTTTTAGCCTAAAGGGTTTTGATTGGCGATTTCGTTGATACCAGTTGGGTGTATTTTAAATCGAGTAAGCCCTAAGAACTCTTCCTAAATTTTAAGCTCCTCGAAGGTTAAATGTGGGTTGGACCTACCGCGAACTTCCTGTACAGTGTACAATATGAAAAATCAGCTATAGAAAAAACGTATATAGGTAGGACTTTGTCAACTCCGATTAGTTAAATCGTAGTACTAGCTTGAAAATTGAAAAAACTATTCAGAACACAAACAATGTAACGATGATAGTTGAACATTCCGACAGTTAACTCACTGATTTGACTGTTTTGGCAGTTGTTACAGTTTTCTAGCCACTTTTTACTAAATGTGTTAGCACATTTATCCCTAACGTCAAAAAAAACTTGATCACATGCACGCTGATCAGTGCTAAAACACACTAACAGCCTTGGTGGTACCACTCGGCACCAATGTGCTCTAAAGCTTGACGTTAACTGCAAAGAAGGTCTGAAGGAAGAATCAATGTTTCACTCCCGGAAAACATTGAGTTTGCTACTCATATAGTATACTGTTGTGTACTGTGAGTCGATGACAGGGTGGCACTGCTGAGTCTGTAAGCAGCAGATGGCGAGAAAGCCACCAACCTTCTAGCACCTTAAATAGCGAAGAGGCACTAGAGGCAGTGGCGCAAGGTCTCCAGGCGGCCTCACTTCAGCCTTCAGCCTTGCCTTAGTACACACTCACACACGCGCGCTCACACGTTCTAACATCTGCTTTTTTGATCATTTAAATTTAATTTGGGTCTTCCCATTAATTGTTTTCTTTTATTATCTTTTATCTGTGCGAGTATCTTCTTATATTTTATAGAATCGAAATATCGTTCGAAATTTTGAGCAGATATATTCTTATCACTAATATCATAATGTATTCAACCTTTACTTGACTAACGAGTGGAAAGGCTGCTATCAGTAGGATCGTTCTATATTTGTTTCTTTCGCAATACACAATTACGCGTATTATCAAGGTACTCTAAACCACCTAAAAACGTATTATCTTTACTGGTAACATCATTACTAATGTGTCTAAAACAATATCGCAGTGATAAGTAGCCTGGTTACCCATACATACCGGAGATATTTAAAAACAAGTTTAGCCTCATGAACTCAAGTTTCATCTGGAACCTATCAGGTTTGCTTTATATAAAAAATTAAAACTTATTAAACAAATGTGGCAGGTGATAAATATTTCCCAACAGTTGAAGTAGTATGTAATTAAAATTAATATTTAAGTAATGATGACTAGGAGTAGCCGAGTGACTAACATTATATATCCAAATTAAATTAATTATGATCAATATTATGGAATAATATAAAAGTATTAAAGATACCCTTTTTGTAAACATTAATATTTTGGTTCTTTTAACTGGTAAACAACTAAACAAATAATTATATCAATTGAGTTTGAAATATTATGTTGGACATTTTCTATCGTTCGTAAACAGGAAAACACAACGTTTTGGGATCTGTGATCTGATTACGTCTTCAGGTAAAAATAACCTAAAATGTTACATAATGTAAACCTTAGAAAACTATCTAGCCTGGAATAATCTGTGTAGACTGACCAGTAAAACGCAACCAAACTTAAATCGGTTGGAACTGTCCAAGGCTGTGGGCGTGATGCGTTTCTCTGGTCGCTGTTCGATCCTATTCGTTTTTGTGCCTGTTATTATCGAATTTCCTTTGAAAAAATGAGATATTGATTCCGTCAGCATGGTAAAACAGGCCCGGAACCATGAAATGAGCATCAATCCTGACCCCTTGAACACGTTTTAAACATTTCTTTTGTCAACATTTGATATACAAATGTATGTATGTCTATCATCTCTACAGGTCGCATTTTGTCAAATGTCCACCAAATTGTGTAAAAATTTTCCTTTTGTAAATATTTTGGTCGATTTTGGTAACCAGCAGCGGGAACCCCCGTTTTATTTTGAAGGAAGGGGGTGCCCCCAAAAAGGGGTCACTAAAAAGGGGGTTTAATTATCTAAAAACAGTAAACTTCTCCCTATCTTGATGTCATTTGCAATAAATAACATCAGTTTTGTTGTTTAACATCCATGTACTAAAACTTATGAAAATCCCTAAGTCTTTTCAAAATGGCCGCCAAAAAGTTATTTTTTACCATAACAGCGGAATGAGTAGTCCGATTTTATTGATGTTTAAAGTTTGATTTCCTTTCATTATATATAGTATTACTTATAATCAAAAACTCGTAAATCTCATGCCAGCGGCGCTAAAAGATAGACAATAAATGCAAAACTCTTTCAAATAAGGAAACCTGTTGGTAGTTTACACTTGAATGTTTCACCGAGCCTTTCCAATCGTTCTGTTCAAGAAAGTTATTACCTTTTAAAAGTTGTTGCAAAATCAAAGTAAAACCCACATAGGTATTCTTTTCAATGTTTGGAGTCATTTGTTTTTTTTAATTGAAATTGGAGGCAGTTAGTCATGCTGGCAAGATTCATAACATTTTCATACATAAACACTACGTTGATTTACTTAATTGAGTTTGATTTAGAGAATTTTTGTTTTAGTTCAACACTATTTGACATATAATTATGACTCAGGGTTATAGAGGACTCTTGAAATCCTAACCTTCGTCTGAATAAAGACATTCTTCATTTCTGCTTTTGTTGACGACTTTCACTACCTGTCGTACAGCCCCCTCGGTAAATAAACAAACAAACAAAAACTCGTCGGTGGTAGCTTATTGTATGAAAAAATGTGTGTAGAAATCGATCGGCCAAAGATTAGTCTGATCCTAAACTTATTTGATCCCATTGCCTTATATGCTAATTAATATCAACATGGTTAGTAGATAAAGCCTCGGAACGTCTGGACATGTTTTGAGTCCAAATTCGTTATTTAGAGTTGTTCTAATCCGATTTTTCTCTCCACTGCAATGTTATGACACAAATGAAGTGAATCATACCTCAGAAATGAGGCGCACAGTTAAAAATCGTACAGTTATATGAAAATGTTTGCAAGTGGCTGACCATTGAGTATATGAACTAGGCTATCCTTGAGAAAAGTGCAGGGCGTTATATCCTAATCATATAGGCTTAAAATGTAATACACAGAACATAATGCTACAAAACTTAACGTGAAAGAGTTAAACGCATCAATTGTTGCTGTTATCTCAACAACTAAAACATGCGTAAATGACAACTTTGCAATTTAGTAGATGCAAAGCGTACCTTGTACCCTAGCGTTTATGTCCCTTCTGTTCTTCAAAGAAACAGTCATAATATTGGTACTACGAACTGCCCTTTTTATGTCGGAAGGTTTGTGACACATGATAGTGGACGTGAATATGTTCCAGCCATCCTAGAGAGGTTGTTTGTTGTATATTACGCCATTTGTTAATTGGAAGTTATAAGAAAAATGAAGATAAATTATGTATGGAAAGTCCAAATTATTATTCTTTACGTTGGAATGAGGGAAATGTTGCATGTGATGTCCCTCGTAGGCCTTCTTAACTCTAATATTTCTTATAGTGTGTAAGTACTACACTATATCAACACCCACGTGGATTTGATTCCTTGTACGTTAAGAAAAATGTTATGTTAAACAATCGTGTTGACATGTTGTCATTTGGGTACGAAATATGATCCGAAAGGAGTTTTGTAAACATTGCGGCAATTCTTATCAATTTGATCTTAAAACCAACATTTGACGGGCATTCTTACATATTCGCCCTAGAGGAAGAATAGTTGGTGACAAAGTGTATTCTAAAGTCATGTAGTAATATTGAAACGCTTGTATTTCTTGTAACAGATGGTTACAGTGTGTTGTATGGTGTACTTACAAGTGAAGTTCGATGTGTCGCTAATCCTGGGCACTAAGACACTCGCACACTCGCGCTACAAGGACCAGTTCGCGACTCCGCTGTCCGCACCTCCAGCTCCAGCCGCTGCCTCCGCAGTACCCCCCTCCAACTCTTCATCATCACCCCACCCCCCGGCCACTCTACACCTACGCACACCTTTGGCAACCTCACTACACCTCCAATTTGTAACCTTTAGCCAGATTTAAAACATCCTGCAGACGTGTTTCACCCTCGCGTAAAGATTTGGTTTTTAAATCTGTCCTATTTTCAATGCCATTATATTGATGAAGAAATTATTTTTTAGAAAGCCACAATTAACTAGCAAACTTAATATTTTTGACACTAGAAGAGATTTTCAACACTTGTACAGAATACGATTTTTTCGGAAGTATTTCTTCCGAAATCTACTTTACCAAATCGAATTCAAAAGTAGTGGACTACTGTCTATGTTTAAAACTTCACATTGTTAAGAACAATTACGGAAAAAAAACTCTCGCCATTTCGGTCTATTGCAGAAAATTGCACCGAGGTCACTGTGGCTTTGAAACGAATCCAATCAGTTAAACACCAAACCGAAGAAGAAGCTAAGTTTGATGTTGGTTCCGTAAGCCGGATCCAGTTTCGTCATCTGCCGCAGCGACGAAGGTAAAGGAAACGGAGCTTAGTGGTTGACTGAAATATTTCAAGTTACAGAATGCGTCAATTCTCATTTTTCTTTAACGCGGCGGTCGCTTTTGAAGCACCTAGAGCCCTTAGTTTGAATAAATTCCGATCAAAAGGTAGACACCAGATACGACTAGTTGGTAAAACTGTTTAAGTTGAAGGGACAAACTCGCAATTTAAATCAGACAATGGATCAAACTAAATGTAATAACTTTTGATTTTAGATTTAAAAATAGTTCTGTTGAGAATATACGATCAAACTCAGATGTAACATACACCTTTTGGAGGGTTCAAAATGAAACCATTCGGCCTTATCGAGGTAGAGGTTGTGTCGAATACTCAAATTTAGCCTATTATGCTTTTGTCAATTCAGAGTGTGCATACTTAAAATTGGTCCAGTGTTACAATTGAATTTGTTTAAAGGTACTCAACTCATGCTGCCTTGATTTTCTTTCCTAATTATATTGAATCTTAGGCTACACTTTTTGAGCTTAGATTTAAAAATACTCTGGACTCATTTAAGATAAGGAAGCTGTATTGTGTAGAGGGGAAGATAATTTGGGCGATTGATAGTTATTATAGAATGTGCTGTTGTAATATAATCGGATATTGTCTGTTTTACATCATGTAAATAGATAAATAAAAATTTCCTCTTGAGGAAGTCAAATTACACAGGATAAAACGGAAAATATCTGTTATAGATTGTTTCTTGGTCCGGTATCCTTTATTTCATAGGTGTTTATAGGTTTTCATATTCACAGTCATAGTTCTACTGATACAAAAAATCTAATCAGTATTAAGAATCAAAGTTATCAAAGTCACAATCTTGAGTCAATATATTGAGTAAATATGATTATCGTAAGGTAGAGTCGAGTAGCTTATGCACTGTACTATAGAGACTTGAGAGTTTAAAGGTTTAGTTGAATGTCCGTCATTTTGAAATTCAATATAAAATTGCCAAGTTATTTTAAGGGAAGAGCTACACACTTGAGATAAAACCCAACTGTTAAAAGCGGTAAAATCCCTGAAAGTGCATTGACTTTTGATTCGAAATTTTCCGCGAGTAAACGGCTATTTTAGCCACTACATTTCTGTTTTAAACATGTGTCGTTTTTCACTTGAATTTTGGAAAATTTAAAAATAAATGGGTCGAAAGGTCAATGAACGTAGTTAATCATGGATTCTAAACCACTTTCAAAAATAGGAAAATGCCTCAAATTTTCAGTCAGAGATTTATTTATTACTATTTCTTGGTAATTAAGCGCTTTGTAACTAAAAGTTTGTAATAGTGTAAATATTGCTGTTTTACACTGATCAATTTCAAACGTAAAACCCAAAAGGGGGAAAGGCAACTATTAAAAACAGTTAAATACCTAAATGTTCCTTGACATTCCATTTGACTGAAAATTAATTGGTCAGGTCAAAATATCTTTAATACGTTATCATCAAGATAAGTACAGTTTCACAGAGGGGTTAAGAGATGGCCACGAGTCCCTTTCTGGACCTACTTACCTACTAACAAAGTAAACCTTGGAAAACTTCTTCATATTAAAATCCCGATCCCGTTAACACGCCGCCCAAATTCTATCCGGCCGCCTCTAAACCACACATTTCTTGTAACTAAAATCCTGTTGATAATTGAATTTCCTTTGGAAAAATGAGATATTAAAAATAATGCTGTACAATTCACATATCTAGACTTAAATGTATTTAGAGCTCAAACTAGCAAAACAATTCAACACATTTTAAAGGACTTAACTCACTTTAAAGGAAAAAAACATTTCCTTACTTTTTGGGCATATGACCATGTTATCTTCTATTTTGGGGGCAATTAGTATTGTAGTGGTTTGCCATATACATTTTGATCAGGTCCTGCACCCTTCACACCTTTCAATATACAGTAGACTCTTTTGAGTTAGGTAGTAACATTACAACCAAGTGCAATCTATTGTACATTTAATTTGCCAGCAGAGACAAAAATATTTTTTTTGGGCAAAATCCATTAACCATTGTAAGTATGCCATTCCTCAGTACTAAACCGGTAAGTAATTGAGAATTAAATCTCTATGGAAAGCTCTGCATGCTTCATTTGATAAACATGGTTTGGTAATTCAGGAAATGTTTCAAGAAGGTCTTTAGCATTTCTCTAGGTCATGTGTTGACTGTTGAACTACGTCAGTTTCAAGAACTAGCAACGTAAATAAATAAATAAATAAATATTTTATTGCTTATGGACATTTACAATAAATGTATCGCAATCGTCAATCTGTGTGTATCTAAAATTTTCCTTTCATTCTGACATCAAAATCCCATTCAAACATACAGTTTTTTGGGAAAATTGTATGTTACAGGAACGTTACAGGAACAAGGAACGTCTGATCTTGTTATTGCTTTAACACTCACTGATACTCCTCCCTCACCAGACCACTCTCACATTTGTAGTCTTCCCTTGTACTACCCATTTTAGCGGACTCCTGCGCTACTCTGGAGCTCATTACTCTGCTGGTGCGGGTTCGATCAAGGGCGGATCCAGGATCTCTTGACAGGGGGCGAAAGGGGGGTCTGGGGATCACTCTCCAGCAAACCGGGGGCCCCCCGGGAAATTTTTGGATGTCTAAAAACTCATTTTGATGCTGAAAACTGTCAATTTTTAACCGACTTCCTACGCAAGGAGGAGGTTACACAATTCGACTTGAGACTTTTTTTTTTCTTGTATGTTTGTACACGCATAACCTTTTAACGCGGCTACCGTTTTAAACGCGGTTTGTTTTGTTTTGTAGAGGTTACCGCCCCGGTGGTCTTATATAAAAATATTTTGAATCAAACTTAAACTTCTATATAAAAAAAGCAAAAAACTCCAAAAAAATCTAAAAAATCCCTGTATTTGCGGCATATCTTGAGCTGTAAAAGCACTATTTTGAACTACAGAAGGGCTGAATTTACACTATTTCGATGTAAAATTAAATTTCCAACAACTTGGTATCCTTAAATCTTTGGAATCTTTGGTATCTGCTGAGATAAAACATATTTTATTCAAAAATTACATGAAAATCTTTCTTTGTTTGACTTTATACGTTTATAGAAGCCGAGCTGTACTAGTTATCAAAGTTTTGAAGACACCAAGTGAGGGTAAAATTTAATTGTCTTTCAGAAAATATGGTTTGTGAATATGGTATTCCTTATATTTACGGAGATACGGCTTCCTTCTCGCTAAAAAACACAAAATTTTAAGCATGTTATTAAGTTTCAAAGCCTTAACAGCTGTTATTAGTTAAATATGTTATAAAATAAGACAGCTGTTTACTTACTGTATCCTTGGAAACCTAGGCTAGTAAAAAGAATAAGCTCAAATTTGACAGCTTACATTAATTTCTGCCAAGTGCTCTGAATGTCAAAGTGAAGAAATTCCGACAAAATAATTAAATTGAAATTATTACTTTAAAACGGTCGGTTCCAGAGCAACAAGAGATGTTTTGATGGTTTAAAAGGTGATATTCTATTATACAGGTAGACTTGGACATTAATTTATGGTAAAGCTACAACTTTTGGGTAAAACATGACTTTGAATGACCGACTATTTTTAACCGACTTTCTACGCAAGGAGGGGGCTACACAATTCGACGTGAGACTTTTTTCTTATATGTTTGTACACGCATAACTTTTGAACGCGGTTTGATTTTATTTGTAGAGGGTACCTCCACAGTGATTCCATATGAAAATCTTTTGAATCAATTGTAAGCTTCTATATAAAAAAGTAAAAAACCTTATATTCTGTATGTTTTGCGCCGTATAAAGGACTATTTGTAAGCAAAAAAACTAAAATGACACTATTTTGACGTAAAATTAAATTTCCAATAACACGGTATCCTTAAATTCATGGGACCTTTGATTTCGGCCCAGATAAAACATAATTTGTTCTAAAAATACATGAAAATCTTTCTTTTTTGTCTTTACAGAGTTATAGAGCTATACATTGATCAAAGTTTTGAGGATACCAAGTGAGAGTAAAATTTAATTGTCTTTCAGAAAATATGGTTGGTTAATATGATATTCTTTATATTTACGGAGCTTTGGCCTCCTTCTTGTTAAAAAACGCAATATTTTAAACATTTCTATAAAGTTTGAAAGCCATAGGAACTATTTTTGTCTATATATATTAAACATGGTAACAATATCGTTCTGTGTATACCTACATTTCCTAAAAAAGTATAATGTTTAAAATTTTGTATAACCCTTGGACACCCTATTAAAACGTCCGAAATGTCATGCGGAGTCGTATACTGAGCTAAAGTTGGCGGTTTATAAACGCAATATTAAAAATAAGGATACCAAACTAATCAAAATAAAACGTATGTAATATAATGCCTACGAGTATAGAAACAAAATAGCTATTAAGAAGCGCTACAAAAAACAACGGAGACAGATCTGGGCATCAAAATTGGAACAAAACTAAATGTTTTGGCCTTTGCAGATGATGTCACAATATTCGCAGAAAGACTGGAGGATGTAGTTACACTAACAAAAATATTTATCAAACAAACCGCGCAGTTAGGACTTGATATAAACGATACGAAAACTAAATATATGCACTTTGCAAGACATCCAAATCAAAATTTAGACCCTTTACACATGGATAATCATACATTTGAACAAGTCAATAGTTTTAAGTACCTAGAAGTAATTATACCAAATGAGAACACAGAAGAACCGGAAATTCAAAATAGATTAAACCTAGCCAATAGAGGCTTGTACTCCTGCAACAAAGTAATGACTTCAAAATTACTATCCCACAAAACTAAAATTAGGCTATACAAGACCATAATTTTCCCAGTTCTTTCATATGGATCAGAAACATGGAAGAAACAAAGAAGAGAAGAAACTTGTTGTTTTTGAAAATAAAGTACTTAGAAAAATATATGGACCTACATACGAGCTAGGTGAGTGGAGAAGGAAACACAACAGAGAGTTAAGAGACCTGAATAAAGCACCGGACATAATCGGCGAAATACGATGCAGACGACTGAGGTGGGCTGGACACTTAATACTGGCTGCAAGAAATTATGAAAGGGAGGCCTGAAGGACCCAGGGGAAGACCAAGACAGAGATGGTGGAATGAAGTTTTGAAAGACATGAGGAGGCTTGGAGCTACTGAGGAAGACGCTGAAGACCGGTCCAGGTGGAGGGGATACGTTGGCGCGGCTAAATACCAACTCGGATATAAATGGCCCTGGGAGTAAGAGTTAGTATAGAAACAAAATAATATTTGTTATACAGTATTTATATTGAATATTGTTTTATTATACTCGCCAAGATGATGGCTTTATTAAACCAGTCATGTTCTGCGAGCTTGGCCTTAGTAAAGCTATCGTGGCCAAAGGACTTACCGCCACCCTGATCCAAGCGATTGTTCCCAAACCATGATAGAACCGCTACTTTGAGAGAAGCCGTCGAAATTTTGACATATACGCTTACCAAGATCTCAGACAGTTAAGCTAAACCAGCAATAACGATCAAGATGAAGGGCTTGGAGCCTAAAGGCTGACGAGGGGACCACCTCAAACTGGATGAAATCTACGTTTGTTCAAAATCATTTCATGTAATTATTAAGTTAAAGGTACATGATTAAGTTGCTAAATTCAAAATATCTAATTAGGTTCAATTCCGAAGAAATATTAGCTCTTTGACCTTATTTCTTTTAAATTAACTAGCACACTCGTATCATAACATTCGTCTAAATATAACTAAAATTGTGAATAAAAAATTTTAAATGTAAATGACATTAATAATTAAAAAAGCAGAAATTTGAATTATGAGTGAAATATTGACTGAAATTTAAACTCAGTTACATGTCAATTTGAAGTCGGCGCTGCAATTTGTCCAAAAACAATTTCTAGGTCAGCGCTGACTTCAAATTGACATGACATTTTCTCCAAAATGTATGGATCAACGTTGCCTAAACTAGTGGTAACTGAGTTTAAAGCCTTTAGCCAGTCCAATATTTCACTCATCGAAATGAAACATTCAAGTCATAGTAAGCTGCTTTTAAGACTAAATATGGTTGGTGGAATTTCAATGCATTGTGTAAACAAGAAATTCGAAGTTCCATTTTGTAATTTATTGAAGTTTGGTAGCAGTGACTAAGTACATTTATAGTAGACTAAGACACGTGATATTATGCATTTAAAGTTATTTTTCCCTTTTTAGAGCTTTTCATTAAACAAATTATTGAAGTCGGTTCACTTTTTTTATTAAAAATGTTTTATTGAAGTTTGTGTTCTTTTAAAGAACATTTAAAACGGCAGCACTTTAGATACGGTATCTTTACGTTCTAGAAGAAAGGGAATAAAATAAGCTATATATAAAGATATAACTATACATTATAGTAGTTTTTGGGCAAGTGCAATTGTAATCTTTAAGGTGATAAGGTTAAAATACAAAGCGAAAACTATCGAATATTATTTTGTCTGTATTATGTAAGTTAATTATGCTATTTCTAATAATATATAGTACATTTTACAAGCAAAACTAACATTTTTAAAATTGAGCACAATAATACAGGATTTAGAGAACAAAGTCTAGTCGCCTCAGTTTTTTGGGGAATCTGTTGATGACGCAATTGACATCTTTATGAATGTCTCTATGAATATGGATCAAGGCTAGTCCTGTCAGCCTCTCTTCAGACATGCTTGTTTGAAGCCAGGTTTTGAGCCTTTTCAAAGTTGAAAACTGCCTTCTGCAGACGCCACGCTGGCTGGAAACGAAGCTTGCAGTTGGAGTAGTTTGTGTATTTTTGTATATATTTCAGGGTCACAGCTCTGCAAACAATCTAAAACGTTTGATGCTTTGCTTGGTGATTGTTTCCAATGCTACTGCCAAACCTTGAACTCACCTCGAAGAGCATTCTTAAAGAGATTAACACTTCCAATGTCATCAAGAAACCAAACCTTTCCGACAGGTTCTGAAGCACCTTAAGATCTTTATCTTCAGTTGCAGCACTTTCTTTAGGTATGAAAATTCCAAAGTCAAAAACTCCGAGAGCTGATTCATCAAATCTTGTAGAATCTCGTCCAAAGTTGCGTTATACATTGATACACGAAAGTAATCTTCAGTACTCCCATCGTCATGATTCTCCCGATTCTTCATTTTCTTAGTCGTTCTTGCTTTTTTAGGTATGACATCTAACTCATCCATCACCTCACAAGCTGCTTTGAAAATGTTCTTAAATACCACATAACTTTTGGCTCGCTTGTTCTTCATAACTGTCTCTGTATTTTTTTTTATGAGAGTAGTCGCTGAAATCTTGTCACAGTCTACTTTTTGGAGTTTGACACTTAAAGGCAGTGTAATGTAAATAATGGCAGCAATTGAGTGCATAGACACGATGAACTGAGGAATGCATATGGAATCGCAAAGGAATTTGGACTTTGAAGAATAGCTGCTGTCTTCCCAAGCTGAAACTGTGCTTAAAGCTTCTACAATATGGATGAATCCATCTTGGAAGTGTAAAATGTAAATGTTTCACAGAGCGACAGGAGAGAACCACCAAGCGTTTGCTTCAATGTAAATAAACGTTTTGAGGACAGTTAAAGAAGGAAATAACTTCTTGCATAGTTCCAAACATGTTTCGAACTGCTTGTAGGCCTACCTTAGCACGTTTTGTCAATCACAAATTTAACGTGTGATTGCTACATAGACACAAAATGGCATTTTTTATTTCACTTCTTTTACAGCACCACATCTTTCGGACAACATAACACTACATCCGTCTGTAGATACTGCAACACAATTGTCATAATCCAAATTGAGTCCATCAATTACTTTTAACACAGACTTGCCTATAATTTCCCCTGATAGTTGGTTAGTGGCACTAACTATGTTATTGCATCAACTAGATGACTAGATATTCTATTCGATCCTCGACTGTCGATTTGACACTCGATCCGGTTTATAATTACTGCGTTTGGTAGCAATTAGAGTACCACAGTACATCCTATCTATAATTACCATATACATTGTCTGTTGTAGGCTACATTTAGAAAAAAATAAGTGAGAAGGACTAAACAGTTTTTTTCTACATGTAAGCTCGATACATTGTAAATTTATCGATCGCCCCTCGCTGGTGCCGCCATTGAGTTTGATCCCCGCAGTCACCACTTACATTTGTAAAGTGGCTTTACGGTAATGCTAGGTAAAGGTTGATGTTTAGTGGTAGAGAGGACTTTGTAGTCCTAACTTTGCCTCGTTAAACAAGACAAACTTTTTACCCTTAGCACCTTCATCAACAAGTTGCTTGAGATCCAAACATCTATCTATGCTTGACAATTGCACTGCAGATATGTAATAGTTTCAACAGTTTAGGACATTTTCAAAAGGTTGAAGAAATTTCAAATTGCACAACATGTTATATTTGTCAAATATTTTATTACGAAACCTTATACAGTATTCCTTATAATTTCAGGATTAAAAAATAAACCCTTATAAAAATATTGAAATCTGATAATCCACAGGCAGTTTATAAAAGTAAATGCTCTATACCAGTCATAATTACAAATAACATAAGTCTCCCATAGGTTTAAAAAAAACTTGAAACTGTTAACATTATATTTTACTATGAAACAAAAATTAGATCCTCTGTGGATTCAACTCAAAATATTGTCATTGGTAAGAACTTACATTTACTAACTCTCCCAAATCTTTTGGTACAAGATAGACGTGTGGCTTTTTACTCACACCCCAAGAGGATTAAAAGACGTATTTTGAAGAAAAATAACAAGTTAAGCAAGGTTTAAATTATAGACTGAACGTTTTTGATTGTTCCAAAGCACTTTCATATATTCAATACTGTATATGTAAACTTTTAAATTATAAAATACTCATCACTTATATCTTAAAACTTCTAAAGTTCACTTCAACCTGTACAAAACAACAGTAGTATAATACATATAGACAGTATAATAAGTAAGTAAAGTACTTAAATAGTTAACAAGTAAAACAGTAACAAAATAAAGTTTTTAACAAAATGTTCTGAAACTTCAGATTGAAACAATTGATAAAATTCAAAACAAACCGCTACATCTTATCTCTATAAAATTGTATTTAAATATGACAGGTAATACAATAGTATATTGTAAGAATATACAAATAAAATATATTTATAAGAATAATATACACTAAGGTATTACAAGAAAACAAACCTATATAAAAATATCTACTAACAATTAACGAAGAATATCTTTGACAAGTTGTTAGTTACATAAGTATTAGCTTAGTATAAACCTTGGAAATAATTTATCAGCCTTTATATTCCTATTTTTGGCAATATTATAACGTTGGTTGGCATTGTTTAACTTTAAACCTGGCACTTTTGAAAGTTGTTACACACCCTAACTATCAAATGCAATTTTAAATAACAAATTATAGTATCAAAAGTCTCAATTAATATTTCTCGTTTCAAAATTAAGTAAGAACGTACTATTAGTATTTGTTAAATGTATATACCCTAAAACTGAATTATAATGTGTA
>CM032059.1:49505274-49526899 GCA_018831715.1 Matsumurasca onukii | reverse complement strand
CTACTAATGCTCATCATTTATGCTTGTGACATGGATCGGGCGCGGTGGTCCGAATTATGACGTAACTTGAACTGGCTTCCAATACCTTCGGATAACACTCGCTGTTATTTTTCTTGTGGGGTTACATCAAAGTTAAGGTGTACACAACACCATTACCATTAGCAAACCTAAGATCCAGCAACGGATTACCAATGCCATCGAAACAATGGATCAAGACACTCTTGAAAGCATGGCAAGAGCTTGATTATAGGACTGTAATCTGTTTTACACAAGAGGTACCCGTATCAAAGATATATAGTTTTGAGTACTTGTGACGAAACTTTTTCAGTTTTTTCTTACCATTTTGTTTCTTTGTATAACATACAAAGCTACTTTTATATGCCCTTGAAATCGTGAACATCATTTTAATTACCCTGTATTAGACAATATTTGCAAGTAATTTTAAAGAAAATCTACAAAACACCCCGACTACGGACGAAGTCCACATTCGTTCCTATATTTGTTAAGTTCTTCAAACACTCATAAAAGAATAATGCGAGTAAATGTTGTTTTAATTTAATTAGCTTTGGATGTATTGTCCATAACCTGTAACAAAATCTTCTTCTATCCATCATCCAGTTGTTCAAGAAGTTGGCTTTGTGTGAATATCTTTCCAGACCATCACCAGCTTCAATCACTTTGTGACAGTGTACAAATACTTCGTTAATGTTTGTACTGAAGACCTCGTCTGTAGTTGCCAATGGTTTTGATGTGGTTTACTAGTTCCGTTAATAATTATACTTATTCATTAGGTAGAGTAAAAGTATCATAAGTACCATTATATCATTGTTATTTAAATACTTGACTACTTTCATGAATAGTCTCATCATCAGCTGAGTACAAGTTACTAAATTTTTAACAAAAGTGGACCGACTAAAAACAATCAACAGTAAAATGCTATAAAAGTGTGAAATAATTGGGTAATGCAATCCTGTATTGCTTTACATGATACATTTATAAACAATGGGTTACTGATGTGTTACGCGAACAAACAATAATTTAACCATTACACTACGGTAAAGATGTACAGCTGCCCATTTCATGGTAACCAATATAATAAATATTATTTGGCTAATACATATAAAAATACTATCAAATGCACACTATTTGCCATATTGTAGACTACAATTTAAGTTGTTATAATCTTCATTCACTTTAAAAAATATTGGGTCGGTTTGCTAGAAACAATATTATCTAAGAAGAAGCAGCACCGGCTCAACTTGACCCACAAAGTGGAAATAAAATTAATAACTTTTAAGTATAGTCTAATATAACAAGTAAGCGTGTCTTATATATTTAATACAAATTGCATTACCCAATTATTTCACACTTTTATAGCATTTTACTGTTGGATTGTTTTGAAGTCGGTCCAATTTTTTTTGTTAAAAGTGTTTATTTCACAATTTTTGATATTTATTCTTTTCAATCTTTATTTGAAGTCAGATTGTTTTTGTAAAGTAATTCCAATTATATAAATGTTTAATAGGCGGGATGGTTAAGCAAAAATACAGTAACGGCAAAGAAAATATTGATTCAATTTTTGAAGCTGTTAAATGATTTTGTACGTGTAGTGTAATGTAATTATATTATCTCAAACTTAGTAATTAAGTCATGAGGTCTTGAAATTAAAGTAGTTGAATATATAATATTTATTAAAAAGCTTTCAGCCAGTTTGGGAGGGAGCAGCCCTCTAATCGACCTAGGGTTGAGTCCTTCATCTCTGTATCAATCGCTGGTTTGACGTGATTTTCTTCAGTACAAACTGAGTAAATGTGTACTGAGTATAGCTGTGGTACAGCTCTTCTAGGTAGACAATTAGACCGCTGCACTCAAGACACAAATCTGCTACACGGGAGTGAAGAATCGCCTGGATCACGGTAACGCTTCGTCCTTTGGCCTCGAGGCCTTTGCTTATGGCAACAATGCAGATCATAGGCCGTTTGCTTTTCCCATGGCTTGCTCGAAGGATCAATTAAGTGATTGGCTTCGCTCGCGGTAGCGTTTTGGAACGGGTATGGGACATCAGGGTGACGATTTGGCTTATGGCTCGTTGGTTACAAGCCTTCGGTCTTTTCTAATAATAAGCTCGCAGGAGTAGTTCACTTCTGAAATGTAGTTTCGGTGCTTGGTCAGCTAAAAAGGACTAGGTGGTTCGCTCCACTCGCATTGAAGCTTCGTTGTTGCTGGCCTTTCATTTGCTTATTGCCAGTTCACAAGATCATGTTTAGTTAGGTTTCGGCCCGCATCCTTATGACTTATGAGTAGTTTGCTCTTCCTTTTAACAAAGTTTGTTATATTATGAGCCGTTTACATTGCTCATAGTAACGCGTCGTCCTTTGGAAGCAAATTAGTAGAGATTTATTTTGCTGTCACTTTTGTGTTTTCTAACTTTGCCTTTCTTTAACTTAAAGTTTAAAATATGTCGGGCGAGCTATTTCTGAACTATTTATAAGTTAAAGTTGTTTGGCCGGTAATGTACATAATTTATTAATGTTGAAATTAACACAAATGCAGTTCAGATTTACAGGGTATTCACGCTTACCATAAAGTGTCATTGTTGTTTCAAAATTTCTCCAGTAAATATACGTATTTTTAAACGTATCAGGGGTACAATTTTGGAGTAGGTTATGTTCTGGACAGAACGGTACCATATCATATCATATACATCCATCACATCGAAATGATAACATCATCAGCTTAAATTCGGGAAAAACCCGTGTTTGCGTAAAATGTATCGTTTTTTAACATTTCATAAAACATTTTATGGAAACCACGTTGTAGAAATTTCAATTTTAATTAGTCTTGTACCTTAACTATTTTTATAACCATCAAAGCGAGACCTATACCACTAAGACGCATGGGTACGTTTCAGCATGACATTTTGGACATTTTATACTTGTTTACATAATCTATAAAGGTTTAAAGCTATAAAATACGTTTTTTGTTGAGAACATAGCTATTCACAGAATCTTATCATAACCAGGTTTAAAATATTGAAAATAAAGTTTTATGGATATAAAACTAATACAGAAATGCAAAAATTACGTGTTTTTTAGCGAGAAGGAGGCCATAGCTCGGTAAATATTGTGTAATCATAACAAATATATATATTTTCTGAAGACAAATTAATTTTACTGGCACAAAGTTCCTTCAAATCTTTGGTCAAGTGTATATTTTGGCGTCTAGAACTCTCTAAATACAAACAGAACATTTTGAGTATTTTGGGCGAAAATATCTATTTATCTCAACAACACCAAGATTTAGAAGAACTTAAGACTACTACCTTGTTGAAAATATAATTCTACATCGAAATAGTGCTATAGAAATCCATTTCCGGTTCGAAATAGTGTTTTACCACGCAAAACACGCAACAAGTACACAGGTTTTGAGATTTTTTGAGGTTTTTACTTTTTTATAGAAATATAAGTCCGATCAAAATGATTTTTAAATGGGACCACTATGGAGTTAAGATCTACCAATCAAAGCAAACTGGGTGTAAAACGGTGCCCGCGTTCAAAAGTAATTCGTGAACAGACATAAAAAAAAATTGTATAACCTCCTCGTTTCACTGAAGTCGGTCAAAAATATAAATAAACTTTACAAGTATTTCCAAACCAAAGAAAATTGAAATATAGTTAAATATGTCTTGTTAATTTTGGTTCGCAGGAAAATGAAAAACAATTATCGTTCTATAACAAATTTAATGTTTACTAAAGACATGGAAATTTCTTATAATCTAGTATTTCCGTAATGGAATCTCATCTGTTTCTTGTTTCTGTAATTTGGTTGGTATACTCTACTTAGTTGGAATAGTAGTAGCTGGGTGTTAGGGAACATCTTTGAAATCAAATTTGCAGAGCGTAAGCTCGGTTAAAGTAATTTATACTCTATATGGCTGAAGTAAAATTTAAAACAGGTAGACAAAATGAACTCTAAAAGCTACTAAATACCTTTTAATTCGGTTAGTTAAGCACATTAACCTAATTAAAAGTATTGCACGTAGTTTTTAAAGTGCATTGAAGGTTCTGTGAAAAGCAAAGAATTATGAGGACTGTAAGTATACAGTTATCACTAAAACAAATTATTTTGTTGTACCTCCATTAATATTTTAAATAACAAACAGCTAGTACAAATTCAATTTGTATTACGACATAAAAGGTATGCTCGTATATATTTCATATGTTTTCAATTAGGTTTAGCGATTATGTTTTCATATTGGCAGCATAATCGGTTCTATGCCTTTCGGGAAAGGCTTCCAACGATGTATATAACTGATTAAAAAATAAATTGCAATTTATCCTTTTGTTAAAATACCTTCGCCCCTTAGGTTATATTCAGCCACCACTTAACTGAAAAGTCTTCTAATACGTACATAGTTTACGTTTGCAGCATACTATACATCATACACCTTAATAGTATACAGCTGGGAACTTTAAAACCATAGTTAGTTTGGAGACAACAACCAATATTTGATCGTTTGTGCTTCTTTTGTTTTAATTTAGTTTTATAGTGATTGAAGTATTTAATGATTTAACAGCAGCTACGCAATAAAGGTCCCTAGTAAAGCTATCGGTATACAAACGCATTTCGGTTCACAACCTGTATAAGAGAATTCAAAAGTGTATATGATTTTATTTATTTATTTTGTGTTGTAAGAATGAAAATGGATAAGGGATAAAGAATTCTCTAAGGTCACAGGTATAAATTTTGGACCCTCGAGACCACAATGTATTGAACTGCCAAGCTCTTGTTTGTGTTTGCTAGCTTCCTGGTTTGATAGGTTTGAAACTATAATTTTATGTGTTACTCTTTATGAAGCCTAAGGTAAGTAAAGCTGCTAGGTTGGTAAAAACGGGTCTGCCATATTTAGATCTAATAACTCTATAATAATCTAATGCAAAAAGGACACAATTTAATTTACGTACAAATTATTGTAGAGCCACTTTCCAATGAAAACGTTTCTACTACTTCTAAATATCTATACAATAAAATACGAGTATTTATTTTTAATGAGTAGTTTTTAAGTTCATTTTTTAACATTCACAACATTTAGTTGTTACTGTTAAGACTGGTCAATGGTCATCTTACTCTAATTACTTTAACGATTTGCTTTAACATATGGCCTGGATTATGGCGTGAAACTAATGGCAGGTGTAACATATGTTGGAACTGACGTCACATTTGTTTTAGCTTATTGTCGGCTTGTGAGTTAACAAGCTTGACTGAATAGAGATACCTTAAAATTAAGTTGCCTATATCAACGCAAGAAAAGAAACATTTCTCTTACAGGTTTAAAGTAAAGTGTCAGAAAGTAGGCGTTACAACGAGTGAAGAGATATTAATTAAATAAAAGTAACAATCTATGTTTAACAAATAATTAGACAAGATGTTTACCACAAAGCTGGACTTTACATGTTGTAAGTATTGTTAGTAATAAATGATTTTAAGTAAACAGGTGATTAAATTAAAATAAGAAATTGAAAATACAACTATATGAAATACTACTACATCACCTACCAGTGATTGGGTAGTGGAAAATTACGTGGTAGCCATTGAAGTGTTGGGAATCTTACATGTCGACCAGAGCGTGTTGTCTTGATTTGTTCGGGCTGTGCAGGTGAAGTGGTCGAGGTTGTGTCAGGTGAGGGTACGGACAAGGTGATATGTGCTGGCTCCTTCAACTCCTCAGCAATGATGTAGGCAGGCTTCAGGCGATCCAGCGAATAATTCACTTCTGTGCCTCGTACGTTGAGTACAGCTGTCTTGTCGGTCCTCCTGATAACTGTGTAGGGACCCGTGTAGGTGGCACCAGAGATCCTTTCGAGGCATCTGTGCGGAGAAAACTTGCTAGCAGGAGGAAAGGTCCTTGAAGACAAAAGGTGTTCGTCCTCCATGCCGTGTCCCATCCACAGGTCGGAGTTCGCTGAAATGACGCTGAAGATCCGTGACAAAGTTTGTTTCACTAGAGAACTGTGTGGTCGATCTTTCTGCAATTAGTTCTCCAGGAAGGCGAAGTGTCTGGCCGTACAACATTTTAGCGGCAGATGCCTTTAAATCTTCTCACCAAGCTGCACGTACGCCAAGAAGAATGGTTGGAAGTACTTCTGTCTAGCGCTCAGAAGAATGACACCTGATTGCAGCTTTTACTGGCGATGGAGGCGTTTTACGAGTCCGTTTGATGCTGGGTGGTAGGAAGTTGTTCTAAGGCGAGTGGTTCCCAAGAGGTTTGTGAGGTTTCGGAAAAGGTCTGATTCAAACTGTCTGCCTTGGTCCGTAGTAATCCTCAGTGGAGTGCCAAACCTTAATATCCACATGGAGAACAGAGCGCGAGCTACTATTTCTGCTTCTATGCTTTCGAGAGGGACGGCTTCTGGCCAGCGAGAAAATCTATCCACGCAGGTGAGGCAGTATCTGTATCCTTCCGAGATGGGCAATGGTCTGACTAAGTCTATGTGGATATGATAAAACCTTGCTGATGGTGGAGCGAAGTTTCCGACAGGTGTCCAATTGAGTCGCGTCACTTTTGATTTCTGGCAGGCTAAGCAAGAGCGGGCCCATTTGCGACAGTCTGACTTGATGGAAGGCCATATTGTATACACTGTCGAAAGCAGCTCGTCGAAAGTCTTTAGTGATAAATGGACGGACGGTTGTGGTAGAACAATGACAGTAGAAAAATATTTTGAGCCAGGGACAACAATTAAATTAAAAATTGAAACAATTAAATAAAAGTAACATTTTATCTTCAACAAATAATTAGACAAGATGTTTAACACAAAGCTGGACTTTCTATTATTTTCAATATTTATATTTTGTAAGTATTGTTAGTAATAAATGATTTTAAATAAAAGTAAAATAAGAAAGAAAATACAACTATATGAAATACCACTACAAGGAGTTTCTGAGTGCACACGTAACGTTGTTCTGAACCAAAACGATTTTAAATACTTAACGGATAGCTAACAATACTTAGTACGGGGGCTTTTAAATAATTCATCAGGTTTTAAAATACTGTATTAGGTTTATTACTAAGCACACGTAACCGAATTTAAGAAAATATTTCCAAGTTCTATTTTTGTTCTATGTGATGCCCGTTGACCACACAGCAGGTTTCCAACCGATGCTGCATATCAGCCCAAACTTTACCCAACACATCTTGCTTGATGGCACCGACTGCAGTGGTTATTCTATCTTGAATTTCTTGAAGAGTTCGGGACATTGGAGGAATGTATATACTTTGTTTTTTATGTATACCCAGAGTTAAAAGTCGCATACTGCAAGGTCCGGAGATCGAGGTGGCCATCTGAGAGGAGCTAAGTCATTTGCACTACACGAAACGTCTTGAGCTGTTACCATTTCAAAAAATGCCTTTGTATTCAATGAAATAACTACAATATCAATCAAATATATTATCTTGCAAAATTATAGTATATTATAGCTATGACTCTACCCACCGACCTGTAAAGTATGATGAACCGATTTTTTAGTACCCTACCTAAGTACTACACCAGAGTTTCACTTACCGATAGATAAGCCAGGCTCACCTGGTTACACTTACTAAATTAGTTCATAGTAAAAGCAACCTACAAACGTATACGCCGGATATTTTATTAGCAAAACGTCCAATTGCTTGAAAACAAAATGAACTACAAATTGCAATTTAAAAGAAATATTCTAGTAAGCTACAAAGCTTTGAAATTATTTGCTTGCTCATACACAATAAATATTGATACACTTCTGAAACATCCCTCAAATATATCTTTCCAGAAGAACAATTCAAACCCCATCAAGCTGTGTTACTGCCAATAGATTGCGAAGCTTATAGATGGGTGATCCTCAACTGCTGCGTGGAATCATCTGACACTACACTATGTTTAAACTGTAAAGATTCATCATAAAATCTTATTGGTCTAGAACATAATAAACAAAATAACTCAGGAACAAAGTGTCAGCAAAAGGAAAATTTAGCACAGGGATTGAAATGTCAAGGTAAAAAAGACACAGGATTGTTTATAAAAGCATGAGGAGAAATTAACTTAATTAATTTATAATACTCGTAGATACGTACGTGGTGACCAGTATGGTAGACGTGTAAATAACGTGTATAATATACTATATTTTAAAGTTGTAAGGTTGTTGCAAACACCTTTATAATAAATAAAGAGTATACTTTCAAAATTACATATTTTGTGTTCTTATATTATAAAAAAATACTGTATACACTATTTTGAACATGAATGGTGCAGAGCTACAAGGCTACTGGTTATTAATGCTAGGCAAGACATTAGAATAGAGCCTGACTATAACTCAGGTCTATTGTAGTACACCTGCCACACTACTTCATTGTCCTAGGGACATTTACACTGTATGGACATACGTTATTATATCATATTTAACCGGATCTCTCAGAAAGGAGTTCTGTCACTTTAACCTTGAACGGGTGAACTAGTCCAGTTTTGGAACATAGATTAGTGGTTATCTAAAGTAATCGTCGTCCTATTTGGGAGTTTTGATCCGCGCGAGAAGTTTTTGAGCTAACGTTATAACAAGGGTGTTAAAAAACCGTCAGGTGCAAAAAATTGAACTATCTTGTCTTGTCATATTTTTAGTTTAAACAAAAGGTGTTAGATTTAAAAAGAACTTTATCACGCAAGCTCTCACTTGCTAATATTTAAAATATATGCTCAATATCTAAAACACGTAAACAGATCATGGAACAAGGTCTATTTAAATTATAAATCAAAATTAGCATAGCCGCCCGGTGGAAGACCCGGGTTCAAGTCCCGGTTCGGTCCAAACATTTTTGTCTTCAAAATTCTTTAGTTATAAATTATAAATAAAAAAACGTTAGTTCTAATTCCAACGAACAAATATATTAAGATGAGAAAATGTAACATACTCGTATTTTCAAACGAAACCGTTACTTTTCATACATGATAGAAGAAGCCAAGAAAAGCAGTAGCGTAGCCATGATTTCAAAACGGGGAGGATCCTGTCTAAGCGGGAACTACTGGGGAGGGAGTTGGATATATTTTGTGAGTCATTTTATCTCAAAACCAAAAGATTTTGTAAGTAAAAACAGTAATTTTGTAAAACTCACGAGATGTGTAGTCATCAAGTGTTTTATAAGCAGAGCACAAAGCCCACAAATTACCAAACATTTAGATGCGAAAATTATGTTCAGATTCTTTAGTAATGACAATGCTTATGCTTAAATTGGTTAGAAGTTGAGTATACGCCAAAATGTTCCAAAATGTAATATTGTGTTATCTTTTTGTAAAGTAGTTATAAAATATATTTAATACGCAACCTGTAGACTTTAAATGGACACACGATAATTAGATCATTGGTCAAAATCAACGAATGCCCGCCACATTTTCAATAAAACCCGATCCACTCTGTTCGGTATTAAAGTCTGTTCTGAGAATTGCGCGGGAACATTTCATATCAATTGTCTATGTTGCTTATACAGGGTCAGGCAAAAGTGTGGAAACGCTATTATAACTTTTGAACCAGTTTTTTCAGTGCAACTAAACTCGGTACGTATTATTAAAATTATCAAAAGTATATTTTAATGCATACTGACACTTTGCCCTAGTTTTCAAAATGGAGGATGGGGGGGGGAGTATTGTCAGTATACATAAAAAACGTACTTTTGGTTCCTCTAATAAAATACGGTATACCAAGTTCGGTTGCGATGAAAAAATGGTGACAAAGTAATAAAGGCGTGTCCACACTATTTGTTTATAATATTAATATTAGTTTGTGATTTGGGAGTAGTACACAGATTTGCCGTTCAGGTTAAACTTTACAGCATCAACTCTCGTAAGTGAATGAATGTTATTAATAGTTTTACGTTTGAACTTCAGTATCAAAAGCGTTTTTTTATCGACTATACTATTAATGCAGTAACACCCACTTGGCCTTAACTACTCAATATCCTAACTAAATTAGTCAGGATATCGAGAACTCATTATAAACCTTCAACTTAGGCTAAGCATTTCATAATCAGGTTAGCCTAGGTTTCATAAATGCATTTTGAAATTGTTAAACTTTAGTATCTAAAATGAACAGTAGTTAATCGGGTAAATTGAATTTTTCTTGATTAATGAGGTAAATTTAGTAAAGTCCTCTATTAACCAACTTTGACCTTAACGTTACCGCAGAGCAAATACTCAGTTTTAGTCTATTGCGAGGATTAAATCCAGTCAGTGGGAGTCACGATTTTAAAACACGCCACGGCTAAAGATATTTGTGTGTAAATATTTACATTACAATAGACGTTCTGTTATGGTATAGTTAGTGTTCCTTACATTAATGTTAAATACATTGAGCTCAGTATAAATAAAATATGGTTCTAAGTGACTAAATAACATTATTTTAACCATTTTAAGAAACTAAATTCAATTTGACCACATGTTTGTTTATTCTAAATAACAATTAAGTGCTAAAATGAGTGTAGTACAGATAATAATCTAAATACAGTTAAAAGAAGTTGAAATTGATTGTATTACATTCAAATATTTTTTACTAGATACAATGCGTAGCAAATTAAACCTACTCTGATTACCAAAGTTTGACCTTTACTTGACATTACTGCAGATAGGTTTAAAGTACATGTGGTCTTTTAAAATACTGGTCGATATCACGTCATCTGGGATCGGCAGATATTTAGTTTTAAAAACATGCCACGAATCGCTAATCTGTTATTTACGGTGTGAAGTATGTTAACATGTTGAAAAACCACAATAGACAATTACATATTACGGTTACTGATGAAAGTGTGACTCTAGGGATTTAATAAGTAAACGACAAATGACAAATACGTTGAGCTCAAGCGTTTTATAAATGAAATATGGTTGTGCTATAACACTTTTTTTTATAAATAGCTAATTGTGTATGTTTATTTTATTAGTCTGATATTATAAACAAAACCCCTTAAATCCTGAACAAGTTTGTAAAGAAAGAATGCGAGCGTAATAAAACGTCTTAGGGTGTTTTGTAAGGAGGAGTGGTATTATGTATAATTATTCAACAGCATTAAATGATATTATAGTGTACTTGGTTTGAAAGAAATGCAAGCAACTAAGTTCGGTTCAAATGAATTCAATGACTGCAACATTTCCCCAGAGACAAGACGAGAAGCTCGTGAAGAACGCTTCAACCCTCTGCACTTGTAAGACTCTCGTCTTGAGTTCACTTGTTACTTACAAAACCTTACTCATTAACACGTTAATACGTTCTGCAACATTCGTTCTATTCTGTAGACGTTCTACTTTTGAGCTGGCATTAATCTTAACACCTGGCAAAACCTTAACAAGTAAATCAATTTACTGACACACTTTATCAAACGTTAAATGCTGATAAATTCAATGGAGGTAACCCCAATTGTATTAAACTACATAATTTCTTTCAGTTACCAAATTCAATGAAATTAAAGTTATATTGTTGTCAACACAAGTTTTTGTTGTTTTAATGATTTAAGCAAACAAGTAGATCTAAAACAGTAGTACGTAAATAAAATGGACGAGTCTTGGTAGTCTAGAGGCTAAGCTATTAAGCTCACATTTTCTAAGTATACGGCAAAATATATATTATTAATAAATGTCGGGAAAAGTGGTAAAGAAGCCTTTGCGAACTAGAAACGTTGTTTTATTTACATAATTAAAGCCTTTTAATAGTTCATTTCAGTTTGGTCTCCAGTTTGTCTCTAGATCTTGAGGTAGCGAGTTCAATTCTCGATCTATCAGTGAGCGTTTGGTTTTGACATCACAAGTATATTCTTGCAGTCCACGCTTGATGCAAGTGAGATCCACGCCTGGTAATGCATCCTGGTGGCGATGATTGGAATCAAAACAGTATTGGGTTTACAGCGAATTTATCATTCGTACCGCCTCAAACATCGCCCGTCTGTTTGGTTTACTGGGCCCAACGGATTATAATAGTTAGTGAAACGGAACATTTTCAATGTATGCATTATGAAAAGTAAGCTCTTAAGTTACAGTTGTTTGTAACGAATTGTGTATAAACTCCTAAGTTTAGTCAAAACACTTTTCAGCCAATTTTAAAACGGCTCTTTAAATGATAAATGCTGAATTTACTCAAAACAAATTTACGCAGATACTCATGATAACATTTCAGATACGTATACAGTAAAGCATTGTTATCAAAACGTATAGCACATAAGTATTACGTGGCATATTCTACCAGAGCCGCCCTCCTAAACTATGATTTCGACAGTATCTGCAGCTGTGCATGAACTATTATTAATAATAACACCAGCTTCATGTTAAAAAATATTTGAACAATGTTGAAAGAAGTATTTTTAGTGTGTGAATTAAACATTAAAGACAATGTCTTGGGAGGTACCCATGAGGACTCCTGACTTTGTAATGTCTCTGCAGGGTGAGATAAAAGTGTGAGTAGCAACCTTAGTAAACATTTCCACTCCCGTGAGAACAAACTGTGAGATACTTCACTGATGTACTAACAACTGTACACTGTTCTGACTGTTTTTGTGTACCTCAAAGCAATAACTTAAGATATTTGCTTTGAATCAACCGATTTTTAAACAACTATATTGGGGTTTCTTTTGATTTATTAATAATAATCCACTAGTAAGATTTCAGTCAAGTATTATTGACGCTTCATTACAGTAGTCTGATTGAATATATATAAACATTGTAAAACGTACAGAAACCCATCACATGAAAACAGTTTGTATAAGATTGCTAACCATACCTGATTGCTAACCATAATCCTGCAATAAAGAGATTTCTATTCTATTCATTCAAAGTCATAAAAAAGCGCTTGTTAAAAATTGACGAAATGTTTTGTAGTTTCTAACCACTTGCAAACTAACAGGATGAGTTAAAATTACGGACACGCCCTGTTAAAGTTTAAATGGATAAAGATAGAATTATGAAATTCGAGATGCCTCGTAGAAAATAAAACTAAACCTTTTAGTCACTGTTACAATTTTGCCCATTTCTCCCAAATGGATTTTTGGGGACAACTTTAACTTTTTAAACAGTAAGACTCATTGAGTAACATCTCATTCTAAATGTATTAGCTAAAGGAAAAGAGTGGTGGAAATTAGAGCTATCTACCATAATAAAAACAAAATGGCAGCTAATTGAAATTAAGTCAAACTTTGTAAAGACGTGTGAGTTTGCAAGCGTGGATACACCCTGATAACGTTTAAATGGTTAAAGATAGAAAAGTTAAACTAATGACACCTTTATAGGAAGTAGAAGTGAATCCTTTTAATCTCATTTAAGGCTCATTTCCCCAAAATGGGGATTTTGGGGGCATCTAACAAAGAATCTTCTTGTTTGTTCTTCGTACTAGATTTCAAACTAAATTGAATGACCGAAAGATGATTTAAACACCCAGAATGACCGCAAAAAGGCCGTCAAAGAAAGTGTATAAGAATTTGCTAAATAATGTTGTATTTTCCTATCAGTTTTGGCTTTACAAATATTTCACTACACATTTTTTACAAATATTAAAACTCGTAGCCGATGTTTAATAATATTTATAGCAAGAGTTTTGTAAACTAAATAGTACTTTACTCTTATTTTTCGCACAATTTAAATCAAACAGGTACTGGATCCACGTTACACTCTTAAACAAGCAGGACCCATGCCAGGTTGGTATCGCGCACTGCTCCAGAGCTCACCATTTCGGTGGTGCTGGTTTGATGCCCGCTGTCAAAACTAAAAATGTGTTAGGTGAACATGGGGTGAGAAAAGCCAGCGGTAGAAATGAAGGTTGAGGAGTAAATAGACTTTGTAGTCTAGACTTTACCTGTTGGTTACTTAGGGTGATATTCTTGAACGCTCCTCAAAGTTTGAGGAGACCTCACACTCCCCCTTCAACCTAAATCGCTATTTTTGAACACTCCTCCAACGTTGGAGGTCTCCTCAATTGGAAGTCTCCTCGAAGGTCTCCTCAAACTCCCCCTCAAAGCTAAAATCGCTATTCTCAACCCTTCCTCCAACATTCCTCCAACGTGTAAGGTCTCCTCGCACTAGCCTTCTTTGGAGGAGACCAAACACCTACCTCAAACCTCCCTCACACAGTACTTTTGCTTATGTCAATGGTTTATTTTGTAGTCAATGTTAAGTTAAAAGCGAACTGTATTAAATAATACATTTTTTGTATAGCTTTTAGAGCGTAAAAATCTATATTAAACTAATAAGTACCTAATATTTTACTAACAAAACTGTTAGTAAAATAATTTCAATTACTAATTTTAAGGATTAAAAATTTTAATTTTGTTCTGCGTATTTAATTTTTTAAAGAACCCGTGTTTTGTTTTCTTTTTGAAATCTTTTGCATTTTAAAGTAATTTTGCTAACAAAACTGTAAGTAAACTTTAATTTTAAGGATTGAACATTTTAATTTTGTTCTGGGTACCGTATTTTTAAATAAATTTATGTACTGAATTTTTAGAATTTTAAAATCGTTGAGAGGAAGGTCACAAAAATCACTTAACGCCATGAACTTTAATGGTGATTTCAAACATGTAAAGGGATTAGTGTAAATGAATGGTGTAATTGAGTTATGAGGTGTGTCTGTTACATACCAAGGCTGACCTCTTATTAGAATCGCTACACCAATAGTCTAAGATACAAATAAGTGACTAAGCTTAACGTGGGATTGAACCAAAGGTATGGTCTGACATGCTCGAAACGATGGTGGAATAATTTATCACTGGATGATGCTGAGACTATTCGAGCCGCTTCTAGACAAGTATCATCCTCAAAACCTGATTAGCAGTTGATTACAAGAACGCCACGAACCAGCTAGTGTTCGATGAGACGCAAAATAAATTGGGGAATTTGAGCACATGGTTAATACATTTCTTTGACCTGTTTCACTTTAGGAATGTGGCTTTACTACAGCTTACTATGCGAAGTAGGTTGAATATTGTCTATGAAGCCATAGAAAGGACTTTATTATTATAATTTGTTGGTTGAAGTAGGCCATCCTAGTGATGCAATTATCGTGCAAATGTCCTTCTCATGTGGAAACTTTGAAACCCCGTCAGGCATACCTTTCAAGTGGTGGAAGTGTCCGCTTTAACGATGTGTGTGATCACTGCGGAAGTGTGTATTTCGTGAATGCATGAATCAAAAGTCTAAGCAGGCTAACACAGACTCTGAATAACTTAAAAACTGCTGTTTGTCATTCTGAAGATTTGAAACTGCAATTAGGACCTATAATTTTGAAAAGTGTAGTTAGAATAACTGATGATATCCTATTTAGCAACTGTATCGTGTCAAATATGCAACGTTTAGAACAAAACCACATCTCTGTTACTATGGCTACATTTTAGTTATAATACTGAAAATGCATGCCAAATTTGTAATTCGTTGTATCATTATTATGAAATATATATCCAATCATCAACAAATGTAGGCTCTCCTAGTGACCAATGAATTTTATTAGTATTGTCGACATTTTAACAGGTCGGACCACGAGGACACGGATTTCTTATATCTCTTGAAAGGCAAAACGATCGCTATTCATTTATCAAATCGTGATGTTCATTAATGAAAAGACAACCTTCTAACCAATATTCTGAAATAAATCGTAGTTTTAGCTTATAACCTTAACAACCTTAATGTAATTGCGTTCTGAGGGCCGAAGACAAAAGTTGAGTTGGTGATGATAAACTTTATTAGTATTTGATGTTTTACAGGCTACATTTTTAAGTGTAATCAAACGCTAAAAGAATGTTACTATCAATAATTACATAATTATATATATATATTCCTTAATTTTCTTTAAAACTAAGAAATATATGTTTTCAAGCGTTAAATTACCAACTTTATTATTACTTACACGGGCGACTATAAAGTGACAGTTCGGATGACAGAAAAACAACCAAACGATTGTATTTCATTCTGACCAACCTTCAACAAATCCTACCACTTTTAAATATTTGTGTAAGCTGTTATTTTAAAACAAATGTAAACATGTTTATAAGCATTAAAGGCTCTACATATTTTGTTGTAATAAACTAACTGTATTTGAAACATTTCATCCAAATTAAAAACGTAAAAAAAGAACTGAGTGCTATTTTTTTTCCTGTAATGTTTCCTGCACTGATTGAGGAGACCTCAATCTTTGAGGAACCTCCCTCGATCAAGGAAAGGTGGAGGAGTGTTCAAGAATACCGATTTGGCTTTAAGGTGTCCTCAAGTTTGGAGGAGCGATTGATAATACCAACCTTAAACCTTATGTAACACATTAGACTTCTTAATATTGTAAAACTATTAAACTTGAACTTTACAAATACAGTAGAATTTTATGTATCATGATTAGCTAAGTAAGGGTTTCAAGACTACATAACTGTAATAATTTTTTTTCTAATCATATGTACTTTTAATATTTTAGTTAATCCGTTTCTGACGTAGAGAAAGTGAGCACATTTGACGTGTATCCAATAAATTGCTATATACAGTAGTGAACTACATTTAATAGCGTATATGTAGGGTTCCGGTGTAGAGCGGAACAGCCCTTTCTATGTCACCGTACCCCATGAGATGTGTAAAAAAAATAAGACAAATATAAATAAGACCATAGTATTGGAAAACATGTTTTGCTTAAATCTCTTGGCTAAATGGATTTATTTTTGGTACAACCTATATCAGATTAGACAATTAAATCGACAGTGTTTGGAAGCTCGAAAACTGCAAAACGTTTTTTCTACGACGTTTTGTGTGAAAAATATTGGATTACAAATACAAATTTGTGTATATATCAGGTATATTAACGGTGTATTAGGTGAATGCAATTTGCGTGGACACATGCATGGTTACGTGTCCCTTATCTCTACAGGACAGTGTCGTTCGTTATCAGTTCTGACAGCCCCTGCCGTTATCTGCATAACATACTAAAGCGTATAAAAAAAATACGACTGTTGCTTAAATTCATACAACATTCGTCAGACACAGCTAAGAAACTTATTTTACAAATCATATTTTATAAAACCCGATTAGCACCATTATAACTACAATACAAAGTGGTATTAAGCACAGTATAAGGTAACCGTAGTGTACTAGATGGTGTGTTCAGGAACTGAATAATTTCAACGTACCGCAGCAACAGTCTGTATGAATAATCAGACGCAAACATCTTGTCACAACGTAGACTCAGTGCTTCAAACCAGCTGGGTCCTTAACAGAACTCTAACTCTGTTGTACTGTTGTATTTGTAGGTGAGGAAACAAAGGTGCTTAGTATATCATCAGAAAGCATTCCTAGAGCATTCTCTATGAACACTCCTATAAACACTCTACCAAATCCTTATTGAACCGAACAATTGAGTTTTCTTTAAATGAAGTAGGTTGGTATAGAATGTAATTTTATTTTGTCGGTACTTATAATTAACTATTATTATTTTAAAACAATACGGTAAAGTACACTTGAAAAAGCGTTTAGTGTTTTTATATCTATAAGACCAGATACTGTAATAGAAAAAGTACACAATCGAAGTTGAATTACCTTCTATTGTGTTAAAACAAGAGTTTAACAGGAAAAAGGTCCTTGCAAGTTGAATTTAAAACCAAACCAAATTTATGTAGGTCTGTTTTGCTTTAGTTTTAGTTTGGCCATAAGATGCAAACATCGCTTTGAGCCCGATAAAAGCTCAAAATATTGTTGGTTTGAAAGTTCATAATAGTGGCGGAGAGCAATTAAGTAAAAGGAAAGAACGGACTTTTCCACTTCCGAAGAAAACTACTCCTAACGTTTCGGGTAGTTAGAAAATCCACCCGTCTTCAGAGGACTACACTAATCTAGGAACTACATTTAATTAATATCTTAACTTGCACTAACCTAGGACTATTCCAACCAATATTTTACAATAGCGCTACATCATGAAAATTGATGGCTTGTCAAAATTACAATTACAAATATGGACAAGTAAAACAAGGACACGTTATAGAGATAAAACTACTATGTTAGCCTTAACATACAATCAAGCTGAAAAAACAAATAGCTGAAAACATGCAGAGATGTGGTAAGTAGTTATTAGTGAAAGGATCTCCAGACTCGGACCACGAACCTCGTACTACGGGGCACGATTTAACTAACATCCCCGTAGGTCGGTAGTTGACATCCCGGTCTGAAAATGAGTGGAGGGGAGCGGGTTGTGGAAGTTTGAGGCACACAGCCGACGAGGGTATGATGTTTTCACGGAGAAGCGGCATTACGCTGAATTAAGAAAATATAACATTGCTAAGGCCTAACTGTATTTAGTGTGGTCTCCGCTTCGCTCGCATGGGCGTTCAGTTACGAGACATGTATTTAGTGTGGTCTCCATGCTTCGCTCACATGGGCGTTCAGTTACGAGACTGTAGGTGTGTTAGCCCTGGTCATTTCTGAGGGTCATTGGGTTTGTTCTGGGTTTTATGTTATCTGTTATGACTTTTCACTGAAATTGTTTACTGTTTTGAAAATGGTTTTAAGCATAGGTATCCAGAGGGGCCTAACTTCTATACTACTTTGGCTAATGGGATTGTTATTTAGTTTTATCAAAGTTCCCTCTACAAATTTTCTGTAAAATGTGTTTCATGGTGAGAATTTTAACGTTATTGAAGTCAAAAGTGTGTTCATGATCCCATGCGTATTTTGCTAATTTTGAAGATATGGTTCTCTTCATATTTTAAATTCTGTGTTCGTTAAGTGTCTGTTAAGGGCGCGTTTATCGGATTGCAGACTGGCCTGACAAACAAACTGGTCTGGAACCAGGCTGGAGATCGGCAGGAGCGTTTTAAGAGTCTCAGTGTGCAGGGTGAGTCAATACTGAAACACGGGGTCCAACGAAATACAAACCAGGGTCAGGTCCAGATGGCAAGATTACCCGAAGAAGAATTCTCGACATTCAATGTTGGCGTTTATCGCGTGTATTTTTATTGGATGCCTTGTCGTTGATACTCGATTAAAAATATGGAATTCATATTATTTCTCAGATTTGACGATTTTTAATGGTGGTAGTACAAGCATGTTTTCAAAACATTTCTAACCTCAAAGTCTATGTAAACATTACAGTTGCTGCTAATGAATAAGTCAAAATATTAAATAGTAAGATATAGCATATTGCATATCATTGCATATCAAAAAATGTTTATATTTAAATTATCTTTACAATTTAAATATAAACATTTTTGTATAAAACATAACTTTGTATAGTTTGAGAGCTATAAAAAATATTTTAACCTTGATTTTCCTGTATTTTATTACATACGGTCGTTTGATTTGGTACCTATGTAAGAGCCACAATTCTAATAGTAGTTCTTGGTAAAAACTCATAAAATGACATAAAACAAACATAACTAATAATATAACAATAATAGTTTGTAGCTGTTATAAACAGAAGTTGAGAAGAAACCGTGTTGGTTATCACTTTAGCATTATATTTTATCTGCAGCATCAGCTGATTAATTTGTTGTATTGCTGTATTTAAAATTTCTTTACATTGTTACGCGTCAAATAAATATAATGAATACTCATTTGAAATACAAACAATATTTAACAGCTAGAGAAATCAATCAGCTGATATAACACAGCAAATAAAATATTGCAAAGTGCAATAACATAGCCACGACAATCTGGTTTTCTCCCAACTTGTTTTATAACAGCTACAAACAATTACTTATATTCTTAGTTATGTTTGTTTTATGTCATTTTATGAGTTTTTACCAGAAGAACTATTTTATTAGAATTGTGGCTCTTTACATTAGGTACCAAGTAAGTCAAACGACCGCATAAACTACCAAAATACAGGCAAATCAGGTTAAAATTGGTTTTGTTATAGCTCTCAAACAAATTACGATACAGTTATGTTTATACAAAATGTTTATATTTAAATTATCTTTACAATGATATGCAATATGCTATATCTTACTATTTAATACTTTTGAATTATTCATGACATAAAGCAACTTCAATGTCAATATAGATTTTGAGGTTGAAATGTTTTGAAACGTTTGTACTACGAACCATTTAGTGCTGTCAAATTCTGACAATAATACGTAAATTCCATTATTTTAATCGAATATATAGTTTAACGACAGGCGTCCTGCAAAGCTTACGCGACTCATGTTCATAGCTCTAGCTTTAATGGCGCAACATATCAAAAATTGTTTGACAAATGTCGAGAATTGTCTCTGATTGAAACCATGCACATATGACCCACTTGTATTTAAAATCCTGTTTTGACCCCGTGAGTTTCAGTATTGACACACCCTGTAGCCTGAGACTCTTAAAATATTTTTCCTGAAATCTTATGTACGATTTTGATAGAAGTGTTTGTTTCATCTTTCTAGCTCTAATAGTGGTTCTGTTATCCGTTTAGGACACTTATCGTACACCTCGGTATATTTCATCACATTCACAGCGAATGCTGTAAACGCAGTTTTTGAGGATTGTTCCTCATTTTAGGTTTAGTTTTACAGAGGTGTTGTCTGGTATTTTGGGTTTTAAAAGCAGTTCTTATGTTAAACTCCTAGCTACTCTTCTTTTTTTTTCTGAAACTTTAGGTATATATGGTATGCTTATGTATGTATTAGGTTTCAGTTGTGGTGTCCTGTTGTGTTTATGTCTTGGCAGCGCATTTATTTATAGTTTACTGGATACCCATTGAGTTTAAGGTATTGGATATAAGCCTATTTCTTTATCCAAACTGAATTTATCTTGGCAGACTGATTTGGCCCCATCAAACAAGGAAAAGGCTACCCCTTCTTTAACTGATGTGGAGTGATTAGAGTTGAAATTCAAGTACCTGCCAGTGTGTTTTGTAGTTTCCGGAAGTGGCTGGAAAGTCCGTTCTTCCCTTTACTTAACTCAAATATTATTGGAGTGGTTATGATTTAACAAAATCATACTTAACGTTTCATTTCAAACTTTGACTTGAAAGATACGATTCCGAGTGCCTTCAATGAACAGTTGGATTTAGGTTAGATTACCCCCTTTGTTAAAAGTAGGAACTCGGTACTCTACAGGTGTTGATTAACTCAATAAAAGTTTACAATACCGTTATAAAAAGTCTACGGAAGTTTATATGCGGTTCTCCGTGGTAATTTTATTTTAATTCTACTCTCTACTATGTCTCAATCATTATCTCAAAATTATCTGTAAGAACTTAACTAATTTACTAATGTGATATTTCCGTGATGATGCCTGGATTCTCGTGAGTGTTACAAACGCCAGGAAATATTGAAAGATTTTCGTAATCACTAATTTAGCTTTGTTCAATGACCCAGGAAATTGTTTTTTAAGGTTTAGACGGTTTACTAGCCACCTGCTAACAAACAATGCGAGAGATAAGTTCTGTAGCGTTCATAGACCGCTAATTTTGTCAACAATTTATTTTAGTTTACCTCATTTACATAAACCAAAACAATATAAGATATCCGTAAATAATAGCTCGTTAGTAAATTTGGTGGTTATTAATGTAAAGGAATATCTCTAATAACTCTGTTTGCACAAAAGTGTATTATTATTTTGAAAAATGTATGAAGTACAAACAGATGGTATAATTAAACAGGTTCATTACAAAGGATCTGGTTTCCGGC